>CAJQZJ010000309.1:3301279-3383903 GCA_907164525.1 Lophiomys imhausi | reverse complement strand
TAACTTGCCTCATAATTTTAAAAATATCTTCTTAGATCCAGAACACCCTCTTGATTCCTAAACAACTCAAAATTTAACTATGAGACTCTAGCTATCTATTCTTCAACCACCTCAGAGACCTGAGAGGGATAAATATATCTGATTATATAGGAAGTGCAGGGCCTGCAGCTTCCAAAACTAAAAAATGACATACCAGTGGCTGCCTGGACAGTTCCCATTTTCTCTCCATACATTACAGCATCAATCTTCAGCCATTTGGCCCCATTTCTCTGACAGACATTGGTTGTAGAGCAGGAATTATGAAGGACTTACCTACCCAGTATTGGCAGAGCTAGGCTGTCGACTTACCTGCTTCTATGGCATTCAAAGATGTTTTCTTAACTTAAGATTTTTTGATATCGAGACATGTCAGCTCCTGACAGCACCTCCTATATTACTCCAAGTAGAAGATGAGCATCGAAGAATCTCCAGTGGGAGATGATTAAATTGGTGGTAAGCCATTCTCTTGGCAAGAAAAACCACTTGCTTCAACTGTAAGAAGAATTTTAATGACTATGTCTGTTTCTTCAGGGCTATAGATCTATTTAGATTGTTTACTTGATCTTGATTTAAGTTTGAGAAATGGTATCTATCAACACAATTGTCCATTTCTTTCCAATTTTCCGATTTTGTGGAATACAGGTTTTTGAAGTAATGCCTAATGATTCTTTGGATTTCCTCAGTGTCTATTGTTATATTCCTCTTTCATTTCTGATTTTGTTAATTTGGATATTCACTCTCTATCTTTTGGTTAGTTTAGCTAATGATTTGTCTATCTTGTCGATTTTCTCAAAGAAACAACTCTTTGTTTCATTTATTCTTTGTATTGTCTCTTTGTTTCTATTCCATTGATTTCAGCCCTGAGCTGATTATTTCCTGCAATCTACTCCTTTTGCATATCTTTGCTTCTTTGTGTTCTAGAGATTTCAGGTGTGCTGTTAAGTCAGTAGTATGAGATTACAGTAATTGTTTATGAACGAACTTAGTGCTATGAACTAAAGCTCCTCTTAGCACTGTTCTGATCATGTCCCATAAGTTTGGGTTTGTTGTCTTTAGGCATCATGTTATTGTGCCCTGTGTGAAGATTCAAATGTTGATTTCTTTCTCTCCCATATCTAGTTGCAATTCTTGTTCTGAAAATCTCCTGTCTCATTGTTGTGCACACATTCCTTCCCAATTATTCCCTGATATGTCAATAAAGAGGTGAAAAGACAGTGGCTGAACAGGGGAAAGAATAGGGCTGTATTGCCGGTCAGCCAATGTGGGAAGGGAGGAAGAGAGAGTAATTAGGGTATCAGCCAGGAGGAGAAGTCAAGAGGATATCATGAGAGAACAGCTGGGGCAGAGAAAGTCATAAAATGCAGGTATCTCAGGTTAGCTTAGAGGATTCAAATAGTTTAATACTGAGTCACTGTTGTGCTTTAAGGCAGTAAAAGAAATATAATAGCCCAGTGTCACTTATTTGGTAGCTATACAGTTTAAGAGAAAACTGTAACCTTTTGCACTAACAATTTGGCATACAAAGTGTGACAAGAGCTCATACAGAATTCAAATGTAGACAGAAGCAATTATTCCCAAATTCAGAGAAGTTCTGTTCCTTAAAGAGAATAACAACCAAACAAATAAACCAGTTACTTAACTACTGTAGTTTCCAAACTAAGTTCAAGGCTGCTTGAAGTACCCTTTACTCAGCTATTGGAAACAACGAAATCATGCAACTTGCAGCCAAATGGATGGAACTAGAGAAGCTCATCCTGAATGAGCCAACCCAGACTCAGAAGGATACACATGACATCTATCCACTTATAATTGGATTTTAGCCATACAGTACAGGATAACTATACTACAATCAACGCACCAAAGGGAATATGGACATAGACTTTTTTGTTTGTTTGTTTGTTTTCTCTCCCTGTCATTGAGACACTTTTCCCTGGTGGTGCTGCCTTGTAGTACATCCAGTGTATGAGGAAGCTCTTGGCCCTCATATGACTGCTGAACTGGGGCGGGGGAATGTTATGTAGGGACACTCCACTCCAGAGGAGTGGAATGGAAGGGTTAGAGGGTAGAGGGTGGGAGGGTAGGACTGGGAAGGGTACAAAGAGGACACTATGATGGAAATGTAACCTGAAGAAATAAATAAATAAATTTTAAAAAATTAATAATTTTCTTGTAGAATATTTTCATATATAGAAACAATTTCTAATTTTTATTCTTTTTATAAGTCATTTTACAATGAAATTAGTGAAAAGCAGGCTGCCATGATAGATTGGATGCTACTGATTATTATTCTGAGTTTTCAGTTCAGTGTAAAGTTTTTGAAGTTGGAAGTCATGAATTTTCATCACATTTTCATGTTCACATGAAATTTAGATAGAAACTCAAGAGAGAATAAACACTGTCAGATCATCCTTTTTATCTATAAAACTAAGGAGTTTGGAGCAGTCTCTTCAGCAAATATGGTCAAGAACTGTATCTAAGTAGAGCATACATTTATGATTCTGTGCACGCTTCTACTGCAGGAGAGCATCTTTGCCACAGCTCATCCTGAAAATTCCCTAATATTTCCACAATCCAAGCTGACCTTATTCTACACACTCATCTGGAAACAGACATGATCACATTGGTCTACTTCTTTTTATTTTCATTTATTTCTAGACTTATAACTATTAATTTTTTATTTTATTTTTACAAAATTTCAATATTAGTTGTTTAAAAATTGATAAATCTTGAAATAATTTCCTAAAATGTCTTCAATACATTCAACATTTTATCCTGAAATTAATATTTTTCTGTACCCACCATTTCTATTGTCTTCCTACTTCATATCTCTATTCTCTGTAAGCCCATAAATATATTTAACTTTATTTGATAGCAGATATATTTTTCTTCACAATGTGTGTGACTCTGTTGTCACTAACGTGTATGTAAGAATTTTACCTTAAACTTTAACAGAAATGTTTTTATTATTATGATATTCTTTCCAATATTTATTGACCATTGTTACATTGTTATTTACCTAAAGACAAAAGGACAAATGACAGCAAAAAATGTCTACAACCACAATTTAAGAAATATTTATGGCTGGTGTTCACATTCAAAACATTGATGCCAAATATAAATGAGTAGTGATATTTCACAAACAGGCACTCTGAGAATTCTATGATGATAAAGTGTTAAAATTATTTCTTTCTTATCTTCAATTCTTCATGTTAATATTAAAATAATACACAAAATAAGTACTACTTAAATATATAAAATACTTTCAGGAAAAGTATAGACTCTTTAGTAATAAGTTAATATTATATTTTGAAAATACTGCAATTGAATATATAAAATGAAAAGAAACTACAAGATAAAACCTTATATTACTAAACTATGGCTCCAAGGGAAAAAAACTAAACTACAAGGTTATTTTTTTCTTAAAAAAATTATGAAATATTTAAACATCTTTTTCACCTCTTAATTAAATCTAGGACTTATTATAAAAACAATGGCTGTAAAAGAAAAGGAATACATTTAAAAATCATTTCAGAGTAGACTCATAAGTACTATGCATGGTTTATTTGACTGAATAAATATTGCTGTCAAAAAATATCTAAAAATTTGAGATGTTCCCACCTAAATTCAGAAAACAGAACAAAGGTAAATGATAAGATTACATTTATCTATAGAGAATTTAAAACATTTGTTAATGCTGCTTCCCTTTTTAGTATTATGGAAATGAAATTAGACATTGATTTATAAATCTATTACATCAGGACTTTTATATTTGTTCTTTTCAAACTTCTGGTTTGATATTTTTTGAGTGATTCAGCTCTCCAACTTCGAATGCTCTCCTTCAAATTAACAATAATAACTAACAATAGTAATACATATTATAATGGTAATAATAAAACTAGAAGAACAAATGTAAAAGGGGTCATTCAACTTTAAATTTCACAAAATTCTCTAAAGGAATCAAAGACATAAAGCAATCTGGAAAATCTTTAAGGCAAGTAAGCTATCCTCCACAAAAGCATTAGAGATTTGGTATATTTAGCATTATTGATTATGAGTTACATGGAGTAGATAAATTAGAGCTTTATAATACTGAAAGTTCTTTACAATGTTCAGTGTACTATATAATGTTTAGTACATTGACATGACAAAAAAGAGATAAATCACAACTAGTGAATATTAGATATTAAATAAATATGTACTTCATTTGGTCATCCTATTTAAGGAATAATAAAGACCATTTC
Organism: Lophiomys imhausi; assembly: GCA_907164525.1. NCBI lineage: Eukaryota > Metazoa > Chordata > Mammalia > Rodentia > Muridae > Lophiomys > Lophiomys imhausi. Next base: position 3,379,623 of record CAJQZJ010000309.1, on the reverse strand, counting down.
TCAGAACTTTGTAACAATAAATAGGCTACCTAAATGACATTGATTCCTAAAACACATAAACTCCCATCATTTTAAAAATAATAATTTTTATAATTTTATTGACTGTTAGAATACATTTGTATCAAGGTGGAATAAGGTTGTACAAGTATTTTATAAACTAACTTCCCATCACCAGTCTCAGGTTGATGATCACTATAATTATCAATCTATTAGAAACAGAGACAAACGTCAAATCCCACTCTTGGTGCTACTCCCTGTGCTGGTCAGCAGTTCTCTCTATTGGTATCTGAATTCATTGGACTTTTCCATCATATACATATTTGAACTTTATTTTTATTAAACCAGACTTTGTTGCTATCCAAACCATTTTTTTTCCAATTCAATAGGCACATTGAAAATAATGGGATATATCAGATTCTATTCCATGCCATTCTGCCAGAAGTAGCTGAAGAGGTTGTTTACTTTATGAAGCTTTTTTAAAATTTTTCTTGATATTTTGTGAATTTCACATCATACACCCCAATACTATTAATCTTCCAGTTCCTTCATATACTCTCATTGCCCTTAACACATTCCCCTGCAAAGAAAATGAAAAAAAATATGAAAATTAAAAATACAAAAACAAAAGCAATTTACTCTTGAACATGAGGTGTGTCACAGTGTCCTAAAAGGTATACACTTTTTCCCAAAAGGCTTTCTTGCAAATGTCCATTGCAATGAATTATTGGTCTGGTTTAAGGCCTCTGGGCTTCTGCCAAACCATCAGTACTGGATCTTCGCTTGTACTCCTCCCAAATATATTCATGTAACTTCTGTATCTAGGATATTCTGCATTTTTGGCTATGCAACACCAGTCCATATGTGCACTCCAGCAGTTCATAGACGGGGTAGATTTTGGGGTAGGCCTGGGTGGCAGCTGAATTGTCAGTTTGCCAGCTCTCTCACCTCCAAGCCACAGGGGCCCATTCTCTCATGCTGCCCAGGTGGGAGGCAGGGCCTTTGGTTTAGCATGAGCTGTATACATTGATACAGACTCCTGATGCAGCAGGGCCACAGACCCAGACATTGCTCTTGGCAGCAGCACAAGTGGATGGCACTGTATCTTCAGGGAACATCACAGGCTGTTCCTTACGACTTCTCTTTATAGTGCACAAACCACTCTGCTTGTCTTTCTCTCCCATCTCTCCACCACATTCTTGATCATCTTAGCTGTGCTTGCTTGCCTACACTGCAGCAGGAAAACATCTGGATGTTTTCCATCAGATTTTTCTTAGTTTTACTTGACTCTTGCCGTTAATCATTCTAGTATGTTTTAGTCGTGTCTGTTGACTGCTTTATCTAAGATTATTGGTGATTTACTTATTATTCACTTCGAAATCAACTGGGGTAGACTTGATATTTGTCATTTGGGCAATTCACCTATATTTCTGCTCTCTTTATATAATCAAAAAGCAGTAACTCATTGCTCCAGTCTTACTTTAGGATTTACAAATAAAAGTGTTTAGAAGTGGATGATTTCATCAACTGACAAAACCTTTTGAGATAACGTAAAAATTTCACTATATGTTGTATATCTAAATCTCACTGATAGGTTATCATGTGTCTGAATTTATTTTAACACTATGAAAAGTATATTTTAAGTAAGAACAAAATACCAAAATGACAAGTTTAATTGTGTAAATATGAAGATGGAAATATTACAAAATCTCCTAAAAATACCAGGAATGCTACAACCATGGAGTCTTAGCAAAAGACTGCCTATATATAAAGACAACACCAATAGACAAGGTAATATGGAAAGGGACAGCCTCATGGACCCCTAAACATAGGCAAAACGCTAGGAGTAACTAAGAAATGCTGACAGCATGAGAAATAGTCTTCTCCAATGAAGTGTAACCACATTGTTGTCCAAATTCAAATAGATAGTCCTGAAATCATACAAGTAAAGGTATATAAATTTAACAAGTTGTGCAAACAAATACATATGTGATGTATATGTATAAGTTTTGTGTGCAACAACAGCAAAAGAAATTGCTGGTATGAATTTGAATAATAGACATATGTAGGAAGAGTTGAAGAAAGGAAATCTAAGGGAGAAATGACAGAAATACATATTTAATTTCAAAATAAACTATTTTAAATGGTTATTATTAATATCCCAATTATAATGAATGTAGATTTACTAATTGCTTTTATTTCAATCATAAGTAACAATGGACATCAGGAGCAAACTGCTGTAGCCATTTCAATATCTTACAAAATAGACTTCAAACCAAAATTAATCAGACTATACTATGTAACATATGCCAATCAAAGAAAATCCACTAAGAACTTATTGCAGCTCTAAACTTGTATGCGAGAAATACATTTCCCAAGTTCATGAAAGGAACATAACTACAGCTGTAATCATATATTGACCTTCCTACAACGAGAGTGGGTGACTGCAGTGCTCCACGTTTGCCATAAGACAGATCACCCAGACAAAATTTAAAAAGGAAAAGTGTGGAACTAAATGACATCATAAGACATTAGTAGACCTAAATGATGATAATTATAGAACATATAACCTAAATCCCAAAGGAAAATAATTTCTTCACAGCATCTCATTGAACTTTTTCATGTATGTGCATGTATTTCTCTCTCTCTCTCTCTCTCTCTCTCTCTCTCTCTCTCTCGTGTGTGTGTATGTTCGCATGCTTGTGTGTGCATACATTTGTGAGAACATGTATTCCATAGCACTAATCTGGAGATCAGAGGACAAATTAAAAGAGTATGTTCTCTTCTGCCATAATGTGGGTTCTGGGGATAAAATACAAGGGATCAGTTTTGGCAGCAAGTCTTTTCACACTAAATAATCTTAGACACCCAATTGAAACTAATTTTACTACATAATAAAATCACTGTAACTAAATGTATAAATGAAGTATGCATAATTTTTAGTAGTTAGTATATGAGAATATGTTTTCAGTAAAGCCAACAGTATTAAATGTTCTTTTGAGAATAATATTTCACAATAAATATAGGTGTAAAAATGAAGTATTTTTAATTTGATAATATATACATGATGTAACATATATCACTTTACTCTAACAGAGAAATAGAAAAATGTTTCTCAATATCACAAATAAATTTTTATTTTGCAGTAATAATGTGTAGAAACAGATAAATATACAATTAAAGATAGATACCTCTGAAAACTTAGAGACACACACAAAATCATATCTCCAATATAAGTTATATTACATCTTAGTAAACTGTCTGCATAAGAATTTTCTCAGTGCTATTGTGACATCCTTGTTTCTTAGACTGTATACCATGGGATTAAACATGGGAGTCACAACAGTATAGAAAAGAGAAAGCACTTTATCTGTTTCACCTGAATGACCAATATTGGATCTAAAATATGTAATCATAGCTGATCCAAAAAATAACATCACAAGTGTAAGATGAGATGAACATGTAGAGAAGGCTTTGGCCTGACTTTTGGCTGATGGCAACTTTAGGATTGTAGAGATAATTTTAATATAGGAAAAGACTATTAACAAGAATGGAACTAAGACTAATAACACAGCACCTAGGAAAATCATCAACTCATTCACAAAGATGTCCCCACAGGCCAGGTGAAGTATTGGGGGAATGTCACAGAAGAAATGATTGATTTGGTTGGAACCACAAAATGATAGAGAAAAAATCTGTGATGTCTGCCCTATCTGTACTGGAATTCCACTGATCCAGGAGGCAAGCACCAGCTGAGAACACACCCTTTGGTTCATAACCAGAGGATAGTGCAGAGGATTACAGATGGCCACATAACGGTCATAGGCCATCACAGCCAGGAGGATGCACTCTGTGGCCCCGAGGGTAAGAATGAAGCACATCTGTGTAGCACAGGCCACGAAAGATATGGTTCTTCTCTGGGTCCCAAGGTTGAAGACCATTCTGGGAAGAGTAATTGATACATAACAAATCTCTAAAAAGGAAAAGTTACCAAGAAAAAAATACATAGGGGTCTGAAGAGCAGAGTCCACCTTTGTGATTAGTATAATGGTGCCATTGCCTAATAGAATAAAGGAATACATAGCGATCAACAGTCCAAATAGAAACCACTGGATTTGAGGAACATCTGAAAATCCCAGAAGAACAAATTCCTTCAGATTGGTGATATTTCCTTCTTGTGGTTTTTGTTGATGGTTCATCTGTGAAGCAGATTCAGTCAACACGGGTTGTTTACTTTCCCTTTAGTGTTAGGTTTTTATCCTAATATCTAGACATCTTCACTAATTTTCATTATCTGATCAAGTATGTCTACTGTAAAAATGTTGTTGCTTATACATTTTACTTTTAGCTATTTTAGACCTTATGTATTATTGCTATATAGTTTTTCTAAAATGGCTTCAAAATTTAATGTTGACCCACTTTGGTCTATAGCTCAGGGTACACTTACCTATGCTCCAATAGAGAACTTGCCACCACTGGAAACCACTTTAATGAATAAGTCAACAGCTATGTACTTTGTCTGATATCATTAGTTATATGATCTGACAATCCTTTCATTAGTCTGCAGAGTTGACTCAGCAGTTAAAACACTAGCTGTTCTTACAAAAGACTCAGGTTTGATTACCAGCACCCTCATGGCAAGTCACAACTGTCTGTAAGTCCAACTTCAGGCTGATGTGAGATGGACATTTGTTCTGCAGACACTTAAACACATTTAAAAGAAAATCCTTTTTTCCCCCCTAAACTTCAAGAGAATTTTGTTAGATATCAGGGAAACTATATCATTAATGGTTTCCAAATAAAAATTCTAAAACATTTACTGGAATTATAAAACAAAATTGTATTTACTCTAGTCCATAAGATATCTTCACTTGATAACCACTGGCAAAAGAAAACAGTTTTCTCCAACAGAGTCTCATTGGGTATACAAACTCAGTGGCATTTTGGGAGGTTCTGTGTCTTGAATGCTTTTTAAGCTTTAAAAAAATATGCCCTGACATTCTAAAAACCTTCCAAATCTTTTGCGTATATATTATGGTTACCAGTTTGATGATTTGGGGATTACAGTGTGTGAATGTGTAAGTCTCTGTAATATGTGCCTGTGCTTTTCTTTGGCTCATTTTAACTCTGTTTTCTTTTATTCCAGGATTTGGGTGGGAAGATTTCTGTGAGGGAAACTGTACTGAGAATACAATGTACAAAAAATTAATTTCTATTTAAAAAAGAAAAAAAGATGGAAAATATAAAATTATACACACAATGCCTTAACATAATGTGTTTCAAACATCCATGTTATTGTGTATTTATTTCTTCGAAAATTTTATTATAGGTTTATGATTAAAACTTTCAAAGATTTTTCCTATTAGCTGGCTTAAGAACTACAACACATTTCAATTATTTATTTCAAGGGTTCCTATTGTTTTATGATTTAACTTGCACATATTTTCCTCATTTCCTTTCATAATTACAACAAATTAATAATGATGACAGAAAAAATTGAGATACCGGTTTAAAAAAAGCATCTTCCTAAATTATATTAAGTCAGAATTTTAGGAGGTTTCATTCATTTAAGCCATCTTAGGAATACATTTCTTATCAGGATATATGTAGAGGAACAATAGAGAAACAGGGTACTACATGTAGAGGACACAGGAGTAGAGTCAATTAAACTCTCGGAACTTTGTGCCTCATCAGAATTTTGAAGTTACCCACTAACCAGAAATTCAGCTAAGCATTTTTAACTTCACTTTTAAAAGGAATTACAATGATACAAAAATTAGACAACATGATAATTTTGCCTAGAGTTTTATGGTTACTCCTCATAGCAAACTTTCTTCATTGATCTTGAGTTTCATTAAAATTCTTTTGTTTATTATCAGTGAAATTAAAAACATGTTTAATCATCTTTATTTGTGAGAGCTAAACAAAGTAATATTGAAATATCAGTTATGAACTCAAGGTGATTCTCTGCCATTTCACTACTTACATAAACTTCTAGATATTTTACACTAATGGGTTATTGTTTTCCAGTATGTTTTCATACCACTGAGTAATACTATTTAATGAACTTACTGATTTACTTTACTGAAAATAACTTTCTTTAAAACCTTCTTTCTTCTAGAAGAGGACTTTAATATGTTCAGAGGGAATATTATTATATAGAGACAAAGAGGTTTGCTTTAATTGTAGGTGCTGAATTTGTACATTTTTTATCCTGAAGAGACGAGATTCTTTCTAAGAAAACATCTGAGATTATTTCATACTCTTCATTTGCACCTTTACACTTTTCATTTCTTCAACACCACGCTTTGGACCATGCCCAAAAAAAAAAAAAAAAGTTGTAGTAACAGACTACGCAATATAGAATGGAATCCTAATAAAATAGAGTGTGGTTGACTGGTTCTTCCACTTTCTTCGACTGGGTAAGATGTACACTGTTGTAGCATTTGGCCATAATTTGTTAAGCTATTCAATGACCTAATAATCTAAAACTACTTAGGATTGTTGTGTGAATTGCACATCTTTTTATACGCCAAAAAAATCCCCCCAAACCAACCAACCAAACAAACAAAAACCCAAAAAACTTCAGGTAGTCATCAGTCACAATTTTTTTTTTCAAATGTTATCTATGTTTGTTTTCAAATACTACCTTGAATTCTGCTGCATTTTCTAATTGGTTTAGTCCAAAGATTTTAATCAAAATTTGGTCAAAAAGACAATCTCTGTCTCTCTCCCTTTGCTTGAAAATTATATTTATCCCTCTCAGCTCTCTGAGGTGGTTGAAGAATAGACAGCTAGAGTCTTATAGTTAAATTTTGAGTTGTTTAGGAATCAAGAGGGTGTTATAGATCTAAGAAGATACTCTTAAAAGTGTGTTGCAAGTTAGTATGAATTTTGAGTCAGATATAGACCTTTAAACTCATGGAGATGGTTAGATAGTAGAATGTTAAAGTCAGGGGCCAAATATGTATAAACTGGACATTGGGAAGGTATACTGGGCCATTTAACTCTCGTAAATGTGGCATATTTATATCTATTGTTTTGTATAGTATTTACTGTTATAAGAGAAGGAACCATCTGTTGGACTGAAAGGGGAAACTTCTGGGGGGAAGAGGGTGGAAGGGCGGGATAGGAAGGGGGAATAGGGAGGGGTTTGTGACTGAGATGTAACTTGAAGAAAAAAAATAAAGCATTAAAAAAAAAAAGAAAATGAGTGTCAACTCCCTGCAATGACAAAATTTTTTGAAACTCTTAAAGCCTGTCTCAAAGAGATATGTCCATGAGTATGTTTTTACATGTTTAATTTTCTTTCCTTCACCTCTTGTTAATGTGGCTCCAATGTCAGGACTCCACATGGGAACATTTTGTTGAAGTTGTTTTCTATGCTTTATTATGACTTTTATCACACAAAGCGTAAGTGACATGTGAGGAATGGCCACGACTATCTTAATGCTTCAATCATGCTTTACTTTTCAGTAAATAGTCCTCTGGGCTATCTGTTGTTAATAATGTCATTCAGGTTTGAAAGAAACATACTCTACTTAAGGAAATTTTCACTCTCAAGAAGAACACGATGAAAACTAATATAGAGGAAAATAATAATATTTTCAAGTCTCAATGAATAAATATATAATGTTTTCAAATCTCAATGATTAATATAATTGACTCCTATAAAATATATCTTGACCTTCTTAAACTGCAGTTTAAAGTTGTGCAATTCTAATCCAAGTTACTAAGATGACATAGAGACCATGGATGTATCTTCTGCTTAAGAGAAAAGAAACCACAGAGAAGAGAAATTTACTCAGTGTGCTGTACCTCAATAATTTTCCTTGTAGACAATGCTTAATTTAACTTAACTTAGATGATATAATTATTAATTTGTAATAATAAAATGATGCCAGATTATTTCTATTTTAAGTCTCTGTTGTCTGAATAAACCAGAAACTTAAAATAATTTTTACAGCATATTAAATCATTCAAAGATCAGAAGTTACAAGTTTTTAAAGTGTATTCTGCTATGCATAAGCACTGTATTTCCTTTAATGATTTCATTAACTACATTGAACCTAAAATACTTTTCATTATTTTAGAATATCCTTATTTACATGACTTCATTATCATTCTTTAAACATGACTAATCTATGGAATTCCCAGGTTTTATAAATCTATTCCTTAGGTTGTTTAACACTAAGCCTCGTATTAAAATGTGATTAAAACTAAAGAAAGGAATATGCCATTTCTTTGTTAATTTATTAAAATCATGCTTAACAAATTGTCATCTGTACAGATTTCTCTATTTTGAGGTTTTCATCATCTATGTTTACTCTAACAATGACTTTGAGGTTTTTCATCATCTATGTTTACTCTAACAATCACATTGTAAATTATATTTATGTACAAAACATTCATTAACTTTTAAATTAATTTGCTTTTTCTACAATGTATTAAATTTAAAGTTTGGAATTAATTGATATTGAACTAAAATGTATATAAGTATAAAAAATTCATATTTACCTTTTTATGCAGACTAATTTTGACCTTATTTCACCATGTTTTAAATATTTCATTTAAGTGAAAACACTTGTATCATCAGAGTTTGTAATCTTCTGTTAAGAAATTCTGCTTCTGAAGAGCATAAATTTCTCCTCAAATAAATATAGCTCTGTCTTCTACTAGAAATCTGTCTACAGTTCTAAATGTCTACATCAGGGTCTGTCTTTGATGTTTGTTTAATTGCCTGTTTTATTTTTTCCCAGATAATATTTAGTCCACCTTGTCCTGTAAATTAAGCCCCCAGGGGAATTGAAAGCACAGTGTGACTTATTTCCTAGACATTGATAGTTTACTGAGAAATACTATGAGAGATAGTCCAAAATTGACACCTTGACAAAAATTACCTAATTTGGCAAATTTACAATTGTGATACAAGCATGTATATATATATTTCTGCAGTCGGTATCCTATAATGGATTCTGTATCTTGAACTCGCAGGGTAGCCTGTGCTATGGTTTTAACAAAAAATTAAGCTTTACTTAGGGTAAAATGAGAGTCTGGAGTAAGTCAAGCTGCAATAATGGAAAATCCATGTGAAAAGAAGTCTTTATATTTCAAGCTTCTGAGTTTGTCTGAGAGTGACAATTACTCCTAGCATTTAGGTAGCAGAACAATCTTCTTCAGTGAATGAGGAAACAATACGGTCAAATATTTTCCAAGAAAAATAATTAAATAAAAATTAATTTCACAAACAATATTCAGTGGAGGCAAAATTATTATATATCTAATATAACACTGATTAACATTATGCGTTAGACAGTAACTTTAAACAAATTTGATGATTATTAAAAATCATTCCTGATAAGACTTTCTATATCTTATTACTGTGAGAGCAAAGCACATTTGATAAAGATAGTTAGAAATGTAGAAGGCTAAAGTCTCCCACTACTAATGTGTGGGGATCGATGTGTAGTTTAAGCTTTAGAAGAGTTTCTTTTACAAATGTGGGTGCCCTTGTATTTGGGGCATAGATATTCAGTACTGAAATGTCATCTTGATGAATTTTTTCTTTAATGAATATGTAATGCACTTCCCTATCTTTTTTTAGTAACTTCAGTTCAAAGTCTATTTTATTTGATATTACTATGGTTAACTGTCCTACAGCCAACACACCAAAAGGAACAGGAACCTAGACTTTGTTACCTTTTAGTGGGACACTTTGCCCTAGTGGTGCTGCCATGTAGGCCCTCAGTGCAAGAGGAAGCTCTTAGCTCTCATATGACTGCTGAACTGGGTGGGGGGTGGGGTGGGGTGTATAGGGACATCCCACTCCGGAGGAGGAGTATAGGTGGAAGAGGGGGGAGAGTGTGGGAGGGTGGACCAGGAGTGGTGGAAACAGGTCATTGGGATGGTGATGTAACTTGAAGTCATAAATAAACATAAAGGGAAAAAAAAGGAAATGTAGAAAGCATGAAAAATGTCATAGAAAGGGAGTGAGGAGGAAGTAGTGAGGACTCTGGTGGGACCAGGTGTGACATAGTTTAGGATGTTGGTGAGGATGCCAGTCAGGAATAGCCTCTTTTTGGTATATATCCAAAATTTAGCTGAGGTGAAGGGATTCTTAAGTCCTCCAAAGAATAGTCAGAGATATCTTCTGATGGTAGAAAATAGAATATTCTACAAAACTACATAAATACAAATGAAAATTGAATAAAAATTAGTAAGAAAAATTCATAACATGGATATTTAAAACAAAGTAACTTAGGCAACTAAACCTTTGGAGAAAGGAGTTAATTGCTATTAATAATTCAAGCTATAGCAAACTTAAATTATTAAAGTATTCTTTTGAATGTAGAATCACAAAATTATCTAATATTTTACTTTTTATGCAATTACTAATCCAACCATATCTAAACTTTTAAAATACAAAATAAAAATTAAGTTGAATTTGGTGGTGCATGCCTTAATCTAAGGACTCAGTAGGAAGAGGCAGGTTCAAGGCCAGTCTGGTATACAAAGTGAGTCCAGGGTAGCCAGGGCCATTACACAGAGAAACCCTGTCAAAAAACCAAAAAATAAAATAAAATTAAACTAAAATTAAAAAGAAACTATAAAATAAATTGATTATGTTTGGTGAAATAAATAAATTTCACATTATGCTTAATCAATATTAAGAAATAAGAAAACACTAAAATATATGTCTCAAATAAAGAGCTACTCCCCCCTTTTAATAGAAATTTATGTATCAAAGGAAAGTCCACAATACAACTAATATATTTTATCACAGAAGAAAAAAATCTTGTGTTGGGGGAAGGTCTAATATTGTGTCTGATACATTGAATTCAATGCTGAGATCTGGTTACCACCCGTTCTGAGGCATTCTCTTGATTGGTTAATAAAAGTCGTTTATGGCCAATTAGCTGGGCAGAAAGAATATAGGAAGGTGGGACTTCCTCTGATCAGCAGGAATTCCGCACACACAGAGACTCTCTCCCCTTTTCCGCCAGGAGACACAGAAGGAGACAGATGTTTGGAGAAGTCTGGAAGGTATTCACAGGCACATGTTGGTTTGGGGTTAACTTAGAGTAGCTAATTGAGAGTCTGCCCAGCTAAGGGCTAAGCGTTAAAATATTAAAAGGTCTTGGTGTGTTTAATTATTGGGGAAAAGACTGCAGTGGCTTATAGGCCCTCAGTCCAAGCAGTCCCAGGCTGTCAGATTCCCAGACTCCCCTTGAGTCCAGAAGAATCTCCCACCAAGCCGCCGGTAATTCTACCAGCCTAATATAACAACTTATATTAATTAACAGAGTTTAGGTTATATGTGGTGTAGGCCACCTTTGGTCCCAGGTCTCTTTCTCCAGGATAAGTTAGGCAACTGGTTAAGGCACTCAGGCCAGGGCGCCTGCTCCTCTGCCAAGCCGCTGGTGACTCCGCCAGCTACTCTGCCTGCCTAATATTACAGTTTATACTTACTAATAACTACATTAATTAATTAATTTGCAGTTTTCAGGTGGCACTCAACGTGGTAAGGCATTATAGGTAATTTTATTTTCAAAACTATATAGAAAACAGCAGATTTTGAAACTATGATGCCAGTTGTTGACAATATGGCAATGTTTACTGCTGACCTCTACACTGTTTTTCAATCAAACTGAATGTTTTATGCTGTTTATGTGTTGGGCATCATATGTTAAAAAAATATATGGCTTATTAAATTGTTTAACCAGTATTTAGGTTATATTTAATTGATTCGGCAGCTGTTAATTCTTTAACCAGACATTATAAATAAATACACACAGACACCATGTGGATTTTAACAAGCCTTGGCCTGAATTGTGCAATCCTAGCCCATCTAAGCTAGCTCTTAATTCTATCACCCAAATATGACCCCATATATACATACGTCCCCTTGGATTGCCATTCTCCATGATATGCCGATGTTCCTGGCCATGTGGAATGAGGTTCCTTTCTCTAACCCATGGTGTGTGCCTCTTTCCTGCTGCTCCTGGCTGGAATGCCTTCTTCCTGCTACTGGCTGGAATGCTTGAATCCTCTGTCTAAAGTGCAGGCTTCCTGCTCTAATCCCAGGAAGTCCCACCTTTCTCTGTCTTTGCCTCCCACCTTTCTCTATCTTTGCCCAATCTCAGGCCTCAGCATTCTATTTAACCAATCAGAGTCAATGTAAGTAACAGACAGCAAACAGGACCAATTAACATTTAGAATGCTTAACACTACCCCAACAATCTTTTAAGTATTGAGACAGATGGCTAACAGTATTAATTATATAAATCTGAACAGTTATAGAAATTTCAATAATCTAAACCTTCTAATATTACTTAGATGAATTCTATACTCTGATAGAAAGCTAACATCACTAAACCTAATGGATTCAATGATTAATCTGTACAAGAAAAGGGGTATTCTAAATATCAAGAGATTGTTTTTCAATTTCTGTACAGTAAACGTAGTATGAGCCATATACTTCCTGTCTATGACTGTTTTTTGCATGTATTCTCCTCTCTCCTGAAGCATCAAACTTTCATGCACTTCAACAGAAAATCTTTTTGAAAAGCCTAGTTTATTAGTATAATTTGCTTGGAGTAATTTTTATTATTGTTAATAATTATTACATCTTTTTGAAAATGTTTCACAATGTATTTCTTACTTGGTTTAAATTAACAATAATATATGGCCACAAAATGATCAATAGTATTTTATATTCACCTAGAACAAGGATTTGTATTTCTTCTGTCTAAGTCTATATTTATACATCTATGTGTATACTATGTGTCTAGCTATATAGACAATCCTAGACATTTGTCTCTTAAACTGTAAATATGAGTACAATAAGATTATGGCACTGCATAAAGTCAATTACAGTTTATTTTTCTATAGAAAATTTATTCATCTTATATTTTAATGATTTTTTCATCTAGAAATTATTGAGTGTTACTTTTGTGGAATTATCACAATTCCTTTATAAATTCTAAATGAATGCTTCCAATGATTAATTAAATCATACTAGGATGAACATTTTACTGTTGACCGCTCATAGGAATATTCTTTTTTATATATTTTATATATTATATATTTTTTCAACATTTATTTATTTCATCAAGTTACATCTCAATCATAGTACCCTCTCTTCTCTCCCTCCCAATCTCACCCTCCTCCCCTCCTCCCCTTACCCTCCTATTTGTTTTGCTTTTTTTTAAGTGTATCTTTTTCTCCCCAACAGCTCCCCCTTTAAGTCCAATAAAACTCTTTTTCTTATAACAATAAATACAATACAAAACAATAAGAACAACTAGGCCAAAATTATCAAAGTTATAAGGTATAACATACATTTCCAATGTCCAGTCCATATTTATTTGGCAACTGATATTAATATTCTATTATCTATCTCAATTAATTTAAAGTTCTATTCCTAACTCAGTTTCCACATCTTATCTTGCATTAACAACTTAAAAACATCTTAGACCTAGATCATCCTTTTAATACCTAAACAAGTTAAAACTTAACTGTGAGACTATAACTATCTAGTCTTCAACCACATCAGAGACCTGAGAAGGATAAATATATCTGATTATACAGGAAGTGCAGAGCCAGCAGCTTCCAAAACTAAAAAATGATAGAAAACTGGCTGCCTGGACAGTCCCCAATCTCTATCAATACCTTGGAGCATCTATCTTTAGCCTTTTGCCCCAGTATCTCTGACAGACATTAATTGTAAAGCAGGAATTATGAAGGACTTGCCTATCCTGTCTTGGCAGATCTAGGCTGTCAATTTACCTGCTTCCAAGTTTTGTCTTTTTCAGACAGCATTCTAGAATATTCTTATATAATTTTATGGTAAATACCTAGGACAGAGAGTTAGATACGTTTGATGAGGCCAAGCTATTTGTTAAGATGGTGCCTCATTTCCCATGCTAACAATAAGATCATCTATTGTTTCCCACTTTATGAATGCACTCTAATTAGTCTACTATTTATTCATTTGATTTATTTTTTTTCAGAAAAGATATTTTGATCATATTTTCTTCTCTCCTTACTCTTCTCCTCTCTACCTCCCCATCATCTGATGTTCGGTTTTCTCTGACTCCCTCTCATAAAACAAAACAAAAAAAAACCCAAAAAACAAAAAAAAAAATTAATGAAAATCAAATCAAAAGAGTAAAAGACCAATGAAGCCCCTCCCCCTCAAACAAACAAACATACAAACATCTAATAACCACAGGAAAAATATAATTCCATTCTCTGTTGGCCAACTACTCCTAAATAAGTGGCCCATCCCTGGAATATGATTAATAAACCCAGTGACATTCCTTTGTTTAGAAGAAATGAATATTAATATAATGTATTCAGGTAACTAGTACAGCAGAAATTTATCATTAACCTGTTCTTTACCCTTGTGCACTACATCTGGGAAGATATTAACCCTCTAAACTATTTTGCCGCAGCCTCATTCCTCAATTTTACTTGTCATATGCTTTGTTCCAGCTGTTCCTGCTCCATCAGGCCAGCTTTCATGGCCATGTGCTCCTGTCCACACTTCCCCAGGATGACTTCAGTTTTTTCCAGCTTCGGTTGCTTCTCTTCTGCTTTCTGTGTCCTCCTCTTTGAGGTCTCCCTCTGAGACTGGAAGTTTGGAAACCTAAGCCACACTTACTTAACTTCTGCCCAGCTATAGGCCACATAACCCTTTCATTGACTAATTAGAGATTATTGGGGAGCAAGCTTTATACAACAAAGTTCAGGGTATGTGAGAATGTACTCAAGATTTTGGGAGCCAGTATTTAGCATTCGAATAAAGGGCACCAGACCAACCCCCAACACCTATGGGGAAAACTGATTTTCCCTTTTCTAATAGGAATTGATTCCAAAAACTTTCAATATATAAAAGGAAAATTTGACCAAAACACAGTAGAGTCACTAAAGAAAACAAAAAATAATAATATAAAACTAGAAATGAAAAATTTAGGATGTCAAAACTCATAGCTAAACATGACAGATTGCATGACATGGAAGAGATAATTTCATTTTAGGGAGATAAAGTCAAAAGAATAGATAATTAAAAGAAAACGATAAGCTTTTCGTTACTTTTGCATTTATCATTCTTCTAGTTGTAAATATGTCTCATTTGGTTTAAAATTTCTTTTTGTTTTACTAGTTTATTAGTCACATTTCTGCCTTAACCACTTGTGAATAATTATTTGACATTTTTGCAAGTTATTTTTTAAGTTATAAAGGTCTTAAAACTTCTATAAGAACATTCTGTGTATTTTTAAGCATAATGCTCTTAAATCCATATATCTTTTCAATTTCCATTATAATTTTACCTTATTAGAACATGATAAATATTTTAAACAACACAAAGAAATACATATTTGTTAAAATATCCCTACCTCCCGAGCATCTTTCACTCTTCAGTTTCACTGTGAGTACCCCATCTCAAGGATTTAAATTAAATTCAAAAATCACACAAAATTTTAAATGTTCTTTTATAATGATTGCATTTTTTTTGCTTTATTTAAAAATATTTCTCATACAATATATGCAGATGATTATTTTTCCCCCTGTTTCTTCTCAGATCCTCTCATCTCACCACCCCACAACTTCAGGCCCTTTTTTCTGTATATAGAAAACGCTAGGAAAAACAGGAAACAAAACAACAACAACAAAACTAAGTATCTCCCTCCCTCTCTCTTTAGAAACAGACACAAACAAATGAAAATAAGAGAGAGGCACAAAACACAAAATGTGAAAACATAATAAAGAAACAAAGGACCAGCAAGACAAAAAAGGACCCAAACAAAGAAATATGAGACAAAAAGAAAAATGCCATTGAGTTTGTGTTGTGCTGACCATCCTGCTGATGGGTGTGAGACCTCTCCTGATATATGGTTAATGCTCCAAGTGAGATTCCATAAAAGAAATCTTATTATTTCCTTTTCAAGTTGGTATCAATTGTAGACAGCTTCATTGTCAGGGACAGGAACTCCTGTCTATTTCCCACTTTCAGCACAGAGACTCCATCTCGCTTGAACCTGTGCAGACTGTGAGCATGATGCCACAGAATCTGTGAAGTTCATATGCATATCTGTATTGTTTTGTTTGCAGCGTTCACTTTCCTTGGAATGATCCATCACCTCTAGCTCTTAAAAATCTTTCCCCTTCCTCATCTGTATAGTTCCCTCAGTCCTGAGCAGAGTGGTTTAATGAAGACATCCATTTAGGACAAGTATTACAAAGTCTCTATCTGCACATTGTCCAGTTGTGGGGTTGTGGAATTTTATGCTCATTCCCATAAACTGCAAGAGGAAGCTTACTGGATCTGAGCCAGGCACAGGTATATTGACATACCATAATTTCATTAGGAGTCATTTTATTGCTATATTCTATTAGCAGAATAAATAGTATTTAATTTTCCTCTAGTCCTATGACCTACCTAGTATCAGGATTTTGGTAACCAAAGCTGTGACAGCCATGAGTTCTATCTCAAGAAGTGAGGTTAAACCAAATCTGAGAGTTGTTTCTACTCCTACATTTGTGTCACTATTGTACTAGCATATCTTTTATATAAATCTCCATTGTAGATCATTGGTGTTGTAGTTGAGTGGATGGTTACCTTTCTCCTTTGGTAGTATACCCTCTAATCTCATGGACATTAGTTAGAAGGATGAAGCTTTTATTTAGAACCAGTAAAACTACTTTGTGTTCTATGATGTAGTATCTCTAGCAATAGGACCTTACCATCAATTTGTGGAGAGCAACTTATAGCCTTGGCCATACCCAAGGATGAAGATAACTTTAAGTATTTGTCATCCGTTTGTATTTCACCTTTTGAGAACTCTGCTTAGTTATGAATCCCATTTTTTAAAATAATTTATTTTTTATTTCTTCAAGTTATATCTCAATCACAATCCCCTCCCTACTCCCCTCCCAGTCCCACCCTCCCACCCTCTTCCCCCTCAACCCCCCATCCTCTTCCCTTTTTAATTTATTTTTTTAAGTTTAAGGTATATCTTTTTCCCTCCAACAGGTCGCCCTTACAGTCCAACAAATGTTTCTTTCTCTTATAACAATAAATACAATACAAAACAACAGAAATAAATAGGCACAATTATGAGAGTTAGATGGCTTAGCATATATTCCCAATGTCCAGTCCATATGTATTTGTCACCTGACTTTAACCTTCTACTATCTAACCATCTCCATGAGTTTAAAGTTCTATATCTAACGTAGCTTTCATACTAATTTGTATCACAATTTTAAAAACATCTTCTTAGATACAGAACACTCTCTTGATTCCTAAACAACTCAAAATTTAACTGAAACTCTAGCTATCTATTCTTCAACCACCTCAGGGACCTGAGAGGGATAAATATATCTGATTATATAGGAAGTGCAGGGCCCACAGCTTCCAAAACTAAGAAATGACATATCAGTGGCTGCCTGGACAGTTCCCATTTTCTCTCCATACATTACAGTATCAATCTTCAGCCATTTGGCCCAGTTTCTCTGACAGACATTGATTGTAGAACAGGAATTATGAAGGACTTGCCTACCCTGTCTTGGCAGAGCTAGGCTGTTGACTTACCTGCTTCCAGGTTTTGTCCTTTTTGGACAGCATTCTGTCTACAGTTGAAGCAAGAGGTTTTTCTTGCCAAGAGATAGGCTTGCCACTAATTCAACCATCTCCCACTGGAGATTCTTCGATGCTCATCTTCTACTTGGAGTTCATCCTAGAATAGGCTATGAATACCATTCCTTTTGAACTATGGTTTTATTGACATTGAGTACTTAGAAAGGTTTTCTTCTTGTTGAGCAGGATCCCTCAACTTAAGTCCATTTAATGACATGAAGTTTACCACCAAGGAATGTGTGCCACTCTTGCATTCTAGGGTTATCATGTTATGATGGTTGTTTATGTGCTTCCTAGGCATCATAGCTGAATTGAATTCATAGGTGCCTCCCTCCTTTGGTGTCGCATCCCCCTCGACCAGCAAGGATGACGCAACTCACAAAAGCTCTTCTCCAGCAGTTTATTCAGGTCCCTTGAAAACAGTCTTCCAAATTCCAAATGCCTGGGCAGACCCAACCCACAGGCTAAATACTAAATGAACAGCCAATCAAGTAAAGCCACATAGTGCTATCTTAGAGGCCCACGTATGCGGATGCAAGCCAGATCAGCGGTCTTAGCCAAATATGGACTTGTTTATCATCGAGAGCGCTCACCATCGGGCTGGTGGAAGGCGGAAACTGGCGCCATCTTTAGGGCGCGGCACATCGCAGCTTTCTACAGTTCCCCCTTTTTTATTTTTTCTAAAGTAGATAAAAAGTCCCTGGAAAGGCTTCGTAATTCCTCTATCTGGGGATCTCACGGTGGGCCTGAGCCTGTAGGAGGGCGGTGCTCAAACTCTTACCCGTCTCTGGGTCAGCCTCCCCACTCGGGGCTGCCCTGTCTTAGGTGGCCGAGCCTTACCCGTCTACTCTGTCATTGACTTGCCAGACCCTAATATCCATGGAACGAATACCTCAGTAGGCAGGGACTATGCTCGGTGAAGAATTAAGGCTTCATGGCAGCAAGCCATGCCTGAGGGGACTGGCCCGCCTCAATGGCGACAAGGGCCTGATAATCATGGCTGCATTACGCTTTTGTGTGGCTCTCATTTTGTAGATGCACCATAGGCAAAACAGAGAGGCTAGTATCATCAGTATCGCCAAAGAGCCTACGCCCGCCCACTCCTTAAGAAGATCCATAGCCGTCTGTATCCAGGAAGTCAAGCCAGTGGCCAGGCTCAGATCCACCCGAGTGGAGTTGATGTGGACAATTGTCGCTCTCAGCTCTCTCATCAAATTTTCAAACTCAGCCGACCAATCCTGTAAGAGGAACTTTGACAATTGTCTAGACAGATTAGCAGCCTTTGTAAAATTTTGATACTACACGGAAGTAACACACAAACCTTGCATTTTCCACTCACACCCCAATTGTGCTAGTTGCCAAAGAGAATCAATCTGTTCTTGTATTAAATCTATGCGTTGATTAACTATCATAAGACCTCCTTTGAGATGAGAATTCATAGAAGTCTGAGTATCCAATGCCTGTGCCACAGTGGCTGAGATGTTATTCAGGGCATTGGCAGTCTGTATAGAACTAGACAAGGCAATAGCTGAGGCAGTAGCTCCCACAGCAGCAATAGTGATGGCAGTAACAATAGCTGCAGTGATGCCAAAATCTCTTTAAACCTGAATAGCATCATGGTATTAGGATCCTCTACAGGAACTGGTACATATCGAGGCATTCTAGTCACCACAGCCACAGGAAAGGCTGTGGCATTCCAGCATAGGGCATAAAAACATGTGCCCGGAGTGCATACTAACTTTTCTTCACCCAAGGATGCACTCCCATTACTTACAATCCACAGAAAAGGAGGCCAGAGACATACTGGCGAGACTGAAAAGTTCTTGTTGCGGTAAGAACGAAATAAAGAATTCCAAGTACCAGAGCCACTACCGCTCGAAAAATCCAATTTGGTAGCGGACCCTAGGGAAAAATTACCTCTTTGATAAATTCCCCCCCCCCCCAAGCATAAAGACAGGTCCCAAGTCCATGCAACTTCCATTTACTCCACACAAAAGCCACAAATCAAAAGGATTGGTGGCAGTCTGCTGAGGATCCCTAGTAGATATATCAAGCATTCCTGTACAAGACTTATTCACTATATTACTAATCATGGGGCTAAAGGAAAAATAATCTTGTTGAACCCAAACTGCTCTGGGCTCCTGACATCCAGTCCAGGGAAAAGGTCCTTCCTCTCCTGTGGATCCTCTACAAAAAGGTGCCCAGCATGGCCATCTGGGGGGGTCCCGGTCAGAGACTCGTGTGGGCCACCATCCTTCAAGACGAGAACCATTGCCTGAAAACAAACCACCACTCCTACCCCCAAACCTCAGTTGTGGTAAAAAATCTGCTGACTGCTGAGACAATTTAATGCATTTTGTATCATCTGACCTATTGAAGCTCATTAAAAAGCACAGACTACCCTTCAAGCTGACATTTCTATTACCCTCTATAGGGCTTTTCTGATCATCAAAGGGAAGGTAGGGTAAGCCTAGGCTCCTATTACTGCTAAATAATCGTGGAAACACAGTTGCATCATGTCTGACCGGCATCGGCTTTGGGAATATCGACAGGATCCCCCATCTCGGCTCGGTCATTCCTGACATACTCACTGCTACTATCACCAGGATCCCTAGGAAGGTTTTCATGACGAATCTTCCTCACAAGGCGTTCAGGCACCCACACTGGATCTTGCTGATCCTGAGGAAAAACACAAACAGACCCTCTCGCACATGTTAGCACGGGGTCAGGCCCCCGCCAAGAGCCTGTCAAAATGTCCTTCCACTTCACCATGCTTTTAGGTGAACCATGGGAATCCTGATGTCTGTCTGCTGCTTAGCGGCCGTGAGCATCCAAATTGAAAAAGTTTGAAGTAAATAAGGCTAAAGACATTCTCTCCTTGGGGGTACGGCCTTGGCCTATTCCCCCTTTCTGTTTTTGCAAGCATTCTTTCAAGGTGCGATGAGCACGCTCCACAATTCCTTGTCCTTGAGGATTGTATGGTAATTCGTGACTAAGCTGTACCTCCATCTGATTACAGAAGGAGACAAAGGACTCTGCCGTATAGGCTGGTCCATTATCCGTTTTCAGCTGCTGTGGTTTTCCCCATGCAGCCCAGGCTTCTAAGCAATGTCCTATGACATTGCGAGCCTTTTCTGCACTCATAGGTGTAGCATGTATGATACCTGAGCAGGTATACACAGATACATGAATACATTTTAAGGTTCCAAATTCTGAAATGTGGGTAACGTCCATTTGCCAGATTTTGAGTGGCATCAACCCTCTAGGGTTCACTCCCACACTGGGAGGATGATGATGAATCACACACTGAGGACAGTCCAAAACCACTTGTCTAGCATCTGCTCTAGACAAATGGAATTTCTGCTGTAGAGTTTTTTGCATTTACATGAAATAATTGGTGAAACTGTCTGGCTTGGTCCAGGAATGAGCTCCAAAAAATGCATTCCATCCTGGTCCATTGATCAACTTTATCTTTACCCTCACTTAATGGTCCAGGTAATCCTGTATGTGCTCTGATATGTTGAATATAAAAACACCTTTTTTCTGCCAGATTAAAACTTGTAACTCTTGTAATAAGGCACATACAGTACTACTATTCTTAATAGGACCTGCTAATTCTAATACTTTCACTGCGTTGACCACATAGACTGAATCTGAAATCAAATTGAATGCAAATTGACATCTTTTAAACATCTCAATTACTATTTGGGGGGAGCCCGGTTGAAATTGACATAACAAGGGCTCTTGTCTTTTTATCAAATAGGCTCCAGAGCCTGTCTTTGAGCCATCAGTAAACACATTTGGTGACCCTTGAAGTGGTACTGCTGAAGTAACCTTAGGGAATATCACTGGGTGCTCCTTAAAAAATGATAGCAATGGATGTTTAGGGTAATGGTTATCAATCACTCCTTCAAAGCTACATTGCAATATTGCCCAGTCATCTACAGTGCCACACAAAATCTTAATTTGATAACTGGAATAGGGCACTATTATACTGGCAGGAGCAACTCCAAAAGACTGCAAGCATTGTTGGATACCATTCAAGGCTAAAGCAGCAAGTGCAATGGGATAATGTTCTATGGATTTTTTCGGAGAAATCTTTGAATAGGTCCATAATAATGGTCCGTCCTGCCATAACAATCCTGTAGGTTGACCATAGGTGGCAAATATGCACAATACAATGGGCTGTCCTTCCTGCCATCTCTTCAGGAAGGCACTCTGTAACCTTTCTTCCACTTTACATAAAGCTTTTCTTGCTTCTTCTGTAAATTGCCTAGGAGAATTAAGTGCTGAATCACCTTTCAAAATATCATATAGGGGTCTTACTTCATAATTTGGTAGCTTCAAATAGCCTCTTACCCAATTGATATCTCCTAACAACCTTTGAATATCATTTAAAGTCTTTAAATTATCTTTTCTTATCTCAATCTTTTGAGGTATTATCTTTTCAGGTCCAACCTTCGCTCCTAAATAATCAACCACATTTTCCTTTTGAACCTTATCAGGAGCAATAAACAACCTTTTCTTTTTTAATAATTGAACTAATTCTTCATAGGCCCGATCTAACGTTTGTTCACTCTTAGCTGCCAGTAAGATATCATCCATATAATGAACACATCTCAAATCTGGAAAATTCTTTCTCAAGGGAGCAATGGCTTCCCCCACATACAGTTGGCACATAGTGGGGCTGTTTGCCATGCCCTGAGGTAATACTACCCATTCAAACCTCTGATCAGGTTCCTCATGGTTACAGGATGGAACAGTAAATGCAAATCTCTCACTATCTTTGGCACACAAAGGGATGGAGAAAAAACAATCTCTTATATCTATAACTATAATGGGCCATGAGGCTGACAAAGATGATAAAAGCGGCAAGCCGCGTTGCACTGGGCCCATGATCTGCATTTGTTGATTTATGGCACGCAGGTCATGCAATAATCTCCATTTTCCAGATTTCTTTTTAATGACAAACATAGGTGTATTCCAGGGAGATACAGATGGTTTTATATGCTTTAAAGACATCTGTTCATCCACCAAATCTTTGGCTGCATTCAATTTTACAGAGGAAAGTGGCCACTGAGGAACCCATACTGGATCCTCCATCTTCCAAGTTATGGGAATGCCCTCCTCAGTGGCCCCTAGGAAAAACCCAGGCCCTGTCTCTTTTGTCTTTGCTGCATAGATATGGGACTCTTTCGTCCCTGCAAATATTTTCCTATTCCAAAGCCTGGATCATATCCCATATCTTGCATCATACGTTGGGCTGAATCAGAATAGTCATTACTCAATTTAAATCCCATATCCTTTAAAAGGTCTCTTCCCCAAAGGGAGATAGGGAGCTCAAGTACATATGGCTGCATTTCTCCTGAGTGGCCTTCTTGGTCCTGCCACTTTAATAACCTTGCACTCATATCTGGAGTCTTAGCATAACCCAGGCCTTGAAGTGTTTGAGAAGAGGCTTGTACGGGCCAACCTGAAGGCCAGTCTTTCTTTGCTATGATACTCCTATCAGCCCCAGTATCCAAAAGGCCCAGGATCTTTTTACCATCAACCTTTAACTCCAAGATGGGGCGTTGGTCCAAATCCAGGGAGAGAAAAGTCAAATCTGTGCCCGTGGACCCAAAACCATCTTTTCCTCTCTCTCTATCCTTTGCTGCATAGCGGTCATGTAAGCTCAGCAACATGATCAACTGAGCAATTCTATCTCCAGGAGAGATAGCCGTTATACCACGGGGGGAGGCTACCATGATCTTAACCACTCCTGTATAATCTGGATCTATAACTCCAGGATGGACAATAAGTCCTCTCAAGGCTGATGATGACCTCCCTAACAACAAACCAACTGTACCAGGTTCAAGGGGTCCTTTAAAATCTGTTTCAATTAACTGGACCCCCATTTGGGGCGTTAATACGAGTCTGGTGGTGGAGCAGAGGTCCAATCCTGCTGAGCCTGCAGTGGCTCTCCACAGTCTCTCAGATGGCGGAGGGTTGGCCATCTCTCTTGATTCTGTTTTTTGTCCTGATTCTCTACTGCTCCATATATTTGTGGGCCCTGAGGTCGTGGGCCCCGCTGTCTGTTTTTTGGACGAGTGCCACCATAACCTTGAGTTAAAGGCTGACCATGGATGTCTATCACTAAATGGCATTCATTAGCCCAATGGTTCCCTTTTTTACATTTTGGGCATAACCCCGTCCGCCTGGGGCTTTGTACACTTCCTGTACTTTCTGTACTCCTTCCCCTGGGGCACTGTCTTTTAAAGTGTCCCATCTTGCCTCACTTAAAACAAACTCCTGAACTTCCTCCACCTTTTCTGGCCAACTGTATTACTGCGGCAGCAAGACCAGCATTAGTTAACGGCCCTCCAAGCTCTCTACACACTTTCATCCAGGCTTCTAGGCCTTTGTTCTTATAAGGGGTGATAGCGGCTCTACATTCTTTGGTACATTACTCATAGACCAACTGTTTTATTAGTGGCAAAGCAGC
Organism: Lophiomys imhausi; assembly: GCA_907164525.1. Taxonomy (NCBI): domain Eukaryota; kingdom Metazoa; phylum Chordata; class Mammalia; order Rodentia; family Muridae; genus Lophiomys; species Lophiomys imhausi. Next base: position 3,355,501 of record CAJQZJ010000309.1, on the reverse strand, counting down.
ATCCAGGTCACCAAAAATCTTCCCTGCTGCTTCCACCATTCGTGCTACAAAATCTGAAAAGGGCTCCATGGGGCCCTGTAGAATTTTAGTTAAGTTCCCACTCACCTCCCCTTTATTAGGAAGAGATCTCCAAGCCTTGATAGCTATCTTGTTTATTTGCTCATAAATCTGAATAGGATATCCTATCTGCTGGTTGGCAAATCTCCCCTGCCCAAGCAGCATATCTCTATCCCAGGCTGGATTTCCATCTCTCTGATTAATGGCTGCTTGCTCAGTGGCATACTCAATCAAGAAAGCTTTCCAGTCTAAGTATTGCCCTGGACTTAAGCAGGCGCGGACCAGGCCACTCCAATCACTCGGAGTCATACAATGTCTGCTTAATGCTTCCACTTGAGCCATTGTAAAAGAAGCAGTAGTACCATAGGTACGAACCGACTCTGCAAGGGATTTAACCACCTTAAAATCAAGCGGTTCCTCGTACCTGTTCCCTTGTGGGTCTTGGTATACCGGATAGGCAAACTGTAATTCTGTTCTTACTTGTGTCCACATCCCCGGGCAGAAAGATCTCCCTACTTTCAGGGACTGAACAGGCTGATCTATCTGAGTGGCTTCTGGATATGGAGGAGGAGTTGAAGGCGCCGCGGCAATGGCTTTACTTACACCAGCCGCCGCCAGCGTGGCTGAAGGCACTGCAGCAACAGCTTCACCCACACCGACTTCCGCCAACGTGTCTTTCTCTTTTACCCTTTTCTTTTCCTTTTTTCTAATAACAGTCCTCTCCAACTGTTCTATTAGAGCGTGTAGCTCTCCTTCAGAATCCGTGCTCTCTGAGTCCTCAAAATCTCTAAAATCTCTAAAATCTCTAAGATCGGGATAGAGAGGAACCTTCTTTTTGCCTCCCTTTTCACTGTCTGCCTGCTCAAATCTTTCGCCTTTGTTACTTTCCTTTTCACTGTCTACCTGCTCAGATCTTTCCCCTTGCAGCAGTTCCAAGGCTGATTCTCCCTCTTTGATTGCATTACAACATCTCTGATCTTCTAAACAACTCCTCACCATTTTCCAAATCGGTCTTACTCCATGCTTCAGAGTCCTTTGCTCCCAAGCAAAATCCAAGTCCCTGCCTAATTTGTCCCAGCAGGATACCGTAAGATTCCCGGACACCGCAAACCACGGAGCCACAGAATCACATTCATTCAAAAATCTTTCTAGGGTAGACTTCTTAATCTTCAAATTCCTAGCTAAAAGTAGCTCCTGAAGAGCCAGAAAAATTGGATGTGACTCAGACAATCCCATGTTTAAAAATTTACTTTCAGTTCGCAGCTTCCCTGCGAAACTTTACTTTTTGTTCGCTATCTCCGCGAAACTTTACCCTATGTTCACTATCTCCGCGAATCTTTACCGTATGTTCGCTATTATCCGCGAATCTTTACCGTATGTTCGCTATCTCCGTGAAACTTTATTGTCCTAATTTATCCTAGGAACTTACCAGTGCTGCCCCTGACTGCAGGAGTTCTGAGTCTTTTTTGGGTTCCCCGTATGGGCCACCACTTGTCGCGTCCCCCTCGACCAGCAAGGATGACGCAACTCACAAAAGCTCTTCTCCAGCAGTTTATTCAGGTCCCTTGAAAACAGTCTTCCAAATTCCGAATGCCCGGGCAGACCCAACCCACAGGCTAAATACTAAATGAACAGCCAATCAAGTAAAGCCACGTAGTGCTATCTTAGAGGCCCACGTATGCGGAAGCAAGCCAGATCAGCGGTCTTAGCCAAATATGGACTTGTTTATCATCGAGAGCGCTCACCGTCAGGCTGGTGGAAGGCGGAAACCGGCGCCATCTTTAGGGTGCGGCACATCGCAGCTCTCTACACTTTGGGAGCTTACATAGCATCTTCTGCTATTATGAAAGCTAGTGGTCAGGGAGCATCATTGATATCAGTTCCAGTTTAAGAGTCTTTAGGCTCTGTTTCTGAAGTCCATGATCTCTTCAAGAATAGGGACTCATATTCTCCTTCCTCAGAATAAACAAGGACAACAGCACTTGACTCCATATTTTCAGACTCTCTTGGATTGCCTTGGACAGTAACTTAAAAGAAGATTTCTCGTGCTTGGTATTAGGGGGTTTTGTTAGGTGATCTTTGGCATTTAGAGGGCACATTGTCAGCCCACATGATTAAAGTTCATTAAACCTTGAGTTCCAGGACAGTAAAGCTACATAATAGAGAGAACCTGTCCCAAATAAGAAAACAAAACAAAAGCAAACAAGCCACCCAAAAAACTATATGTGCCTATTTATATATAGAATTAAGAATATTATTGGTTTTTGGATTTACTCTTAGGTAACTGTTTAATATTATTCTTTGTGTTTTTTTCAGAAATTCTTATTGTTATTTTACACATCTCCCTCATTAAAGAAATATTTGCCATATTTCTTATTTTTGTTTTGATAGGGGCAAATATATATACATATATAAATTGGCACTATAATATTATTATAACATTCCACCCTTCCCTTTCCTTCCTCTAAATTCTTCTCTAAATTTCTCCAGCTCTCTTTGAAATGTATGGCCTCTTTTTTCAAATAATTGTATATATATATACGGATAGACTTTCCTACACAATCCCGGCTCAGCTCATAAGATTTTACTTACATGTGTATTTTCAGGATTGACCATTTGGTAGTGTATAACCTATTGGTGTGTTCTTCCCTATAAACACCATTTCTCTTGCTTTCAGCATTCCTTAGTTACCTATAGATTTTGTGGACAGTTGAGACCTCATAGACAATAAATAGTCAGTATATTATTCATTCACATGTATAATAGCACATATGGTATTACATGTTATTAATTAATAAATTAGTTATGTATAAATATTTAAGGTATATTTTGATATGCTTGATATAATTTTAGTATTTAATTATATATTCATAAATAAAATCTATTAATTCAAAAACTGTTTATGGAGTTTTGTCCAGTTTTATGTCTCTGTATCATTTGCATAGTTGATGCCCACAAAGACCAGAATAAGGCATAAGATCCTCTCTAACTAGAGTGAAAAGTAATTATGAGGCTCCATGTTATTTCTGTGTTCTCTGCAATAACAGACAGTGCCCCTTAACTGCTAAGCCCCCTCTCCAATTTCTAAATTATATTGGTATATGTACAAAAAATCTTTTCATTTTAGGAAATAACAACCCATACTTTCATAAAAGACATTGTTTCATTTCTTAGGAGTTGCAATACTGACCTGTAATCTTTTAATGAGAGTTGACATAGCTTAAATAACTCTGTTTTTCTAAGAAATTGATAAAATTCTACCACCAACCTTTCTCTAACCATATTTATATCTTTTTCTTCTTATTTCTGAAAATGTTTTGGTATAAAAAATTGTCAATATTGCTTCAAATTTTTTTCCTTAAGGAAATGCACCTTCTCCTAATGCTACAACCAAGGGTGAATTGAGATATTGTTTTAATTTATGTACAAAATGTAATTGACATTTAATACCTCATGACTTGTTTTCTGTCAAGGTAGTGTATCAATTTTATACATGTGTATAATGGGTTGTGCTATGTGAGTATAATGAGTTTTACTTGAAATGCATGTGAATAATGAGTTCTGTACACTCTCTCATCTTCTCTTATCTGTCTCTGAGCCCTATCAATCCTGCCTCCTCTCTGTCTCTTCTTTTTTCAGATTTATGACGTTTAGCTTTTTTTTTTAACTGAATACAACCAGGATATTCTGTGTGGCCATAGATCAGGATCATGTATTTGGGGCTGTCCATGTCACTGGTATATAAATAACTAGGGAAAATAACCCCACTCACCTGAAATCTGTCGATAACAAATCATTAAAAAGAAATAATGTCCTTTGACCTCCTCCTCCAGCCATGCCTGACCTCTACACTCCCACTACATTAGCCATTTTTCAATCTTTCAGTGGACTAATCCTAACCACATAGTGAAAGAAGCAGGTATATGAAAGGCAAAGTAAATTCATCTCAGAAGAAGATAGCAGCCTTTGATTATGGGGGACAATTAGTTAGCTGCCAAAGAGCTGTTTGGGCAGCTTGACTGTATTTAGCTAACAGTGAAAAGGAAGGTCATTATACAGTCATGGGCAGCTGGTTTAATCTGTAATCTGGAGATATGGAAGCCCTATATTAAAGTATGAAATTAATATTGAATGACAAAATTTGTCCAGTTAGCATAAAGTTAATCAGCATTAAAAACATCAGAATAAGAATATTAGTTTTCTTTTTGTCTGAATGGTAAACAGATATGTACCTTTTAAGCCTTTGTCTCACACTAGGAACTTACTGAGTAATTTTTTCAGTGCTATCATGATGTCCTTATTCCTTAGAGTATATATAATGGGATTCAGGGTTGGGATCAAAATGGTGTAGAAAAGAGACAACAGTTTTCCAATAATGTCTGATTGATTAGGCTTGGGTTGTAAGTATGTGATGCCAGCAGTTCCAAAAAACAAGATGACAATGATCAGGTGAGAGGAGCATGTGGAGAAAGCTTTAGCCCTTCCTTTGGCTGAGGACAGTTTCAGAATGCTGCAGATAATTTTGCAATATGAAAAAATTATCAGCACAAAGGGAACCATGACAAATACCATTGCAACTATGTAGACTGCCATCTCATTCACAAATGTGTTACCACATGCAAGTTTGAGTACTGGTGGGATGTCACAAATGAAGTGATTAATTCTGTTAAAACCACAAAAATGCAAAGAGAAAATCTGGTACGTTTGTCCAATCACAACTGGTGTGACACTGATCCAGCAAGCAGCCACCAACTGAAGGCAGATTCTTTGGCTCATGACTAGAGAATAGTGCAGAGGGTTGCAAATGGCTACATAACGGTCATAGGCCATCGCAGTCAGGAGGAGGCACTCTGTTCCTCCAAGCATAAGGATGAAACACATTTGTGTGGCACAGGCAAATATAGAGATATTTCGTTTTTGAGTGCACAGGTCCATGAGCATCCTTGGGATAGTGACTGTTACATAACAGATTTCCACAAAAGAAAAATTACTAAGGAAAAAATACATAGGGGTCTGCAGAGCAGGGTCAGTTCTTGTTATTAGCATTATAAAGCTGTTGCACATCAGAATAGTCAAATACATGAGCAAAAATATCCCAAACAGAATCCATTGGAGATTGGGGACATCAGAAAACCCCAGTAGGATAAATTCTATCAGAGAAGAGGCATTTGATTTTTCTGTTCCAATTTTCTGTTCATCTACAGACAATAAATAAAACATGGTTAATTAAGTCACACCTGATGTTAACATTGACCTGTTACTGTACTTGAATGAAGAATATGAATATATATAACATAAATTATCACCATTAAAGTATAGTATTTCAGTGAGAATTGAAACTGTGATAGCCAACAGATAAATAGCAATAATAAATTAAATTCAAACAATACAGTCTGTTCCATTTATCAGATTTGGATATACTGACAGAAAGATATTGATTAGTGGTAATTACCATTTGAAATATATTTTGCTAGTCTGTGTTTTTTTGGGGGGTGAGCATTGTCAACTCAAGTGACAGCATATATTAATCCAGGAAAACAGATTCACATTTGGAGTAAAAGGGGAAACCATAAACTGTGTGGATCAAGGAAAGATAGACAGAAGGTTGAACACAGAGAATTGACAAAAAAAATAATGACTCAAGACTCCAAGGCTCCCTCTCTCTTCTACCCCCCTCACTCTCTTTATCTCTCCCCCTCTCTCTCTGTCTCTCTCTCCATACACACACACACACACACACACACACACACACACACACACACACACACACACACATTCATTGAAGATTTATCAAGCAACCTTGGTGATATTAATCTCTCATTCCTGTATCAACATTTTACTTCTTTTCATTATTAATATTGCAATTAGGTTCATTTCCTTTCATGTTGTCTTGTTTAATTATTTTGTCAGTTTTATTGTTTTGTCAAATTAACCTTTCTCTTAGCTCCCATGGAGTATATTCTAAATAATTAAAACTATTCTTGTTAATAAATAAATAAGTTCCATATATAGCGTTTTTCATATTTTTTTTCACTTTCATGTGGGATGTTTCTTTAACACTGTTTCCTCATTTTCAAGTACAATTCCTCTTCTCTATTTTCACTCTATAATGTTGTCTTTTTATTGTAGAACACTTTTTGTGTGTTTATAGTTTTTTCTTTTATTTACTTATTTATTCACTTAGCCTTCAGATTGCATATTGTAGAGCTTTTTTAAAACACAGTTGTAGTTTGCTGACTATCTTCAACTGAACAAATATGAAAAGGAGTCTTAAAAGCAAAAGAAAACAAACAGACATTTTCATGCTGCTTCATTTTAGCATCATCAAATGCAAATAAGTAAGTACTATTTGCATATCTGCTTACATTTGCCTACATGTCTATTTCCAATGCTTACAAAACAAGACTGTTCTTTATCTTTTCATAATGGTTAAGAGCTCATACCTTCCAGACCAACATAGGGATGCTTTTGACTTTATATACTGATGAATTTTGTTCTCTCCTGTTTTATATTTTATTGGTACTAGTTTTCAAATTTATATCATTTCAATTTCTAATGTAAATTTTTATTACTTGAAACATCTATTATTTAAGTCATACATAATAAAGCTAAAGGTTTTATGAGTAAGTCATGTATTTTAATTATAGTGCAAATACTTTATTATTTTACTACTTTATAACTACTTAATGTAGCTTATATTAAGTAAGCTACAAATAACAATGTTGCACCTTACCTTTGTATGTTGGCATGAAGAGCCTAATCAAGTGTAGGCGATTATTAATTTATAGCCTCTTAAACTTTTTTTTTCAAGAAGTCACACTAATTCTACAAGAAGTATTTTGCTGGCTTTGAACACCAACTGCTCTTAAGTAAGAGTGCTGCAGTTTGCCCTGGGGATCAGCATGCTCTGCGCATCAATTTATCTGCAAGAACATTCTGTTTGGAATTCATTCTGGTTCCCTTCTCAAAACTTTCTTCATTGTATAGACAAGTCCCTTTCCTCCCAATTCATCATTAATCTACCAAACTCCCAGTTGTGTGTGTGCACGTGAGAGGGACAAAGAGAGACTGAGAAAGCACCAGTGTGAACCCATGTAGGCTCACATGTATATGTGGGAGACAGAAAAAAATACAGGGAGGAGATAAAGAGACAGAGGGAAAAGGAGAGATAGATGGTGTGTAGCCTATGTACCCACATATGTGAGTGTATATATTGTATGTTTGTGATGTAAGTGTACATGCACCTACGTGTGCCCAAGTATGTGCATGTATGCAGCTATTTCTAAGATAAATAGAACAAGAAAATATGTGTTTGTGTGTGTGTGTGTGTGTATGTGTGTGTGTGTGTGTGTGTGTGTGTGTGTGGTGTGTGCAAAAATATCTGATTGGAAATCCTACAGTTGCCACTGTGTGTAATTTTTATGGATGCTCACAATAAGGTGTTTTTTCTTTATTATCTACTCTTTTTAATTTTTTTCATTGATTATTTGAAAATGTCCTACATATACACAATTGATCTTGATAATTCATCTACCCTAATACACCCTCTTCCAACTATTCCCATGCCCTTTCTTACAAGACAAGTCTCCATAACTCCATGTCCTCCTATGGGGTTCATGCTTAAATGTGTTATTTGTTTCATCGTCTCAGTTGAAGTGTATTTAAATAATCAGCACTTCCTTATATTCTATTCTGATTTCATCCATTCATTATTTGTCATTTTAGCAGTCATAAGTACAATTCAGATTTATTTGCATATGTATAGTAATGAGTAACAAATACTCCATGTCCCTCCAAATTTATAAACAGCGTAGCTAATAATCATTTGCTATCCTTGAGTGTTATTGTTTACATATTCAAGTCTAGATGAGCTTTCTTCATTGTGTAAACTTCCACACGATACTTTCTTTAACAAAAATTCATTAAAAAGCAGATTGGCATTTTACAGTTAGAGTCAACAGCTAAGACAATACTACAAATTCAGAAATCAAGGTTAGAAGATACTTTTACTATCTCTACTCCCAGGAAGAGATAACTTTGATGGATTATACACAATTATCACACAAGTAACTGTAAAGAAGAGAGACTAATGTTTCTAACATCATGAAATGGCAACCAAATCATACTGTTTACATTAACTGTCAACTGAATGTCTTTAATTAAAAAACAGAAAAATACTTGGGATAAAATTACAATATAGGAAATAATTAAATGTTTTAAATGAGTACTATTCCCCTTCACAGTTGTAAAAACCTGGCAACTCAAAATTACTGTTTTCAGAAAAGTAAAATAATGAAGCCTTCAAAAGCATCCTAATAATGTTCAGTATCCTGTGTTAAAAATAGAAAATGATATGAAGGTACTCATTATAAAAGTGTCAACAAGAATAATGCAAAAATAATAAAGAATCCATGTGTGTGTGTGTATATATATATATATATATACACTCACATGTAATTTATTTGTTTATTTATTTATTTATTTAAAAGCAATGTACGATACATGATGGAAAGGAACAGATTTAAAAATTTACCTATTAAAATATAAGAACACTGGTTGAATAGTAGTAACTTAAAAAGATAAGGGATGTTGATGTTTTTTCCATTAGCAAAAGTTTTACATCTTTCAGAACCTCACAAAATTTTGATAAATAGCTCTTACAAAATTATCCAAGAAATGTAAGAAGGTCTAGTAAACAGTCTGTATTTTCCAAAAAGAATTTTTACAGCATTCACTTCTGGCAAACACCATGCAGGTGGAACGGCAGTGGGCAAATGAGATTCTTGGAGATGGTCCACCATTTTGCACAGCTATGATAGATGTATCTTGGAGAGGCAGAGCCCTGAGGAGTATGTGTCTTGAGCCCTTCATGCTGTTGTGGAGTTTTGCTCTGCACGTTGTGTTATGGTCAAGACATTCATTACAATTGATGGTTGCATGAAAACTGTAAGGGGACTTCCAGCCCCTCCTAGACAGTATCTCTGGCATTTACAATTGTAGTGCTTGATGAAAAGATCAGCATTGCTGCTGGAGCAGATTAATGATTCAACTGTCACCCTTAGAATGAACTTAGAGATGTAGTTTACTAGCAATGACCACCACGCTTAGGGAGAAATTGGAGAAATAAATTGTTAGTGAAGTTACGTTAAGATGTTAGTGTTAGTGGCTCTGATGTAGAAACTCCTAGGGAACAATTTGAAGTTCAGAAAGGCATTCTTAATAGTTGAGCTAGAGAGTTTTGTGGTCAGGGAACAAGAACAATAACAATCCAGCAGGCGATGGACGACATGCCTCTCTACCTAAGGCTGAACTGGTGGTCAACATGTAATTAATTTCTTGTACTCATTTTTGCCCTTAGCTTCCTGGTATGATTTAATAAAAAATTTTAATGAGTAGATGTGCATCTTGGGGGTTTAAGTAAAAATGATCTATTGCTTTTTAATACAAAAGATTAGATTTGTAATTCTTTTAAGATTTCTATAAGATTGAATTTTAAGATAAATAAGATAATTGATCCTTTCTTTGTAAACGCATATTGCTGTTTGTCAGTAAAGAAGAATTGGCTAAAAATATTACCTTGCTTGCTTACACTTTGTTAATCTATAACAAATTGCTTAGTTACAAATATATGTGGATCCTTGGAAATAACTTATTTTTAACATTTATTGTTTACTCATAATATGTAAAACACTTGATCATATGAGAGTTTTAGGGAACATGGTTTTTTTAATATATTCTCATTGTAATAATGTATTACAATTATCATTGTAAAATGTTTTCTCATTTAAACAAAAATAGAATGTAACCACATTGTGATTTTTGTACTGTTTGAAAGATTTTTCTGGGATGTTTAAGCTGTAAGAGAAAAAATAAAGTTGTTGGAGTTTTTCCTATCCATAAAATATGTATATGTGTACATTTGTATATGCACATATGCATATGTATATATGAACACATGTATAAGTGTATATATATATACATGCATATGTGTATGTGCATATGAATATATGTATATATTTATATGTGTATCTTTGTATATATATGTATATGTATATATATACATACTGCATATTTATATGTGTGCATATGTATATATGTGCATGTGTATGTCCATATATGCAAATATACATATAAGTGTATATGTATATATGTAAAATGGTTGGAGCCTGCTAGTTGAAACTTTGCTCCATCTACCCAATATGTGAATGTATATTTGTCTGTCTTTCTGTCTGTCTGATTCTCTGTCTATCTATCTGTCTCTCTATGTATGTGTGAAGTCATTGGAACTTGCTCTCTAGAACCTGCCTTGTTTCATTCAACAAGTGTGTGTGTGTGTGTGTGTGTGTTTATGACTTTTTCCTTCATTATTTCCTTCTCACTTGCCCCCAAAGAGTTTAAAGAGTTCAAACAGTTCAGAGTTTCTAACCATCACAAAGAGTACTGGACACAATAAATCAATCTTTATTCTTTCAGAATAAAGTCAGAGTGATCGTTACTGACACCACATGCAGCTTTCCTCAGTTTACCCTGAGATATCGAAGCTGGCATTAGCCACAATACTCTTTTTTAATACAACATAAAATATAAGATGGAGCAAAAAGCATCACATTGAAGCTGGAGAAGATGAATCACCAGAAGGAAAAGAGCTCCAAAGAATACACAAAATCAGAGAGGAACTCTTTCACACTCCCAGAAGTTTCATAAAATGACTAAACTGAAAGTTATATTGCACAGGAAGAGAATGTATTTCTTTTAGCTATCCTGTGTGTATGTGTGAGTGTGTGTATTGGTTTTCATATGAATCTGAAAATTATTTCTTTAAGATCTGTGAACTTTGTTTTTGAATTTTGATGGGGATTGCTTCAAATCTTTAGATTCCTTTTGGTAAGATGGCCATTTTTACTATGTTAATCTTACTGCTTCGTGATCATGGGAAATCTTTCCAACTTCTGATATCTTCTTCAATTTCTTTCTTCAGTGACTTGAAATTTTTGTCATACAAGTCTTTCACTTCTTGGTTAGAATTATCCAAAGATATTTTATATTATTTGAGGTTATTGGGAAATGTGCTGTTTCCATGATTTCTTTTCCTGTCCTTTGTCATTTATACATAGAAGGGCTACTGATTTTTGTCAATTAATTTTGTATTCAGCGACTGTGCTGAAAGTGTCTATGAACAGAAAGAGTTCCCCAGTGGAATCTTTAGGGTCACTTAATATAACATTTGAAAACAAAGATACTTTGACATTTTCCTTTCCAATTTTTATCGCCTTGATCTTAAGTTGTCTTATAGACTTCATGTGCTATATTGCATAGGTATTGTGAAAGTGAACAACCTGTCCTGTTCCTGATTTTAGTGGAATGGCTTTGAGTTTATCTCCATTTAAGTTGATATTGGATATGGGCTTGCTGTAACCTGCCTTTATTATGTATAAATATGTCCCTTGTGTCCATAATCTTTCCAGGACTTTTATCATGACAGGGTATTCAATTTTGTCAAAGGCTGTTTTAGTATCTAATGAGATGTTCATGTGCTTTTGTTTGTTTGCATTTTTATTTTGTAAATATGGTGGATTATATTTATTGATTTTCTTATATTGAACTATCCCTTCATCTCTGGTTGTGTAGATGATTTTTTAATGAATTCTTTGACTCAGTTAGCAAGTATTTTATTGACTATATTTACATTTATATTCATAGGGTAAATTGGTCTGCAATTCTCTTTCATTGTTGTAACTATAAGTTGTTTGTGTTTCAGGGTAACTATGATTTCATAAAACGAATTTGACAATGTTTCTTATATTTATATTTTGTAGAATATTTTGAGGACCATTGGCATTAGCTTTTCTTTGAAAGTCTAGTAGAATTCTAAGATTAAAAGCACTTAGCCCTCCATTTTCTTTCCTTCCTTCCTTCCTTCCTTCCTTCCTTCCTTCCTTCCTTCCTTCTTTCTTTCTTTCTTTCTTTCTTTCTTTCTTTCTTTTAGCTTGACAAGTTTTAATTACTGCTCCTAATTGCTTAGGGGTTATAGATCTATCATTTAAATTTGATATCTGATCTTGATTTATGTTCTGTAAGTGGTAGGTATTGTGAAAATTATCCATTTCTTTTAGATTTTCCAATTTGATGAAGTAAAAAAAAAATTGAAGTATGTCCTTATGATTTCCTGAATATTCTTGTTATTTGTTATTATGTACATCCTTTCATTTATAATTTTATTAATTTGGATATTCTCTCTTCATCTTTTAATTATTTTGGATAAGGGTTTGTGGAACTTCGTGATTTTCTCAAAAAAAAGGCTTTTTTTCATTATTTATTATTCCCTTTGTTTTCCTTTTTATTGATTTTAGCCTTAAGGTTTGTTATTTCTTGACATCTATTCCTTTTGAGTGTGATTTTTTTCTTTTTATTCTAAAAACTTTATTGTACCCTTAAGTTGCTAGTATGAGATCTCTCCTGCGTGTATGTGTATGTGTGTGTGTGTGTGTGTGTGTGTGTGTGTGTGTGTGTGTGTATGTATGTGTGTGTGTGGCCACTTAATGCTATGACCTTACCGGTTAGATCTGTTATCATTGTGTCCCATAGGTGTGAATATTTTCTGTATTCATTTTCATTCAATTCTAGAACATCTTTAATTTCTTAACTACTGCCCTGACACATTTTTTCTTTAATACAGAGTTTTTCTGTTTCCATGAATTTGTACATTTTCTATTGTTGATATCCAGCTTTAATCATGATTGTCTGTTAGGGTTCAGGGAGTTATTGCAAGTTATTGCAATTGTCATGTATCTTTCTTTGTGTCTGAATACATATTTAATTTTGTAGAAAGTTCCATGATATGCAGGGATGAAAGTATATTCTTTTGTGTTTGGGTGAAATATTTTATAAATATTTATTAGCTCCATCAATTTTTAAATTTAGTTTTTGTCTAGACAACCTGTCTACTGGTGAGAGTTTGGTAATGAAGTCTTATCATTGGATGAAGGTCAATATATGATTTAAGCTGAAGTAGTGGGTTTGTTTGTTTGTTTGGTTGGTTGGTTGGTTGGCTCATTTTTTACAAACTTTGGTGCCCTTGGATTTGAGAAAAAGATGTGAAGAAATGAAATGTTGCTATATTGGTGGAAATTACCTTGGATGGGTATGTGGTTTACTTACATACAGATTTGAAGTCTACTTTGTTATATATTAAAATGGCTTTAGCAGCATATTTCTTAGGTCCATTTGCATGGAATAATTTTTGCAACATTTTACCCAGAGATAATATCTATTCTTGATATTAAGGTGTGTATCTCAAATGCAACAGGATGGATGTGGTTTTTCCATTCATTCTGTTAGTCTGTGAGTTTTTATTGTAGAATTGGTACCACTGGTATTGAGAGACAGCAATGACTATTGATTGTTGTTGATTCCTGTTATTTTGTTGTTGGTGGTGGTAGTAGTGGTGTTTGTATGCTTCCTTTTCTTTTTCTTAGTCATCCTTCACTTTATTTTTTTTTTCTGTTTATTACTTCTATTTACATCTACATCACAGTCCCCTCACTCCATTCCTCCCAGGCCCACCCTGTTACCCTCCCATCCTCTCCCCCTTCTCCCACATATCCTACTCTTCTGGTGTGGGGTGCCCTATATATCAGCCCCCTTCAGATCAGCAGCGATATGAGGGCTAAAAGTTTCCTCTTGAACTGGGGGCCTACATGGCAGCTCCACTAGGGCAAAATGTTCCACTAACAAGTAAAAAATCTATATTCCTATTCCTTTCAGTCTGTTCGTTGAAGGAGAGTTATCCTGTACTATATGGCTAAAATCTGATTATAAGTGAATAGATGCCATGTGCATCCTTCTGAGTCTGGGTTAGCTCACTCAGGATGAGCTTCTCTAGTTCCATCCATTTGTCTGAAAATTGCATGATTTTGTAGTTTCTTATGGCTGAGTAGTATTCCATTGTGTAGATGTACCACAGTTTTTTTATCCACTCCTTGGTTGAGGGACATCTGGGTTGTTTCCAGTTCTTAGCTATTACAAATAAGGCTGCTGTGAACATAGATGAGGAAATGTCCTTGTGGTTTGGTGAGGAATCATTTGGATGTATACCCAGGAGTGGTATGGCTGTGTCTTGAGGTAGTGCTATTCCAAGTTTTCTGAGATATTACCACACTGATTTCCACTTTTTAAAAATTTTTTCTTATGAAGTTGACAATTTGTCTTCCACAATCTATAAAGAATTGTCTTTCTGGTTTTATTTTAGATCTCTTGATAGGTTTTTCTGCTGGTAGCAAAGACTGATGTGGATGGAGGGTGAGGAGGCTTACATAGCTGCCGAGAAGCTAGTGAAATTTGGCAGGGGCACAAAAATCCCAATTTCTGGGTTCCCTGCATTTTGGGCAGGCAGTTAAGCATTATAGCACAGAGGAGACAGACAGAGGGAAAAAAAATCCTACTGCTGTAAAGTGTTTCACTCTTTTAGTAGGAGCAGATGAGGAAAGTCTGTCCTGGTTCAAATGATGGCAGCAGTGGCTATAGAAGTGGCAGGGTTCACTGCAACTTTTGTGGGGTCTGCCAAGCACTGAGTGCAGATTCTAGCAGCAGAGCAGTGGCTGGCGATGGTACCATCTAGCAAAGAAAGCGTACCAGAGCGTGCTTCAGTGTCACCCCATTCTTCAAAGTAAAAACAACTCTCAGTCCTCTTTGGTGAAATAGATAGCGAATATTAGTGAATCATGGAAGAATATACAGTTTATAGGCAGTAGGGTATATGGCAGGATTCATGTGGACGCTGGGCTAGCTCTCTCTCCTGTTCCTGATTCACTCAACAACGTTCTTCTCAACCCATGAAAAAAACACACATCACAATCTCATCTGAAAGTTTTATCCTCTGATGTTGACCCGTTTTTTTGGGTCTGGAGAGGAGACAGATTCTCCCTGAGATTCTGGAGTGCTCAGATGCAGGAGCTCCAGGACTTTGGGCCTTTGCAAGCCATAAGCATCGAATAGGTGAGCCCCCTGGGAAACTTTCATATGTTAATTGGTCTTAAGACCTGGAAGAGATAATTCAGAGACTTTAAGAGACTTTAAAACTGAAAAATTATATGAAGACTAGCCATCCATCAGGACCCACGCTCAGAGAAAAATATCCTTTTGAGAAACCTTAGGTTAATGTTAAATGCTTGTATTATAGGTACTAAGAAATTTTAGGTGTTAGGTTTCAGAGTTAGGGTTTGGGTTTAGGATTTAGGAATTTTATTGACAAGTGTTAGGTAATTGTTAAGTATTGATAAATATATGTGTGATCAATAAAACTTTACTGCTACAGTAGGGCATTTTTCGGGAGTGGGCTCATGATTGGCTGTATTCTTTTTTTTTTTGATAATTTATTTTTTATTTCTTCAAGTTACATCTCAATCACAATCCCCTCCCTACTCCCCCCTCCAGTCCCACACTTCCACCCTTCTTCCCCTCAACCCCCCATCCTCTTCCCTTTTTTTTTTTTTTTAGTTCAAGGTATTTCTTTTTCCCCCCAACAGCTCTCCCTTTCAGTCCAACAAATGGTTCTTTTTTTTTTTGGTCTATAAATTTGGTTTTTCGAGACAAGGTTTCTCTGTGTAGCCCTGGCTGTCCTGGACTCACTTTATAGACCAGGCTGGCCTCGAACTCACAAAGATCCACCTGCCTCTGCCTCCCAAGTGATGGGATTAAAGGCGTGCGCCACCACCGCCCGGCTGGTTCTTTTTCTTATAACTATTCTTATAACTATAAATACAATACAAAACAACAGAAATAAATAGGCCACAATTATGTGAGTTGTATGGCTTAGCACACATTCCCAATGTCCAGTCCATATGTATTTGGCACCTGACTTTAACATTCTACTATCTAACTGTCTCCATGAGTTTAAAATTCTATATCTAACTCAGCTTTCATACTAACTTGCCTCACAATTTTAAAAATATCTTCTTAGATCCAGAACACCCTCTTGATTCCTAAACAACTCAAAATTTAACTATGAGACTCTACCTATCTATTCTTCAACCACCTCAGAGACCTGAGAGGGATAAATATATCTGATTATATAGGAAGTGCAGATTCTTAGTTTTGGATTGGCTGTATTCTAATGCTATGTTTACATGGGAAGAAGTAACAGGGTTCTTGTTTACATGACTTGTCAAATTTAAGTGGCTTTGCCACCAGGGCTGTCTGAAACAGGGAGAGAGCTCTGTTCAATGCCTCCCAATCCAAGTTATGAAAGTTTTGGGGTCTAGATTCACTCCATCTCACCTGTTTCATCAAGTTCCATGAAGGCATGATCCACAACCCCATGCTGCATGGGAAACAGGGAAGACAGATCTATAAGCCCCAACAAGAATTTTGATGGGAATTGCATTGGATCTGTAGATTGGTTTTGGAAAGAGGGTCATTTTTAATATGTTAAGCCTACTGATCCATGAGCATGGAAGATCATTCCATCTTCTGATATCTTCTTCAATTTCTTTTTTCAGAGACTTGAAGTTCTTGTCATATAGGTCTTTCATGTGCTTGGTTATTGTTGTGCCAAGATACTTTACATTTTTTGTGGCTTTTGTGAAAGGAGCTCTTTACCTAAATTCTCAGATTGAGAAGTGATTGAGGATGAGGCTATATTTATTACTTTTATATGGAGTTGCACCAAGTTTTTGGTTCCTGAGACCAATGGAATACTTCTATAAAAGAAAGCCCCCATTTATAATGTATATAAAAAAGGTTCATTGATATTTTTGAGTTAATTTTGTATACAGCTACTTTGCTGAAGATGTTTATCAACTGGAGTAGTTCTCTGGTAGAATTTTATGTATACTGTCATACCATCTGTGAATTGGGATACTTTGATTTCTTTCCAAAGTCTATCCCCTTGATCTCCTTTAGTTTGTCTTATTGCTCTAGCTAGAACTTCAAGTACTATATTGAAGAGATAAGGGGAGAGTAGATGGCTTACCTTGTCCATGATTTTAGTGGGATTGCCTTAAGTTTCTCTCCATTCAATCTAATGTTGGCTATCAGCTTGTGTATTGCCTTTATTATGTTAGTGGTCATGTGCTTTCTTTCTTTCAGTTTGTTTATATGGTGTATTACATTGATGTATTTTCATCTATTGAACCATCCCAACATCCCTGGAGTAAGGCCTACTTGATCATATTGAATGATATTTTTGATATTTTCCTCAATTTGGTTTGCCAGTATTTTATTTCACATTTTTGCATCAATGTTCATTTAGGAAATTGCTTGAAATTCTCTTTCTTAGTTGAGTCTTTATGTGGTTTGCATAGCTGGGTGACTGTGACTTCATGGAAAAAGCTTGGTTAGGTTCCTTCTGTTTCTATTGTGTGGAATAGTTTGAGGAGTGTTGGTATTAGCTCTTCTTTGAAAGTTGGTAGAATTCTGCATTAAAACCATCTGCTCCAGGGCTTCTTTTGGTTAGGAGATTTTTGATAACTTCCTCTATTCTCTTAGTGGTTGTAGTAGTGTTTATTTGTTTATCTGATCCTGATTTAACTTTGGTAAATGGAATCCAACAAGAAAATCATCCATTTCATTTAGATTTTCCAAATTTGAGGACCACAAGCTTTTGATGGTTCTTTGGATTATATCAGTGTCTGTTTTTATGTTCCCCTTTTCATTTCAGATTTTGTTAATTTGGATACTGTGTCTCTGCCTTTCAGTTAATTTGGCTAAAGGTTTATCTATCTTGTTGATTTTCTCAAAGAACCAGCTCTTGGTTTCACTGATTCTTTCTATTATTCTCTTCATTTCTAATATACTGATTTGAGCCCTGAGTTTGATTATTTCCTGCCATCTACCCCTCTTTGGTGTGCTTGCTTCTCTTTATTATAGAACTTTCAGGTGTGCATTTAAATTGCTAGTATAAGATCTCTCCAATATAAAAAGGTGCTTACTGCTATGAAATGTCATCTTAGCACTGCTTTCATTGTGTCCCATGAGTTTGGGTATGTTGAGCCTTTCTTTTCACAGAATTATTGAAAAAGTTTAATTTATTTCTTCATTTCTTCCCTGACCCAGTGGTCATTGAGTAGGGAGATGTTCAGTTTCCATGAGTTTGTATGCTTTCTGTTGTTTCTGTTGTTATTGAAGTCCAGCTTCAATCCATGATGATCTAATAAGACAGAAGGGCTTATTTTGATTTTCTTGTATTTGTTGAGGCTTGCTTCAGGATCCACTACATGGTTAATTTTGGAGAATGTTCCATGAGGTGCTGAGAACAAGGTATATTCTTTTGTGGTTTGATGAAATGTGCTATAGATATCTGTTAGGTCCATTTGATTCATGACATCTCTTAGTTTCATTATTTCCCTGTTTAGTTTCTGTCTCAATGATACGTCCATTAGTGAGAGTGGGCTATTGAAGTCTCCCATTATTAATGTGTGGGATTCAATGTATGGTTTATGTTTTAGTAATGTTTCTTTTACAAATGAGGGGACGTTGGCATTTGGAGCATAAATGTTCAGAACTGAGCCATCATCTTGGTGGATTTTTTTCTTTAATGAATATGAAATGTCCTTCCCCATCTCTTTTAATTAATTCTGGTTGTAAGTCTATTTTATTAGATATGAAAATGACTACTTCCACTTACTTCTTCACTATGTTTTCTTAGAAAAACTTTTTCAACTCTTTACCTTTAGATAATGTATGTTTTGTTGCTAAGCTGTGTTTCTTGCATGTAGCAGAATGATGGATCCTGTTTTTGAATTCATTCTGTTAGCCTGTTTATTTTTATTGGGGAATTGAGTCCACTGATGCTGAGAGATATTAGTGACCAATGTTTGTTAATTTCTATTATTTTGATGTTGGTTGTGGAAGTGTGTGTGTTTTTCCTGTCCTTTAGTTTTGGGTTTATTTATTTCCTGGGTTTTCCTGGGTTTAGTTAACCTTCTTCGGTGGCAGTTTTCCTTCCAGTATCTTCTGCAGGACTGGGTTTGTAAATAGGTGCTGTTTAAATTTGGTTTTGTCTTGCAATATCTTGTTTTCTCCATCTATAGTGATTTAAAGGTCTGCTTAATTGTATTGACATCTGTAGTCTCTTAGGGTCTGAAAAATATCTGCTCAGGACTTCTGGTTTTAAGAGTCTCTGCTGAGGAGTCAAGTATAATTTTTAAGGTCTGACTTTATATGTTACGTGGCCTTTTCCCCTTGCAGCTTTTGCTATTCTTTCTTTGTTTAGTGCATTCAGTGTTTTGAATATTATGTGGCAGGAGGAATTTCTGTTTTGATTCAATCTATTTGTTGTTCTGTAAATTTCTTGTATATTTATAGAAATCTCTTTCCTTAGGTTGGGGTAGTTAATGTGGAGAAGTCTCCCAACATTAATAATGGGAGACTTCAATAGCCCACTCTCACTAATGGACGTATCATTGAGACAGAAACTAAACAGAGAAATAAGGAAACTAAGAGATGTCATGAATCAAATGGACCTAACAGATATCTATAGCACATTTCATCAAAACACAAAAGAATATACCTTGTTCTCAGCACCTCATGGAACTTCTATGAGTTTATTGAAATATTTTCTGGGCCTAGGATCTAGGTGTCTTCTGCTGCTTTTACTCCTATTATTCTTAGGTCTGGTCTTTTCATACTGTCCCAGATTTCTTGAATGTTTTGTGTCAGGACCTTTTTAGATTTAACATTTTTTTTTTTGACCAATGTATTGATTTCTTCAATTGTGTCTTCAATGTCTGAGTTTTTCTCTTCTGTCAATTGTAATCTGTTGGTGATGCTTGTTTCTATAGCTCCTGTTCTCTTCCCTAGGTTTTCTACCTCAAGGACCCATTCAGTTTGCATTTTCTTTATTGCTTCTATTTCCATATTCAGGTGTTGTACCATTTTATTCATTCCTTTACTTGTTTGATTATATTTTAGTATAATTCTTTAAAGAATTTACTCATTTTGTCCTGTTTGTATTTTCCTGCATTTCTTTCTCTTTTTTTTTTGGTATTCTTTTTTTAAATGTTTATTTATTACTTCAGGTTGCATCTCCATCACAGTACCCTCTTTCTACCCCTCCTGGTTCCACCCTCCCACTCTCTCCTCCCTTTACTACCCATCCCATTCCTCTAATGTAGAATGTCCCTATATATCACCCACTCTCAGTTCAACAGTCATATGAGAGCTAAGAACTTTCCCTTGTACTGGGGGCCTACATGGCAGCACCCCTAGGGCAAATTGTCCCATTAATAGGTAACAATGTCTATGTTCCTAATCCTTTTGGGCTATTGGTTGTAGGATAGTTATCCTGTATTATATAGCTAAAATCCAATTATTACTGAGTAGATGCCATGCACATCTTTCTGAGTCTGGGTTAACTCACTCAGGATGAGCTTTTCTAGTTCCGTCCATTTGGCTGCAAATTGCATGATTTCCTTTTTTATGATAGCTGAGTAGTATTCCATTGTATAAATGTACCAGCTTTTTATCCCCCATTCTTCAGTTAAAGGACATCTGGGTTGTTTCCAGTTACTGGGTATTACAAATAAAGGTGCTATGAAAATAGTTGAAGTGATGTCCTTGTGGTTTTGTGGAGAATATTTTGTATATATTCCCAGGAGCAGTATGGCTGGATCTTGAGGTAGAACTATTCTCAATTTTCTAAGATATAACCAGACTAATTTCCATAGTGGTTGTAAAGGTTTGCACTCACACCAGCAATGATAAGTGTTCCCCTTTCTCTTGACACTCACCAGCATGTCATATCACTTGAATTTTTGATCTTAGCCATTCTGACAGGTGTGAGATGAAATCTCATAATCATTTTGAGTTGCATTTCCTAGATGACTAAAGATGTTGAGCATTTCAACTGTCTCTCAGCCATTAGAGGCTTCTCTCTTTTTTTTTTTTTTTTTGAATAGTTGGTTTTGCTGTGTTGATTATTTAAATTATTAGCATTTAATTTCTTCAGTTCTTTATGTATTTTGGATATTAGCCCTCTGTCAGATGTGAGGTTAATGAATAGCTTTTCCCACTCTGTAGCCTGCCATTTTGTTCTATTGACAGTGTCTTTGGCCTTACAGAAGCTTTTCAACTTCATAGGGTCCCATTAACTGAATACTTGTCTTAGAGCCTGAGTTATTGGTGTTCTGTTCAGGAAGTTTTCACCTGTGCCAGTGAGTTTGAGGATTTTCCCCACTTTCTCTTCTATTAAATTTATTGTGTCTAGCTTTATGTTGAGGTCTTTGATCCACTTAGGTTTATGTTTTGTACATGGTAAGAAATATGGGTCTATTTTTATCCTTCTCCATATTTTCATCCAGTTAGACCAGCACCATTTATTGAGGATGCTTTCATTTTCATTGTACAGTTTTGGCTTATGCCCTAGGAAATGCAGGTGAAAGGCGGTTTCCTAGCAAAAGAACAAGGAACTGAACCCAAATGTATTTTAAAGGTATGGCTTCCTTAACAAAAGCTGCTGTCTTGCATCCAGAGAGCTTGGCTTTACCTATATACTAAAAAATAGAAGCCTTGTAGACAGACCTAGGGAACAGAACTATTTTGCTGGATTGCAAAACCCACTGATTTACATGCTGAAAAAAAAAAAGGATGTGAAAGAGGCCTTGGAGAAAATTAAAAGCAAAAGATGCTTTTAGATATTTATTCAGAAACTCTGCCACATTTCTTCTTTCTCATGAAAGTTTTAGATATTCACTATGTTTTTCATCCTTACTTTAAAATTTTGAAACCCTGCCCAGCTGGTCTAGCATTTCTTTCTTTAAATTGGATAAGACAGAATTTGTTCAATATTAATTTTTATGTCTCATTTTAACAGTTTTTTAAGTATATCATTGGAAAATTAGTTTTACAAGTCAAACTTATGGACACATATCAGTAAGTTTAGCATGGTAGAACAAGTTGCAAGAAGATTCTCTATCAAAGTAAGGGTAGGCTACATGATTAGGCTGTGAATTAAAAACTGTGAATAATATGTTATATTAAGTGCTTTTCTGTATCATGTGTTTTTCTTTCATAGTGGATTATCATAGTATCATAAGTACCATCATCTAATGTAATTCATGAACATTAGTAAACAAATAGTTCATAATCAGCTTCTAAGCTGTGATAACATGAAGTCTGTGCAAAATAATGCTACAATTAATGTTTAAATTCTGTTTGCAGGAGACCAGATATATTGACCGAGATACCCTGTCTCCTATGGAAAGATATGTTCACCTGTAGGGAACCATGAAGGTGGCTTAGCAAACGATATGGTAGTATACATAAGCGACCCCAAAAATTCCACCAGAAAACTCCTACAACTGATAAACACCTTCAGCAAGGTGGCTGGATACAAAATCAACCCCCCCCGGCCCAAAATCAGAAGCCCTTCTTTATACAAAAGA
Organism: Lophiomys imhausi; assembly: GCA_907164525.1. Classification (NCBI taxonomy): domain Eukaryota; kingdom Metazoa; phylum Chordata; class Mammalia; order Rodentia; family Muridae; genus Lophiomys; species Lophiomys imhausi. Next base: position 3,333,065 of record CAJQZJ010000309.1, on the reverse strand, counting down.
TAAAGGGGCTGAGAAAGAAATTAGGGAAACAATAGCCACAAATAATATAAAATACTTGGGGGTGACTCTAACCAAGCAAGTGAAAGACCTGTATGACAAGAACTTCAAGTCCTTGAAGAAAGAAATTGAAGAGGCCATCAGAAGTTGAAAAGATCTCCCATGCTCATGGATAGGTAGGATCAACACAATAAAAATGCCCAACCTGTCAAAAGCAATATGCAGATTCAATGCAATTCCTGTCAAAATACCAACACAATTATTATAGACCTGAAAAAAAAACAATTCTGAACTTCATATGGAAAAACAAAAAACCCCCCAAAACCAAAAAAAAAAAACAGAACAGTTAAATCAATCTTGTACAATTAAAAAACAAAAACAAAACAAGCAAACAAACAAACAAAAAAATCTAGAGGTATCACCATCCCTGATTTCAAGCTATGCTACAGAGAAATAGTAATAAAAACAGCATGGAACTGGTATAGAAACAGACCAGTTCATCAACAGAATTGAATTGAAGACCCACAAATGAACCCACACAGCTATGGTCACCTAACTTTTACAAAGAAGCCAAAAGCGTACAATGGAAAAAAAATCTTCAACAAATGGTGCTGGTGTAACTGGATGTCAACATGTAAAAGAATGAAATTAGACCCATACTTATCACCTTGTACAAAATTGAAGTCTAAGTGGATCAAACCCCTTAAAATAAAGCCCGGCACACTAAATCTATTAGAAGAGAAAGTGGGCAAAAGCCTGAACTCTTTGGCACAGGTGACATGTTTTTAAACAGAACACTAATAGCTCAGGCTCTTACACCAACAACAATCAATTAATGAAACTTTATGAAACTGAAAAGCTTCTGTAAGGCAATGGACACTGTCATTAGAACAAAAAGGCAGCCTAGAGATTGGGAAAAGATCTTTACCAACCCCACCTCCAACACAGGGCTAGTATCTATAATTTATAAATAACTCAAGAAATTAAACATTAAGACACCAAATAATCCAATCCAAGAATGGGAAACAGAGCTAAACTAAGAATTCACAAAGGAGGAATCTCTAATGACAGTGTGACACTTGAAGAAATACTCAGCATCCTTAATCATTACAGAAATGCAACTCAAGATGACTCTGAGATTCCATCTGACACCTGTCAGAATGGCTAAGATCAAAAACCCAAATGACAGCACATGCTGGCGAGGTTGTGAAGAAAGAGCAACACCTCTCCATTGCTGGTGGTGCTGGGTCTCTCCGAGCAGGTCTGGAGAAGGAGTGAAGGCTGGACCAATGGGCTCTCACTCCGGGTGGATAAGGATGTTGAGTGTTGATGATCCAGAACCCCTACCATGCCCGGGGGAGAACACACTGAGTCAGGAGACACATCAAGGCAGGATCTCATCTTTTTTATTGTTACAGGCAGTTTCCTTTGTAGGGTAGAGAAGAGGGGCAGGGTGAAGGTGTAGTGTGGGGTTATGTAGACAGTGAAGTAAGAGATAAGGTATAGAGAGGGCCAATAAACTAAATGAGCGTGGCTGTAGCCAGGTAGGGTTAACACCAGAATGATCTAGTGCAGAAGTGTCTGGACTTCCACATTTTTGAGACAGGTCTCCAAAATTGAGTCTGGCTTGGGCAGGCCCTGTAGGCCTCAATCTGGATGATTTAGGCACTTAGGCCCAACATTTCCCCGTGTTTCTTTTGTGTGGCAGTAAAGGAACCATGGCTCCTATGTTAGGTTGCCTCCCATGCAGAGCTCTTACCCGTCATTGAGTACCATGTAGTGGCACACCAGAGCCACTCCAAGGCCTGTCTTAGGTCGTCCTGGGCCACCTAGGATCTTAGCCATCATTGGTCCATTGGAGGGATGAGGCCAACCCGTTATAATCAGGCTCAAGATCTCTGGTAGCCAGCCTTTGGTCATGAATTTCAACCTGGTGTAATTTATTTGCCTCTAGCCATTGAGTAATCAATTGCATCCATTTGTTAAAGATGCAGGGCCCAACAGTAAGAATAAGAAGAAGAATAGTAAGGGGGCCAAGCAAGGGGAGGAGATAGGGCAGGGGGCCATTAAGGACAGTCCAGAGAGGGCTATCCTGGAACTCTTGTCACTGCCTTTCCAGGTCCCCTTGAAGCTTTTGGATCTTATTTCAAACTATACCCAGCATGTTGGCATAGAAGCAACATTTTTCCTGTAAAAATAAACAGATACCACCTTTCTGTGCTGTTAATAAATCCAACCACCTTATATTTTGTAAGACAACTTCTGCCAGGGAGTCTAGCTGGTCTTGTACGTCCTTTATGGTACTGGACACAGCCCTCATGTCATTAATCAGCTGACTGGATAATTTGGTATATATAGAAAGCAATTCCCATACCTGCATTATCAGTGGCCACCCCAACAGTGACTCCTAGACCAATCAGGAGGGGAATCATTTGGACAGCCCTCTTGGAACTGCCTCTGATGTAGTCAAAGGAGTGAATAGGCACATGTTTGCTCCCAGGGATAAGGTCAACATCAGGAAGCAATGTTGCCAGGGCGCATCAACCTGTCCACTTAGTGGGCAGAGATATGAAGGCAAGCTCCCTTCCACAAAAGAACACCATCCCTTATGGGGGGCAAAGGTGGATATTACCCAGGGTAATATTGGAGTTACAGAAGGAGGGATAAATGTTCCCTAAATCAAGACTGTTGTTATCCAGCCTTGGTAGGGCTTGTATACAGGACACAGACTAGGCATTAGGGAAGGCCTGTATGGGAGAGGGGAGAGCAAGAATACAACTAGTTAGATTATGAGTTATATTTTGAACAATAGAAGAGTTATCAAGCAGGGCCAGTGGCCATGGGCTCCCTGAAGGCAGGCAAAGCCAGAAATCACTTTCCAGGGATGGATTAGTTTTGTTTAACATTGAAAAAGTCAATTCCAAAGGTGATTCTGTCCCAGGGTCTAAGGCCAAATCACCCAACTCTCTGGCAATGCTAGGGGGTGGTAATTAAGCTCTGGATGTTGGGCTAGTATGAGTTGCTCCACCCACTTCTCCACCTTGATTTTCCTTACTTTATCCTGAGCCCCCCTATCGGAGCTTCCAATGGGGGTGAAGTAGTTCCAAAAGATCACCACTCCATGACCACCAGAGTAAGTCATTGGGGCCCAGGCAACACTTCTCGCTTCCCAGGAGCCATAGACACCACATGGTTACAGGTAGCTGTCCAGTAGGTCTTATTATCGGAACTTAAGTACATTCAGAAATCCCCTCATAACAGGCCGAATGCATGGATTGGTAGAAGAAAGTGTGGGGGCAAGGTCCTGCCTGTCCATTGACCTTAGGTATAAATTTAGGTTTTCTTTTACAGAATCACTTGTTTGACATAGAGCTCATACATGCAGAGGTGTCAATTATGGTATAGGCCACCTTTTTGCCACAATCTGTTTGTTGAATGACCCTACCGGAAGGGAAAGTAGACAGTATTCCCCCTTTGCAGTCACAGGGGTTGCCCATTTGCTTAACCAAGATCCACCTGACATCATTGGGGTCCCCAAACCCCTCATCACTGGGTAAGGGAATCCTCAGGAGCATCATCACAAGGGGGGGGGTCTTCCATATCCTTGGTTCCTGAAAGAGAAACAAGAGTGCATTTCTCAGGAGTGGACACCCCCTGGAAAGGTCAATGTCACCATCATTATTTCCATCCTCTTGTTGGGGCAAATATTTTATGTCTCTGGATGGGATCCATATATGTCTCCTTTCATCCCTGGGGAACACACAGCCAAATCCTCTTCCTGCAGCAAGGAGGGGATCAGGTCCCCTCCAAGCTCCCATCAGGGGGTCTCTCCATTTTACTCTGATGGAGCTATAAGTGACTGAGGAGGACCAGAGTCTTTGGAATGGTAACTGATGTTTACCTTCTTTTGAAAAATTTAAAATATTTAAAGTCAATAAGGCTTTGTTTAGTTCGTCATGGGGTGGTAATGATACCCCTTTTGTTTTTGTAATTGGGACTTTAATGTTTGGTTATAGAGTTTCACAAACTTTGCCCCTTCAGTTATATGGAATATCAGTGGAATGGGGGTATTTTACATGTCTTTAAGAATGTTTGGAAAGAATTACTTACAAAACATGGGCCATTATCTGTTTTAATACTATCAGGCAGGCCCAGGATAGTGAAACATTATAGCATATGGCTAATGGCATGTTTAGGTTTTTCTCCTGCATGAACAGAGGCCCAGCAGGCACAGGAGAAGGTATCCACAGAAAGGAAGATATACTTAGTTTGTTAATGGCAGCATAATGGGTGACATCAATTTGCCAAAGGTGGTTGCATCTGAGCCCCCTAAGATTGTTCCTTGTTGTTTGGAGAGGGGGAATTTGAAGGAAAGGTTGGCATGATTGGCAGGTTCTAACAATCTTTTTAAGATCCTTGATGGGGACCTGGGAAATTTATTTTTTAGACTCCACCAATTGACGTGTGTTGAAGAATGGAAATCCATGGCCTCAGTGATGGTGAGAATTTGTGGTGCTGAAGCCAGGTTGTCTGCCAGTGTGTTTCCTTAAGATAAGAATCCAGGAAGGTTTTGATGTCTCCTAAGGTGTTGTAGGAAAACTGGATTATTTCTCTCCCTGAGGAGTAATCAAGTTTGAATCATCAGGGGGCATATTGGATTAGAGTCTAACCTAATATGAGCCTCAGCCAAAGTAGGCAGTAGCTTAACCACACAGAAGCTATCAGAGAACAGGTTAAAGGACTCTTTAATTCTGTGCAAAGCAAGGACAACTGCATACAATTCTTTGAACTATGCAGACCCATTGACCTCTTGAGAGATGCTGGTAATCGGCTATACCTTAGTTGCCTGCATATGTGGGGGGTATACTACCACTGAAGCCCCTGCCTTTCCTTCATCTGTAAAGATGGTGAGAAAGTTGGGGTTAGACTTAGAGAGGAAAAATTTTGGATGCCCCCACTTTAGCCACAGAAATGAGCTAGCTCATCCATCGATACAGGCCATAAAGGCAATCAAGTGACTCCAGACCCTTCAAGAGCTATACCTACCCTTGGATTATTTCTTTGAAACCATGTGAAGTCTGATATTCTAAAGGGGATAATCAAGGAGTGGGGCTCCACTCCAAAAACCCTAACTGAGATGTCCCTTCCTTCAATGATGCAATCAGCCAATTGACTGGCCATAGAGTATACTCATGGCATTCCTCCAGTCAACAGATGAACCAATGAATGGGCTCATCCTTTTGTGCAGGTAAGGCTGTATATGTCATTTCTCCCGGGAAAATATATAGAAAGAAGCTATGAATACTGAATTAGAAAGTCTCATTTCAATACAACAAAGCCTCTGAGAATGTGGTCCACAATTCTGTGCAACCTTCAGATTGAGGACTTATCTGCTAAAGCTTCAGTTGACTTATGAAATCCTCTAAGTAACTTCAAGGGACAAATTTTCAGCTCATCTCAGTGCTCATCATGATAGTAATGAATCTGCTCATTATATTTTGAGACATTGATGGACTTTAATTTTCCTTTTCTTTGTTCACATATTGTACACACCAAAATAGTAACAATGTGTATCTGAACCCACTCTTTAAGTGTAACAGAGTTCAGCCTTTGAAAAAGATACAATTTAATCATTGACTTTTTCTCTATTAATGTATTAGCAATAAAGTGTCACCAACTTTTAAATATCCTTTAACAAAACTGAAACTATTTTTTTCAGATATGTTGCTTTTCTTAGCTTTTTGAAAAGTGATAACAAAAACCCAAATACTAGTATATTTTCCAACTCTACAGGAAATCAGTCCCAAATCAAGGCCAGGTGCTGAGTGGATGACAACACATGTTCTTGATTATAGACAGTCTGGCTCTCATTTCTCTATCATGACAGGAGAACTTTAGCTATTGGGTCCCATGTGGTAAGGTCATAATCCAATATCTGAGGGCTCTGACTTTATGGATTTATCATTTTCCAAAGACTTTGTATTCTATTCACAATATTTTACAATCATTTTTTGAAGAAAAATCATCTTATGGTATATTCTTGCCACAATTTTCTCCTCTCCCCATTTTTCCAGATCTCCCTCCTCAACCCAACTCCATGCACTTTTTTTTCAGAAATAAAAGCAAATAAAATAATATAAGAAAAAAAAACAAAATACTGAAAGAAAAAAGAAGAAACACTCACATACAATATTTGGTATTATTTCACCATGATAGAAAAACATCACAGCTCTGACTAAAAGAGGTTGATGATTGAGAGTTGTAGCCTGAATATGGTTCTATTTAAATGAAGAATTCTTCTCAGGAATTTCTCCTGACATGTCTATGTTGTGTCACACCAGGAATCAGAGGAACACTTGGTCAATTCTGAATTATTTTCATGAAAGATCATTTGATACTAGAACCTGTAAAATTGAATGTGAACATGAAAATTTATAACATGTAATTTTGACTGAGTAATAAGAGAATCTTCAGTGGACTTTCAAACTTAAGTTCACATCCAGGATTTTTCAAGGAGGATTTTCAGAGCTTCAGCCACAAGAAATATGGATCAATACTTTATGAAAAATGTATACTAAAGAAACATTCAAAACTAGCTGCCTATGACTTTGGAACTTAATTACTTAGAAATACTTTAGGTTTGTATCCACATCCATTTTATGTACTTTTTTTCAAACCCTAAAATATCTGCTTATGTACAAAGAATATGCCACACTCTTAGGTAGGATTGTCTTAATATTACTTAATGAGTATTCCTACATTTTACGTTATATGGAGTTTTGTTTTCTTTTGTTGTTTGTTTGATGTCTCATGTTGTTTTCTACCTATAATACTGAAGTTTATATCATTTGGGTCTTTAAAAATATATGTTCATAATTTCTAATTTCATGTAACAATTTAAAAAATGAGTAGAAATTAATGAATATTTAGGGGTAAAGGAAGTGAAAGAATAAATAAAAGCCAATGGAAGAAATTATGAAAGACATTTCTTGCGCCCAGTTATACTTAGCCAAGATAGGGTACTAGTGTTAATCAAAGATGGTTGATCTTCCAAACACATGCCTAATCACACCTGACCATTAGGTGTCAGAATGAAGACATAGACCTTTTCTTGTCCCCTATAAACATTATTTTTTTCTGTACAGAGACAGAGTACCTAACTCCCAAAAAGATGATATCATAAAACTGGATTAGAGAATCTGCTCTAGAGACGAGACAGTAGAATTTAAGCTCAAGGCTTCTATGAAGCCTATGTAAATCATGAGAGTGTACAGGAATTGTTCATATACATATAGTATTCAATGATAATTAAGCTACCTAGTCAGCTTGAAAATAATCTAAATATCCACGCCATCATGTTAAATTTGACATTGAATGAAAGGACATACACATACAACTAGAAAAATTGAAATTGTTAGGAAAATTTCTACAAAAAAGAGAATATAAAATGATGTTTGCTATAAACTAAGCATCAATCAAAGCAGTATTTCCTCAAAATGAGATGCTGGACCTGAAAATACATTTATTAAATTAGTATATGGTACAATGTTTTCTATCTGTGATGCAAAAGGTATCAAAAGCAATCATGTACACTTACATCTCAAAATGGTGTAAAGTCATCTTTTATTCTTCAACTTTTCCAGAGTCTCTTTCACATCCTTGTTCCTCAGGCTATAAATCAGAGGGTTCAGCATAGGAATCACCAGGGTATAAATCAGTGAAATCATCTTGTCTTGATCTAGAGAGTAGGAAGAACGTGGTCGGAAATACATAAAGAGCAGAGTTCCCTGAAAAATTCCAACTGCAGACAGGTGGGAGGCACAGGTAGAGAAAGCTTTGAACCTCCCCTCAGGAGAACAGATCTTCAAGACTGAGGAGAGGATGTAACAGTAAGAGACAAGGAGTCCTCAGATTAGTTCAATAAATCAAAAAATTGTGAATATTGCTAACTCTTTGGCCTCTGTGTCTGAGCAAGATATTAATAGAAGAGGAGGGACATCACAGAAGAAATGGTTGATCTCATTGGACCCACAGAAACAGAAGAGAAAGACCAGTGTTCTATGTTTCAAAGCATCTACTGTTCTTACCAGGTAAATGCCAACTGTGAGCATAGAACACACCCTGCTGGACATGTTTGCAGTGTAGAACAATGAGTTACTGATGGTCTGGTACCTATAATAAGCAACCACAGCCAGCAATAGACACTTAGAATCTACAGAGGCACAAAGAATGAAGAACTGCAGAGCACAGCCAGCTGTGGAAACCGATTTTTCCCCAGTCAAAAGATCTACCAGCATATTCGGTCCAATTGCTGTGGAATAGCAGATGTCACAGAAAGAGAGGTGACTGAGGAAAAAGTACATGGGTGTGTGGAGGTGAGAGTCCACTCTAATTAAAATGATCATCCCAACATTAGCCAGAAGATTAATGAGATAAACAAGTAGGAATATGGTGAAGAGGGCCACTTTCATGTCAGGGTTGTTGGTAATTCCCAACAAAATAAATTCGTCCACAAAGAACAATTTTTCTTGTCCATTTTTTTGGATAACCTTTAAAAAAGAAAAAGAATGTGTTTAAAATTCATTTATTATGCAGGACATTATTTTATCTCTTAATTAATTTTATTCTAAGAAATACATGCAATTATACTTCAATTTTCACATAATACTATATTATGTAATTTTAATAATTTATCTGACAACACAATTAATAAACTCAAGATCTAGAAGGTGTTCTTTATAAGTATCACCTACCATTTTTCCTGAATTTGCTTTTTAAACTGGGTTGATATAATCATCATACTATAATCTTATATGTAAAATTTTCCAAAACATCAATATTCTATGAAAAACTGTGAGTTTTAAAAGCGATAGTTGAACAGCTAATATGATCTACTCTTTCTGAACAAAGAGTTATTTGTTACTGTATAATAAGTAGCAAATAATTCCTGTACCTTTTTCCCCCAAATATATGTGATTATTTGCCACTACTCTTATTGAATTTTACAGGGAGCATTCGGAACCAAGTCATAAATCTTCTAATCCTTCAATGGAAAAGGCTAAACAATTTAGTGTAGTTAACATTAAGTCACATACACATACACACACACACATATGCACAGCTGAAGATATTATATATTGAATGTTACAAATATTGAAACAATATGAGGATAATTAAAGACTGCCAAGGTATATTATATCTGCATGTATATGTGCAATTATGTGAATATTTATGATTTTCCAATTAATTACACCTTTATGGGAGAATTTGTCTATTTATGATATGTAGCTCAGTAAGATTTAAAGTTTCCAAATTATTATTTTAATATAATACTTCCATATTTTTATCTTAGTATAGCTTTACAAAAGGGTAATAAAAATTCAGATAAACAAAACACAGTCTTTCAATTTACATATATATATAGAAACATATTTAAGTGAATAATGACTAGTTTTAAACAATTTATTCAAAATAATTAAAATATGGTTTTATAGATATTAATAAGGGTAGTCAAAAATCTTCCCCTACTGAATATAAAAATCACATTTCAATAGATTTTTAAACATACTAACTCAAGTAGGCTGTAAATTGATTAATTTAAAAATGGTATAGCTCTTTTCTGTAAAGGTAATTTTTAAACTTATTTTATTGCATTTGGAATCTTAGGAGCTTACCTGAAGTGAGTTGATTTTTGGTGACAGAGAGGGAAGGCAGTATTTTATTATATCATGTATCACCTGTTAATCATATTCCTTCAACCTCTTCCCCTTAGGGTCTGTTGCTATGAAAACATATGATTAATTTTACTCATGGTCTTTTACTCTCCTGTGAGTACATGAATTTTCTCATTGAAGATGGAACTATAATTTCTTATTTTAGTCATCATCTTGGTATGTCAGAATAAAAATTTCAGGTTAATTTCACTTTGGAAAATATATAGAACCTGTGGTTCAAAAAGCTAAGCACGAGTCTGAAACACACTAAGCTAGTTACAGAGGGTATATAAGGCTAGATAATGTTTGTCATGGTCAGAATACAAAACATGAATCTGTTTCATATATGTCTGTGTGTGTGCATATGTGTGTGCATGTCAATAAACTGGACATAACAAAAATCAAATCACCATAGAAGACAGGCCATCAATAAAGCAATTTCTCGGTTGATGTTGGCCATGTCCATGTATATAAGAGATTGTTTTAAGTGGTGTGAGAGTGAGAGATACCATCCCTGGGTTGAGTCTTAAAATGGACCAGAAAGCTAGTTTAGCGTATGAGACTGAGTGGGCCACTAAGTAGTATTCCTCCCTGGTTTCTACTATAGTTTATATTTGGGTTCAGCTCTGAATTCCACTGAGGATGGACTATGACCAGGAAAATATAAGCTGAAATAAACCCATTGCTCCTATCAATTGCTTTCAGATGGAGTGTTTTATTAACACTGCATCAGACAACTAGGACAGAAGTTATGAAGAAGGTTAAGTATAAACCTTTATACTTACCTCAGAAAGCTGGCCCAAGAAAGATCTATGCATGCTTCAGTCATAACACTCATAATGTATTATGAGTCCCAGGCATTAGACATGAAGCTACAAGATTTGATGTTCGGCCTACTGGATTTTGATCTTGGAATGTTTGTTTCTTTTTCATTTTCTGGTCTTTATTTTTTAAATCAGTGTTTCATATGCTCCAGTTGTTCTGTTTTGGGCTAGAAATGTTTACTCTGTGGCTTTATGTGTTAGAAATATGTAACTGTATTCTTTGTCTTGATGACTATTTCCTGCATAGGAATTGATAGCTAAAGGTTTTTAACTCTTAAAGCCATGAACTATTCATGAATATTGACCTTTTTAATATTTGACTGAATATATTTTACATTGGGAAATTGTCACATGACTATGGAGATGAGTGATGTAAAGTTATGTTAATATTGATACATTGACAAGGAGTGAGGATGCAATGATTATTGTTGCCAACATGAGAGGATCTAGAATAATCTAAGATATAACTGCTTGCATAGTATACCCTGGGAAAGACAGTGAAACAAAATGAAAGTATGGGTTACTGTCTCTCATTACAACAGGTTCACAAATTCCTAAAAATAAGCTTCAGTTTACTGTAAAATTTAACTTTCTCTTTCCTAGGATTTCACTTGTGCCATACCATGACCATGCCTGGACCTTCCCCCTTAACCAAACCACAGTAATCTTAAGATGCTGTCTTAAGTTTCCTATGTCAACAAATTCCTCCTGTAAGCCCCCAAGGTTGTATTTTTGTCCTATAAAAAGACCCTAGAAAGTTAATTGCTTCTGATGTACTCAACCCAGCTTTAGTGAAAGACAACTGTTCAACTATTTTTGCTGTGCACAGGATTAAATTTTGGTTAATTTGACCAAATTTTGGGTCTTTACAATCAATTGGTGGGTTTAATACTACAAGTGTCATTTAGCCCATTATCAGTATTTAGCATTAAATATAATATAAATCTAGGATTAGAATAATATCATCCTAATAGATACAGCTAAAAATATACAAATTCTATGGCTATTTAGATGAACATTTTTGGAAAATTAGTTATTAAAAGAATGATCATCAGCACAAAAATGATCATACATTCAATGTGAACCCAAGTTATAATTAGAATCAAGTAACAAGGTGAACGTATTCCATGTAAGGCCAGAGTCAGTACAATAATTCTCTCCCTCTGTGATGTTTTGTTTCAAAATAAAATCCTTCAAATTCCATCATTGAATTAATTGTAATGGACAAAGTGATCACTAAAAACATGATCCTACCAGGGTGATGAAAAATGTTCTGGAAATAGATGGCAGCAGGAAATTTCCATGAGCTTATGATCAGTCTAAAAAGACGTGTATTTTAAAATGGCATTTTTAAAGGATAGCTATGACAAGGGCTGGAGAGATGGTATTTGCTCCTCTTACTGGAGCAAAGGGCAACTGGCTGTGGGCCCTAGCACCCACATGACTGCTGACAACATCCTGTAACTTTTAGCGTGAGAGATGCAGTGTCCTCTTCTGGCCTCTGTTGACAATAAAAACTCATATAGTATACATAAGCTCATGCAGGAAAAATACTCATACACATTAAATAAAAATAAATAAATATTCTTTTATTTCAAAATGAGATAATAAAGCAAATATTTTAATATTGAGGACAAAATATACCAAAAAAGGAGTTGGAAATGAATAAGTATGGACTTTTAAAATTGGATCTATTGGATTTTTACTTAGATAAAAAAGAATAGATTTCTAATATACTAGAATACATCACAATACATATGTACATATGTGTGTATGTACATGTATGAATGTATGTGTGTAGTGATAGTCTATGGTATCCTTATTAAAATAGAATTATTAATGAAAACAGTAAACACTTCAAACTACATCTTTGCTAAGACTGTGTTGCATTACAGAATTTAGAAGAAGAAACTAATTACTCACAAAAAGCCTAGGGGAAATGATTTCACAACCTTCAGTCCCAAATGACAAATTACAGTTTATGAAGTTACTTTTAAGACTTTATTTTATTTAATGTATATGAATGTTTTGCATGTATTTGTGCATGTATGCCACATGTGTACCAGGAGCACATACAGATCAGAAAAGGGTACCTGATTGCCAGAAATTACACTTAGAAATGGTTGAGCTGTCATGCTTTCAGAAAAACCTAACCCAGTCCTCCACAAGAGTTACAAGTGCTCATTATCACTGAACCATATATTCCCAACCCTCTTAACTTTACATTAATTTTAGTATAGGATGTATTTGGTTGCAATTGCTACATAAGACTTTCTGTCTCTGTTAGACTTCTCTTAGTAATGTACTCTTTTCACCATTTGTAGTGGTGAAAAGATTGTTTATGAATACTTCCAGGGACTGGAAGAAGAAAATTTCTTGGAGTGTCCACAATTAGAAATGTGTAAAAAAATTATTCTAGAAACATATACTATAAGGAGCATACAGTGCATGAATACTGGTTCACTGTCAGGTGTAACTACTATAGATCTACTGCATACCAATGAAATACTCAAAATTACAGCCACTAAAGCAGTGAAGTGTTTCAAAAGTATAAAATGAACTGAACACCAATATCTTGGAAAGGACTACATGGAGTTAGAGATTTTATTTTTATTACTTTCAGATTCAGTTAAATTAGAATAATACAGTATGGCATGGTGGCACACGCCTTTAATCCCAGCACTTGGGAGGAAGAGGCAGGTGGATCTCCATGAGTTTGAAACCAGGCTGTTATACATGAGTCCAGGACAGACAGGACTAAGAAGAGAAACCTTGTCTCAAAAACAAAACAAACAAACAAAAAAAAGCAAACAAAAAGAACACAAATTACCATATGGTAATGTAAATTTGAATGGTTTATCTTGGGAAGTTTTTATTTAAATTGCATATATTGTCATAGTGAATTTAGAGGAAAGTGAATTAAAATTGAGAGCACAGTTTCTCCTCTTAATTACTGGTATATAAAGGTCAATTTTACAATAAAGAAATGGTCATTAAATAGTTTTATTAAGTTTAAATGACATTTTATCTATCAAATAATTGTTTTCCTTTTTAAAAATAATTTATTTTTATTTCTTCAAGTTACATCTCAATCACAATCCCCTCCCTACTCCCCCATACAGTCCCACCTTTTACCCTCTTCCCCTTCAACCCCCCATCCCCTACTCCCTCTTTTTTTTTTAGTTTAAGGTGTATCTGTTTCCCACCAACAGCTCCCCCTTTCAGTCCAACAAATGGATCTTTCTCTTATAACAATAAATACAATACAAAACAACAGAAATAAATAGGCCACAACTATGAGAGTTATATGGCTTAGCATACATTCCCAATGTCCAGCCCATATGTATTTGGCACCTGATTTTAACGTTCTACTATCTAACCATCTCCATGAGTTTAAAGTTCTATATCTAATTAAGCTTTCATACAAACTTGCATCACAATTTTAAAAACATCTTCTTAGATCCAGAACACCCTCTTGATTTCTAAACAACTCAAAATTTAACTATGAGACTCTAGCTGTCTATTCTTCAACCACCTCAGAGACCTGAGAGGGATAAATGTATCTGATTATGTAGCAGGTATGTAAGAATTTTAAAGTAATAATTCACTATATTTCAATCAGAAATGGCATTTCATTTAAAGCAAATGCATTATGTTCGTTTCTGATTTAAGTAACAAGTGTGAAAACCCCATTACCCTATTATATTTCTGACTGCAGATTAGCAGTGTGCATATGTTTAAATTTGCATTTCCCTAATTGCTAAAGGTGATAAAATTTTTCTTAGTTCTTAGTCACTCTTATATGTTTGAGAACTCCCAGTTAAGACACTGCCCATTTTAAATTGGTTCATTTTTGATACTTTTTATATTCATTCTGGATCATAATCCTCTGATATGTATTTAGTTGACCAAATTTTTATCCCATTCTATGAGCCTGCTCTTTACTTGTTTACTTTGTCAAAGATTTTTGATTTTATGATTTTGATTTTGTCTTTAAATTTTGTCCATTTTGCCACAAATCCTACATAAATGCTGTAATCTTAAAAAATTCTTTCTATATTTAATTCTTGCAAGGCACTAATTATGTTTTTTTTGACAGAAATTTCAACATTTCAGGTTTCACATTGCAGTCTTTAATACATTTGGAATTAACTTTGCATTATGTTTCATTCCCCTGCATGTGGATATCCAGTTTTTCAGTACCATTTTAGATACTGTAGACTATACAGAACACCACCCCACAATGTAGTTTCAAATCTGACAGTGATTTCTTGATCCTGATGCCTTATACCTCATGGGGATGGAATGATAGCTATGCTAACAAACCTTTCCTTCAGATCTTATGTTTTATATCTTATGTTGCATCAAATGTTGAAATAGATTTGTCTGTTATCCACTAAGTATGAATAGTCTACCAAAAAGGAAGTTTAATTAAAAGACAATTTTTCTTTTTCTTTTCTTTTCTTTTTTTTTTTTTTTACTATTTTAGAAAATATGTCAAGTGTATCAGTAGCTGGATGGTTATACACTGTGTACTTGTTAACCTAACAGGTTTGTTTCTACCTATTGCAGCTCTACCTGATGATTTGTAACTGTTTTTTTGTCCAGAAAAAAAATTCACCAGTTTTAATTTTTTTCCAAGAACACATTGTCCTGTGTTTATTATTTTCATTATGTAAGAGTTTAAGAAGTAAGTTGCAACTCAGAAATATGGACGCCACAAATCCATGAATGAAACACATTTTTATGTAATTATTTAAGAATATTTTTTTGTTTTTTTTAATAAATAAATTTATTTATTTGTTGCTTCAGGTTACATCTCCATCATATTGTCCTCTTTCCCCCCTTACCAGCTCCGCCCTCCCACCCTCTACCCCCTAACCCTTCCATCCCACTCCTCCGCATACACTGGGGGCCTACAAGGCAGTACCATCAGTGAAAAGTGTCTAATTGCAAGGGAGAGATTACTAAAAAACAAACAAACAAGCAAACAAAAAAAAGTCTATGTCCATGTTCCCTTTGGTGCGTTGGTTGTAGTATAGATATCCTGTACTATATAGCTAAAATCCTACTATAAGTGAATAAATGCCACGTGCATCCTTCTGAGTCTGGGTTAGCTCACTCAGGTTGAGTTTCTCTAGTTCCATCCATTTGGCTGCAAATTGCATAATTTCATTGTTTCTGATACCTGAGTAATATTCCATTGTGTAGATGTAGCACAGTTTTTAAATCCATTCTTCAGTTGAGGGACATCTGGGTTGTTTCCAGTTTCTAGCTATTACAAATAAGGCTGCTATGAACATAGATGATGAAACTTCCTTATGATTCCGTGAGGAGTCATTTGGGTGTATACCCAGAAGTGGTATGGCTGGGTCCTGAGGCAAAGCTATTCCAAGTTTTCTAAGATATCGCCACACTGACCTCCATAATGGTTGCACAAGCCTGCAATCCCACCAGCAATGGAGGAGGATTCCCCTTTCTCCACCCTTTCGCCAGCATGTGCTGTCATTTGAGCTTTAGATCTTAGCCATTCTGTCAGGTGTGAGATGGAATCTCAGAGTTGTCTTGAGTTGCATTTCTCTGATGATTAAGGATGTTGAGCATTTCTTCAAATGTCTCTCGGCCATTAGGGATTCCTCCTTTGTGAATTGTCTATTTAGCTCCGTCCCCCATTTTTTGATTGGATTATTTGGTTTCTTGGCATTTAATTTCTTGAGTTCTTTGTAGATTTTGGATATCAGCCCTTTATCAGATGTGGGGTTGGTGAAGATTTTCTCCCAGTCTGTAGGCTGCCGTTTTGTTCTAATGACAGTGTCTTTTGCCTTACAGAAGCATTTCAGTTTCATGAGGTCCCATTTATTGATTGTTGATCTCAGGTCCTGAGCTGTTGGTGTTCTGTTCAGGAAGTTGTCAACTGTGCCAATGAGTTCGAGGGTTTTTCCCACCTTTTCTTCTAGTAGATTTAGTGTGACCAGCCTTATGTTAAGGTCTTTGATCCACTTGGACTTAAGTGGATCAAGGTGATAAGTATGGGTCTAATTTCATTCTTTTACAAGTGGACATCCAGTTGGACCAGCACCATTTGTTGAAGATGCTGTCCTTTTTCCATTGTGCGGTTTTGGCTTTTTGTCAAAAATTAGGTGTGACTGTACCTAGAAATAATAAAAGCAATATACAGCAAGCCAGTGGCCAACATCAAATTAAATGGAGAGAAACTTGAAACATTTCCTCTAAACTCAGGGACAAGAAAAGGATGCCCACTTTCACCATATCTCTTCAATATAGTACTTGAAGTTCTTGCTAGAGCAATAAGACAACTAAAAGAGATCAAGGGGATACAAATTGGAAATGAAGAAATTAAATTATCCCTATTTGCAGACGATATGATAGCATACATAGGCGACCCCAAAAATTCCACCAGAGAACTCTTACAGCTGATAAACACCTTAAGCAAGGTGAGTGAATACAAAATTAATTCAAAAAAAATCAGAAGCCCTTCTTTATACAACATACAAATATGGGCTGAGAAAGAAATAAGGGAAACAACCCCCTTCACAATAGTCACAAACAATATAAAATACCTAGGGGTAACTCTAACCAAGCAAATAAAGGACCTGTACAACAAGAACTTCAAACCCTTGAAGAAAAAAATTGAACAGGTCTTTAGAAGATGGAAAGATCTCCCATGCTCTTGGATAGGTAGGATCAACATAATATAAATGTCCATCCTACCAAAAGCAATATATAGACTCAATGCAATTCCTATCAAAACACCAACACAATTCTTTATAGACCTGGAAAAAGCTATTCTCAATTTCATATGGAACAACAAAAAAGCCAGAATAGCTAACTCACTCCTGTACAATAAAAAAACATCTGGAGGTATCAACATCCCAGATTTCAAGCTGTACTACAGAGCAATAGTAGTAAAAACAGCATAGTACCGTTATTTAAGAATTTTATACAATGCATTTTGACCACATTTTCCACTTAACTCCTCTCCTAACTGCTCAAGATCTATTACCTGCCCCCAATTTAGTAATCTTCAATTTTTAAACCCATGCAGGCAAATTTGTGTTCCTGGTAACAGGACCACCCACTGTTCCTTGAGTAGAACCACCTGGGGTCACTATACTCTTAAAGACAACTGATTTTTCTCTAAGAACTTATCAATTGCAAAAAGCTCCTCAGATAGGGGTGGAGCCTCATTATACCCTACTCCTTGGGCTATAATATTGACTCCTGAAAGGAAAGGTTGTTTGTAATTTCTTTCTGGATTTCCATAGGGCTCCTTAATTAAACTTAGTCAAATAAAGATCACTTGACATGAAATACAATGCAAATTAGTATAATTGTATATTGCAAAATAAAGTTTACATTTCTCCTGTGTTCTTCCTAATTGTAAAACACAAAGAACACATTTTTTTCTGGTAATTTTAAGTATTCCCATAAGATGATAACTTAGATTTTAGTTTTCTCAGTGCTACCATGATGTCCTTATTCCTCAGTGTATATATAATGGGATTCAACAGTGGAATCAAAACGGTGTAGAAAAGAGACAGTAGCTTTCCCAAGCTTTCTGACTGGTATGCTTTTGGTTGAGCATATGTAATAGTAGCTGTTCCATAGAATAAAACAACAGCTATCAGATGAGATGAGCAAGTGGAGAAGGCTCTAGACCTTCCTCCAGCCAATGACAGTTTTAGAATGTTACAGATAATCTTGCCATAGGAGACAATGATCAGCAGAAATGGAACCATGATAAATAGCACTGAAGCAACATAGATCGCTAAATTATTCACAAATGTGTCTCCACAAGCAAGCTTCAGTAGTGGGGGAATGTCACAGAAAAAGTGATTAATTTTGTTAGATCCACAATAAGGCAAAGAGAAAATTTGGTAAGTTTGTCCAGTCACAACAGGAATAATAGCGATCCAGCAAGAAGCCACAAGCTGCACACAGACCTTACTGTTCATGACCAGAGGATAGTGCAGAGGGTTGCAAATGGCCACATAACGGTCATAGGCCATGACTGTCAGGAGGAGGAACTCCATGCCTCCAAGCATGATGACAAAACAGAGTTGTACAGCACAGGACAATAAGGAAATAGTCCTTTTCTGGGTAAAAAAGTCCATGAGCATCCTCGGGATGGTGACTGTTACATAGCAGATTTCCACAAAGGAAAAGTTGCTAAGGAAAAAGTACATAGGAGTCTGCAGAGTAGGATCAATTCTTGTTATTAGCATTATAATGCTGTTGCAGGTCAGAATAGACAAATATATGATGAAAAATATCCAAAACAACATCCACTGGAGATGGGGGACTTCAGAAAATCCTAAGAGAATAAATTCTGTTACAGTAGTATTTGAATTTTCTGTTTTAATTTGTTCGTCATCTGTATATAAAACAAATTCCATTTGTTTAGTTAATTGATTTCTTCAAGTCCACCAGTTTTTTAGGTTGGACTGATAGGATGAATAGATATATTAAATGTTCTTTTAAAGAGTTGTTTATTATAATTTTGTCTTTTAGCTACAGCATGAGATTTTCAACATTATAAAAGGACTGGTGTGTGATTAAAATAAGTACATGACATGAGATTTATTTTATTAGATTCAATTACATTTCAGCAAAGTATTGAGATGCATACATTACTAATATTTCTACATTGGAGCAAAATTATATCTTTGTATTTTGCAGTTAAAAGTGAGATTTTATTACAAACATTAAAAAATAATTTTGTGTTTTCATATTACTTTTTCTTCATTTTTAACAATACAAAAAGCTTTAAACCCATAGATTTTTGTTGTTGTTGTTGTTTTCAAGACAGGATTTCTCTGGCTGTACTGGAGTCACTTTTTAGACCAGGCTAGCCTTTAACTCACAGAGATGCATGTGCCTTTCCTCCTGTGTGGTGAGATTAAAGTTGAGCACCACCACTGGAAAATCCATAGATTTTATTTGAAACTTTCCTTTAATTCTTATTCAAAAGAAGTTTTAAGTCTTTCATAGCAAAATCCACAGGTTGTAATGCTGAGCATCTAGAGAGATCCATGGTTAAATGTTTGCATATTTCAGTATGCAGCTTGCCACCTTGAAGAGCAATGTATCTACCTCCAGAAATCCAAGTAAATGCTGAGCATGTGTGGAAGCCCTTCAATAATACCACCCGCCAAAGAGAGAAACAGGATCTACAGCAAGTTCATATGGAGACTAGCCATCACTCTGTACTCTGGGTTTGATCCTGAGACCATATATCAATAAATTAAGTACAAGAGCCATTTGGAGTTACGGCTGATATCAAAATCTGGCCTCTACAAATAAATAAAACAAAAGAAAAAAAACAACAAATGCACATTAAAAATGAGAAGTGAAAAAATTTAGCAGATCTTGAAGCAGATCATTTCTAATAAAAAATAAGAGGTTCACTATTATGTAGCTCTGATTAATCTCCTGTGGTTATTATGGTAAACACAAATACTAGAAGGTTCTCCACATTTCTCGTTTAACATTATTTTCATGTTTCCTTTGTCATGTCACAGTATTTTCTGTTACATCATTCACTTACAGCACACTTGTGTTTTACCTATTTTCTCTTCATTAGGGTTTATGGTAAAACTGGACCTTTCAGCACACCCAATTACTGACTCTCTTGGCCACTTTCCAACATATATGAATGTGAGCAAAATGTAATAAAATAAATGAAACTCTTATCTTTGTTATTCTATATAATTGGAAGATAGTAACACTAGCTTGACAAATGTGATGACACTTACTAAACAAATGTTCTCTACCAGAATATGATAAGTATTTATGTATTTCCTACCCTAGTAGAACTCTGTGCCTTCTTGATTCATCCAATGATGTCTTTAAATTACCACATTGAGGTGACTGGATTTTTGATTCATCACTTAAGAGCACTCCCTGCTTTTATGGAGGACCTGTGTTTCATTCTCAGCTCACAGGTGTCTCAAAAACAACTGTAATGCTAATTCCAGGGAATCTGATATCCTCCTCGTCTAGCCTCCACAGATACCAGGCCTGGGTGTGGTATGCAAACATATATACAGGAAAATAATTCAAATATATAGAACACAATGAAAGAAAAAATTAAAACACCATATTGATAAGCAAATACCATCATGTAGTCTTCTGTCTTCAAATTCTCTCTGTGATCAATTTCAGTACATATGAAATCAATTCTTTAACCAGTAGTATCATTAGCATAATTTGACAAATATCTAACTTCACTTAGTAAAGAGAACAGAGGTAGGTAAATCTACTTAGGGAGTGGCTCATTAAGATCCTAGACCTCTCTGTGGTGTTTTTAGTGCATCTTGATGCTGAAGTTCGGACATCTCCTTACAATAAGAAAAGAACTCAATCTTACCTCTAGACATTCTCATGATAGTCTTTGAAACCAAATGGGAATTTTATCTTTAACGTTTTATATGTTCTTGTTTTCCAAAGGCAGCCACAGATCCTTCTGTAATTATTTTGGTTTTAGACAAGAATTGCTATTAAATAAGGACAGTAAAACCCCTGGGGGAGAATTTCCTTGTGGATCAACTTAATTTCAGGAGACTCTATTTATAATGAGTTTCTGAAGAACTCAAATTAATAAAATTTTTGTTCATCTTATTATCAAATTATCTAAAAACCTTTATGTTGTTTACTATATGTTTTTTATCATTCCACTCTTTGGATATATAAATCACAAATAGTTTTCATGCATTACACAACATTTTCTTCTGATGCATTATGACTGTATATTTTATGTAAACACACACACACACACACACACACACACACAAAGTTCTAGTAATTTTCCAAACTTTCTCATTTCTGTTCATGTTGTAAAACCTATTTAAGCAGTCAAGAGTGTTGGCACATGTTTTAATCCCAGCACACAGGAGGGAGATGAAGGTGGATCTCTGTGCATTTGAAGAAAGCCTTGTCTACAAAGCAAGTTTTAGGAAAGCCAGCATTGTTATACACAGAAACCCTGTTGAGAAAAACAAAACAAAGCAAAAACAAAAACTATTTGAACATTGCTTCCCTCTGTACTGAATTGCTTATGTCTCCATCTGTTGATGAATTTATACAACTTTTCTGCTTTACTTAATATAATGAATTCAGTTTGTAACATTAAACAAATATTGTATAATAGTGATAAATGCTATATGGCCAAAATGTATAATCTACCTAAGCTTTGGTAGAGTCAATTTACTTATAAATGAGAATATATATTCATATATCAATCTACATATTTTTTCAATAAGGAGCCAAAGACAGACTGCTTTAAAAATTTACACCAGAATTGGTTTACAAATTATCGACATTTTTGGCCTAATTTACAATTCAAGTGAGTAATGACATATTGGAGTATTACTGACCCCAAAATAGCCATATCCCTGGGAGGTCCCACACCAGCAGGGACGATGACATTATGGGACCCCTTTAGTCAACTTTCTATCTCATCCATTCTAACAATATGTGAGAAGGCAGTAGGGATTGTTCTCAACTTAAAGACTTCTAGTGATAATCATGTTATCACCAGAGAAAAGCAGCCAACTACATAGTACATAATTTTTCTTTATTATCTATTTTAATCCAGCAATTTTATTTCAATTCCATGTTCTCCATTGCGACTAATCCCACCATTGTCTGGAATTATTCCTTTTCAATGTTTATTGTTTCAACATGTAGAAAGAAGAATATCCAGTTAAATGGTTGGTAAAATTAGTAAGAACAAATATTTCCTGATCTCAAATACAGAAGGGGATATTTCAGAGTGTTCTCATTGTGAAATGTTCTAGAACATATTATAGAAACATAATACCTCATAATATCAAAATTCTCACCCTACTCTATAAGAATGAATAATGTTGGAACTTCCTCTCTCATGTTTCTATATTAGCTATGGTTAAACATTACCTTTATTTTAATATAATGATGTTTAAGAATGAATTCTAAAGAATGAGAACGGAAGTCAGTGGAAAAAAAAAATCTTTCTCCATGAATGTGAATGCCTGCGTTGTTATCTACAGTACTCATGTCAAAACATCTCAGTAGGCTTTGGAGTTAAAGAAAGGGATCCTGGAGACAAGCTGGTTTGCTGAACAAGGTGAATCAGTTAGCTCCAGGTAGTAGGGACAGACCTCGCCTCAGCAACTATAGTGGTGAGTGGTGGAAGAAAACACCTGAATGTCAATATAGATTTCCATACACACAGGCACACATGTGCATGCACCTTCACTGACATCTGTTCCCACATGCATACCAACATGTGTATACATACCAAGCACACACATACAAAAGTATAAAAGTTTTTAAAAGAGTCATTTTTTCCTGAAAAATCTCAATGGTAAGATTTTCTGTGATTCACCATGGACAAGGTATTTTTCCCAGGATCATTCATTCCATAAATTCACCTTAAATATATCTTGGTGCATATGCCTTACACATAGTTGAGTTCATGAGTGAATTTCCTTCATGTCTATAGAGTATTTTGAGCATATATAACTCTTTAACTTTTACTCTCCACTTCATTAATTATTTCCCTCTGGATGTCATGATATGTGCTCGTGTGTGTGTGTGTGTGTGTGTGTGTGTGTGTGTGTGTGTGTGTGTGTATAAAGCAAAGCTTCAAAGAGAATACACATCATTTCCATTTAAATAAATTTTCCTGTAAAAGTTGAGACATTTTGGATAGAATTAAATGAGAGAGAAAGAGAAAGAGAGAGACTATGCAATATATTTTCTTTGCCCAGGTATCTATTGATGAATATCTGGGTTGATTCTAAAACCTGTCAGTTATGTGTTGTAGATGCTTTGGAATCTTTGTGATATGATTACTTAGAACAATGGGGTATATACACAAAAGTACTATTGAATAGTTTGTGGTGGTTCTATATTTCGCTTTATGAAGATTTCCCATATTGTGTCCCAAAATGACAACACATTTTATACTCAACAACTCTCTGTAAATGTTCTTTTTACCTATATATACTACTGAATATGTGGCTATAGGTTTTTTGTTATTTATTTCTTTCTGTGATAGAAAGAACTTCAGGTCAAATTGGGTTGAGGTGGAAATTCAATATTGTTTTGATTTTCATTTTCAGTAATGGCTAAGAAGATAGATTTTCATTTGAGTACATCATGTTTGATTTCCTCTAATAATGAGAAACTTTTCTATAATATGCAACTACATTCATTAAGGTGTAGCCAAAATGAGTATTTGATTTATACACATTATCAAAGTAAAGATAAATAGATGTTAAGATGTAGAGAGCTGCGATGTGCCGCGCCTTAAAGATGGCGCCGGTTTCCGCCTTCCACCAGCCCGACGGTGAGCGCTCTCAGTGGTAAACAAGTCCATATTTGGCAAAGACCGCTGATCTGGCTTGCTTCCGCATACGTGGGCCTCTAAGTAGCACCACGTGGCTTTACTTGATTGGCTGTTCATATAGTATTTAGCCTCTGGGTTGGGTCTGCCCGGGCATTGGGAAGACTGTTTTCAAGGGACCTGAATAAACTGCTGGAGAAGAGCTTTTGCGAGTTGCATCATCCTTGCTGGTCGAGGGGGACGCGACAAGTGGTGGCCCTTACGGGGACCCAGAAAAGACTCAGAACTCCTGCAGTCAGGGGCAGCGCGCTGGTAAGTTCCTGGGATAATTTGGGACAATAAAGTTTCAAGGAAATAGCGAACATACGGTAAAGATTCGCGGAGATAGCGAACATACGGTAAAGATTCGCGGAGATAGTGAACATACGGTACAGTTTTGCGGAGGTTGCAAACAAAAGATAAAGTTTCGCGGGGAAGCTGCGAACCGAAAGTAAATTTTTAAACATGGGATTGTCTGAGTCACATCCAATTTTTCTGGCTCTTCAGGAGCTACTTTTAGCTAGGAATTTGAAAATTAAGAAATCTACCCTAGAGAAATTTTTGAATGAATGCGACTCTGTGGCTCCATGGTTTGCGGTGTCCGGGAATCTTACGGTATCCTGCTGGGACAAATTAGGCAGGGACTTGGATTTTGCCTGGGAGCAAAGTACATTGCAGGGAGGAGCACAGCCTATTTGGAGACTTGTTCGGAGTTGTTTAGGAGATCAGAGATATTGCAAGGCAGTGGAAAAAGGACAAAAGGCATTAGAACAGTTAAAAGAGGAGCGCTTGGTCAAATCTGGGAAAGATACTTTGGAAGAGGATAGCTCAGAGTCTAAAGAAAAACTTAAAATGTTAACAAAGAAAATGGAGAAGTCATCTTTGAGGAAGAGTTCTGACTGCACCCGGATAGAGCCCTCAGGTCCGGGGCCGCCTGTGTTGGTGCCGCCTTCATATAATGAGACTTCCCCTCTGAATGGTCCTAGTGGGCGGTCATTCTGTCCAAATGTCTGGAGGGAAGTGAGACATGAGCTGTACTACCCTGTCTTTCAGGATGGAGGGGGAAATCGTTATCATGAACCTCTCGATTTTAAGGTAATTAAAGCACTCGCTGAGTCTGTCCGCACTTATGGGATTAATGCTGCTTTCACTGTAGCTCAGGTGGAAGCTCTTAGTCGTTATTGCATGACTCCTAGTGACTGGATGAGCTTGGCACGTGCCTGCCTGTCCTCTGGGCAGTATTTAGATTGGAAGGCTTTCTTGATTGAGTTTGCTAATGAACAAGCTGCTGCTAATCGTGCAGCAGAAAACCCAGCCTGGGATGTGGACATGCTTCTTGGGCAAGGTCGATATGCTCAACAACAAACCGGGTATCCGGCTCAGGTGTTTGAGCAAATCAATTTAATCACAACCAGAGCTTGGAAATCATTGCCTAACAAAAGGGACAGTGAATAACAATCTAACTAAGATTATTCAGGATCCCCTGGAGCCTTTCTCAGACTTCGTGGCTATAATGGTTGAAGCAGCTGGAAGGGTATTTGGAGACCCTGATTTGGCAATGCCCTTAATTAAACAACTTGTGTATGAGCAATGTACCAAGGAATGTAAAGCAGCTATCACCCCTTATAAGAACAAGGGGTTGGAAGCCTGGATGCCTCAGTGCAGACTGCCGCTACCTTGAATAATTTGTCAGCCAATGTAGCCACAGCCTTGGATGTATTGTGGCAGGTGGCCCAGATTGGCTGTGAGTGGAAAATGACTGGTTTGTGTGTGACCTCTGTGCCATATCAAAATTATACTGTAGCTACAAATTTGTCTAAGCAACTCTCTCAGTATCTTACAGGAAATTGGTCTGGCGAGTTTGATAAGCTGATGCAGAATCTGAGAACTGCCATCGTGCATGTGAATTCCACCCGGGTTGATGTCTCTGTTGCTGAAGGACTGTCGACATGGATCCTCCGAGCCATGAATCATCTGCGGGAATGGGTGCCCTAGGAGGCATGCTCTTCCTAGTCAGTTTCATTGCCCTATGGTGTATCTGTAAGATGAGGATTTCACAGAGGAGAAGTAATGCCATGCTGGTGCAAGCCTTTGCTGCCTTGGAGGCTAGACAGCCAGAAGCTTGGTTGACTGTCCTAAAGGACTAAGCTATCATCACGCTCAGGATGCGAGGCTAAGCACTGCACTTGGGGTCAGCTTCTAGCGACTTTAAGAAGGGCATGTTTGATTGCATATGGGTTGGTATCCTAGTTTCCCATCTCTGAGAAAAAGATACCGGACGAGTATGGCACCAGCCTGGTTGACTACTGGGCGTGGGGTCATTATAATGTCCTTTACATACATATCAAAGATCAGATGCTTGATATATCTACTAGGGATCCTCAACAGACTGCCACCAATCCTTTTGATTTATGGCTTTTGTGTGGAGCAAATGGTAGCTATATGGATTTGGGACCTATACTTATGCTTGGGGGAGGAATTTATCAAAGAGGTAATTTTTCCCTTGGGTCCACTACCAAATTGGATTTTTCTAGTGGTAGTGGCTCTGGTATTTGGAATTCTTTGTTTCATTCTTACCGCAACAAGAACTTTTCAGCCTTGCCAGTATGTCTCTGGCCTCCTTTTCTGTGGATTGTAAGTAATGGGAGTGCATCCTTGGGTGAAGAAAAGTTAGTATGCACTCCGGGCATATATTTTTATGCCCTATGCTGGAATGCCACAGCCTTTCCTGTGGCTGTGGTGACTAGAATGCCTCGATATGTACCAGTTCCTGTAGAGGCCCCTAATACCATGATGCTATTCAGGTTTAAAAGAGATTTTGGCATCACTGCAGCTATTGTTACTGCCATCACTATTGCTGCTATGGGAGCTACTGCCTCAGCTATTGCCTTGTCTAGTTCTATACAAACTGCGAATGCTTTAAATAACATCTCAGCCACTGTAGCACAGGCATTGGACACCCAGACCTCTATGAATTCTCATCTCTCTCAAAGGAGGCCTTATGATAGTTAATCAACACATAGATTTAATACAAGAACAGATTGATTCTCTTTGACAACTAACACAATTGGGGTGTGAATGGAAATTACAAGGTTTGTGTGTTACTTCGGTGCAGTATCAAAATTTTACAAAGGCTGCTAATTTGTCTAGACAATTGTCAAAGTTCCTCTTACAGGATTGGTCGGCTGAATTTAAAAATTTGATGAGAGAGCTGAGAGCGACAATTGTCCACATCAACTCCACTCGGGTGGATCTGAGCCTGGCTACTGGCTTGACTTCCTGGATACAGACGGCTATGGATCATCTTAAGGAGTGGGTGGGCGTAGGCTCTTTGGTGATACTGATGATACTAGCCTGTCTGGTTTGCCTATGGTGCATCTACAAAATGAGAGCCACACAAAAGCGTAATGCAGCCATGATTATACAAGCCCTTGTCGCCATTGAGGCGGGCCAGTCCCCTCAGGCATGGCTCGCTGCCGTGAAGCCTTAAATCTTCACTGAGCATAGTCCCTGCCCACTGAGGTATTCATTCCACGGATATTAGGGTCTGGCAAGTCAGTGATGGAGTTGACGGGTAAGTCTCGGCCACCTAAGACAGGGCAGTCCCGAGTGGGGAGGCTGACCCAGAGACGGGTAAGAGTTTGAGCACCGCCCTCCTACAGGCTCAGGCCCACCGTGAGATCCCCAGATATGGGGATTATGTAGCCTTTCCAGGGACTTCTACCAACTTTAAAAAAAAAAAAAAAAAAAAAAGGAGGAACTGTAGAGAGCTGCGATGTGCCATGCCTTAAAGATGGCTCCAGTTTCCGCCTTCCACCAGCCCGACGGTGAGTGCTCTCAGTGGTAAACAAGTCCATATTTGGCAAAGACCGCTGATCTGGCTTGCTTCCGCATACGTGGGCCTCTAAGATAGCACCACGTGGCTTTACTTGGTTGGCTGTTCATATAGTATTTAGCCTCTGGGTTGGGTCTGCCCGGGCATTTGGAAGACTGTTTTCAAGGGACCTGAATAAACTGCTGGAGAAGAGCTTTTGCAAGTTGCGTCATCCTTGCTGGTCGAGGAGGACGCGACATTAAGACAGTTATTTTAAGGATTTGTATTGCATATTTTCTTTATTTAATTTTAATTTATGTATTCATTTCTTCAATTTACATCCCAATTGCTCCCCCTCCCTCCTCTCTGCCTGTTCACACACTCCCACACTCTTCCCCCTTTACCCCTCCCCTCCTCAGCAGAAAAAGGGACCCCTCAACAACCCATCTGGATTTTCAAGTCACATCAGGACTAAGAACAGCCTCTCACACTGAGGCCAGACAAGGTAGCCCAGCTACAGTGAGGTGATCCACAAACAGGAGACAAAATCCATGTCCAAGACAGTCTCTGCTTCTCGTGCTAGGGGATCTGCATGAAAACAAGCTGCCTATCAGCTACATATGTGTATGGGGCCTAGGCCCAGTCCATGCATTTTTAAATTTTATTTTATGTATATTTTGAAAGCTTCATAAATGTATTCTATGAGTTTTGATTGTACTCAGTGCTCACTCCAATCCTCCAGTTCCTAAACATTGAACAACCCAACTTTATGTCATTTTAAAAATATTCATTATAACCTACTGAGCCAAATTATTGCTGTGGCTGTACACATCCACTGCAGTACAGTTAAACTACTGGTGAAAATGTTCCCAAAGAAAAATGATTATCCCTGCTGCAGCACCCACAGACTACTGATACATCTTCACCTGGAGTGGGGCCTTATGATTCTTCTCGAAATCGATTGTAGAATTATACTATGTTGAGCTTGTGTGGCCAAGCATCACTGCTCTGAATTCCTTCCTATGTGCGACAGTCATCTCATGTCCATAAGACTACATTTCAACACATTTCTTCCCCGTTTTCTGGCCTTTACGTTTTTTAGACCTAGTTTTTCAAGATGTTCTCTGAATGTTGAAGTAAGGAGGTTGACACAGCTGTCCCATCCATAACCGAGCACGAAGTCACCAACTCTTAGCCCTTTAACCCGTGACACGTCCCTGAATCAATCACTACAAACTGTGAAAGATGAGTCACTGAGCAAGTTTGGAAGCAGCACAGAAATAACACTGTGTGTGTGTGTGTGTGTGTGTGTGTGTGTGTGTGTCTGTGTGTATTTAATATTTATTTATTACTTCAGGTTACATCTCCATCACAGTGTCCTCTTTCCACCCCTCCCAGTCCCGCCCTCCCACCTTCTACCCTCATCCCTTCCATCCCACTCCTCTGGAGTGGAGTGTCCCTACATAACAGTTCCCCACCCCAGTTCAGCAGTCATATGAGGGCGAAGAGCCTCCTCATACACTGGGGGCCTACAAGGCAGCACCACTTGTTTTGTGTTTTTGAGAGAGGGTTTCTCTGTGTAACAGCCCAGCTGTCCTGGACTTGCTTTGTAGATCAGGCTGGCCTCGAACTCGCAGAGATCCATGTGCCTTTGCCTCCCAAGTGCTGGGACCAGGTTTAGAGTAACAGGCATGGATTATTTCCTGTGGAGCAGGTCTGACATCTACTTAGAAGTTAGTTACTACCCTCATAGGAGTTATACTGCTATTGTACTGTGGGCATATCTTACTTGGCAGGTCAGTATTATAACATACACAGTCCAATACTAGAGAAAACAAATCTTATTGAAGTGTAAGAAAATTTTTGAAAAGCCCTTTACAAAGTTTTATTCTTTCTTCTCTGTAAAGCTAAACCTTCAGCTCTGGAATTGTATTATTGATCACACAAGACTTTTTCTTTGCTTGTCAATTTTTGTAGGACACACATGATTGTGATAAATTCTCTTTATTTTTCTTTTGTATTTTTAAACTTATTTTTCAAGTTACATCTCAATCAAAGTCCCCTCCCTCCTCCACTTGTGGTCTGCCCATCCACCCTCCTTCTTCTTCATCTCCATCTTCTCCTTCTCAGATGAGGGGAACCCTGACAAATCAAACTACCTCAGTTCATCAGTCACTTGAGGGATAAGAGTTTCCTCTTGTACTAGGCTTTGATATGGCAGCTCATCTAGACTAAGGTGTTCCACTAACAAGCAACAGGCTCCATGACTTACTGCTGGGTGGAATTTTTTTGTAAGATAATTATGTTAAGTTTCTGTATGGGTCTGTGGGTTGTAAAATAGTTATCCTATACTATACAGCTAACACCCTGTTATAAGTGGATGCATACCATATGTATCTTTCTGGGTCTGAGTTGGCTCACTTAGGATGACTTTTTCTATATTTCAATTTAAGTTTTGCTATCATTAACATGATGGAAATATAAAAGTGTTGATATCAGCATGTTACTTACACTCTTAGTCTATAATGCATAGAGCAGTAGTTTTCTAAAGGTTGGTTTGAATGGAGAGACTCAATTTTAAAGACAGATTTGACACATTTATGATGCAAGGTCATTGTGACATGGGTATTCATGTAAGTTCCACCACCTGTCTGGAGCCACACCTTCAGCACAGATTATTAAATGACTTGTTCTTGGCTATATGAATGGTGCAATGCAATAAATTTATCGGGTTGAATTGAAGTTATACAGGTTCATTTGGGTGCTAAAATCTTAACAGTAAAGCGAGGCCTAAGAATGATGATAAAGAACTTATAATATACATCCGACCAAGAAAAAGGTATAACTTTCTCATTTGTACCATATAAAATTGAGAATTAAAAATGATTTAATAAAATGAAAAAGTGTCCCTACAGCAAATGAAGCCATCAACTGAAGAGACAACACACAGAATGTAAGATATCTTTACTAGCCATATGTCTGGCATAGGACTAATATTAGGAATATATAAAGACTTTGAAAAACTAAATGAAAAGATATTTAGAATTATCCAAAATAAAAATGGGATAATGAAATTGACAATTCACAACAAAATGAAATAGAGATGTCCACTATACACAAAGTAATATGTTCAATCCCAATAGCGATAAAAAAAACATAGCTCATAACTACATTGAGATTTTGTCTTGCTGCAGTGTGAATTTTAGCCATTAGTAAAATAAATAAAAGGGTTGGAGTAGAAAGAAGCCTAGCAATTAAAAAATCAAAGTTCCAAGGTATCTAGCATCCTTTTCCGACATCCTGTGGCAAGTGCCCTTATGCAATTCACATAAACTCACACAGGACCACACAAAAACTTATAAACAGAAGATAAAAATAAAGAAATTACCTGAAGTTGGTGAGAACAAAAGAGAGAACAATTGAACACTTTTGTAGAGTGCAAAACAGTCTAGGTTCTGTGGAAATGATCATCAAAATTATCCAGACTAAAAACAAATCAACCATATGTTCAAGCTATGTGGCTTCATTGTAATAAAAAAGCTTGCTTTTGTATTTAATTTTAATGCTTCTGTATCAGTACTTCACAGAGGTACTCTCACATTAGTTCACTGTAGCACTGATTAATAGATAAGTTTGGTAACTTGTCACTTGAAAAACAAATGGATAAAGAAAATGTGACATATGTGACTTGCAAACACAAAGAATAACAAATTATGTCCTTAGGAGAAAAATGGATACGAATGAACAAAATATCACTCAGTCTCTGTCATTTATGAAAGATCACTTGTTTCTTGTTCTCTGTCACTTTTGGATTGTGTATTTTATTGATAGTGATATACGTTTCAACCCCTGTATATATAAAATGTATGTGTGTGGGGGTGTGAGAGAGAGAGAGAAGACAGGAGAGATAGGGCATTAGGAGGAATGTGCTAAAAGTATATTATGTACTTGCATGAAAATATCCTTAATAATTAGTAACAAAGATAAGCAATATATGCCATTGTGTGTGTGTGTGTGTGTGTGTGTGTGTGTGTGTGTGTGTGTGTGT
>CAJQZJ010000309.1:3185320-3294187 GCA_907164525.1 Lophiomys imhausi | reverse complement strand
GTGTGTGTGTGTGTGTGTGTGTGTGTGCGTATGTGTGTGTATATGTGTTTGTGTGTATGTGTGTGTTTTTGTGTGTGTATATGTGTGTGTGTTTGTATGTGTGTGTATGTGTGTGTGTGTGTGTGTGTGTGCTTTGTTGTCAACATTGTATTCAACACAACCAATATTAGGCACCTCACCTTTAGTTAAATGTTGTCCTGATAGCTAGCATAATAATTATTTTTCCAATGTCATATTTTCTTTCTTAGTTTTTCTGTTTTTTTCAGTTGTTTATAGTTCTGTGATTGTTATTGCAACATTCCTTTTTTTATCATTTCTCAGTGTCTAAGAAGTTACACAGGTTTATAAATTTAAATACAGAAATTTTGGAAAAACTAAGAATAAAAGAGGGTAGCATGTATGCATTTTTCAATTCTTCTAGATCCTCTTCTTTCATTCTCTCTTCTCTGTCTCCATAATCAGTATATCATCTATCTATCTATCTATCATCTATCTATCTATCTATCTATCTATCTATCTATCTATCTATCATTATCTGTGTCTGTTCACTTTGTTTTCAAGTGTTTGTCTCATATTTTAATGTGAAAGGATGGATTTTACATCCTTTTATTATATTAGAAATTTTTAATATTCCTCTTCACCTAGGTATAAGCAAAGAAATATAACTATATAAATCCATCCAAATATTATTCCCTTTTCTTGGTTTGGTTTTCTGTAGCTATTAACAGTGGATAGATACAAACTAAGCATGCACTTTCCCATTGAGCTATTCCTTCCATGGCCACAAATGTGTTCTGTACACAAACATGCCCCCAAATTTCTCAAGTTTCTTTAACATTTCTTCTTCTTGTTGACCAATAGGAACCATCAGAAACAAATTTTATTAATTAAATTTACTAGCTATTTTATGTAAACATAGTCATATTTTTCCTTCATTTACTTTATGATTATTTACTGGTATCTCCTCTGAAATAATGATTTGATATTCTTTGGGGAAGGTATTATTATTTTTTATAAATTTTTAACATACGTAGTGCTTATACCTCTCTAACCAACTTTATAAAGCAATATTGCAAATGGCATAAAAGTCAATATATTGTTTTGGGGGTTCAGACTGTTTTTTCTTATGGCAAAAATCTCATGAAACAGATAAAGACAAAATATCCATATCCACAGTCATACTCATGAGATTTTCACACTGTTCTCCATATGCTTATACACTTAAAACAATATTTCATAAAAATATGAGTCTACAAACATCTGAAATAATGTACCTTTATTTCTCTAACAATTTCAGGCTCAAGTATGATGAATCTCACAATCTCTTAGCTGTCAGGCAGCAGGAGCACTATAGATACTAGGAGGTTCGGTTGACAACTGTAATGTTCATTCCATATTTTCTTCAATATTATACAATGTTACATTTCTAAAAGGTATTATTTTAGATCTTATCAATTTGAAGTATTTACTCACATGCCTAACAGGAAATGAGTTGATGATATTGATGACAATAGCCATTAATGTACTAGTCTGTCATACTAAAAGGAAGATTATATTTGGTTCCCATTGAATCTGTCAATAACAGATGACAGAACAGGATGGCATTCTGAAAAGCATTAGAAATCTACCATAAATAAATAATTTCAATGTTATTTAGTTTTCAAAAGTAACATTCAAGAAAATATAAATTCGGTATTTATTAAAACCAGTTCACATAATATCTTTGGAATATGGGCAAAATATAATTATTACCTTTATTGATAGATAAAAGACAGAAAATAATAAATTTTGGTTTTGTAAACTTACGCTCATTTTTGAATAGGAAATAAGTACATTATATTCTACTGTCAGAACACAGTCCGTTTGAGTAGGAGCCATGGGGACAAATTCCTTTCCTATGTTATTTCTTATTATAAGAAATCATTATTTGATATACCTTAAACTTAAAAAAAAAAGCGAAGAGGATGGGGGATTGACGGAGAAGAGGTTGGGAGGGTGGGACTGGAGGGGGGAGTAGGGAGGGGATTGTGATTGAGATGTAACTTGAAGAAATAAAAAAATAAATTATAAAAAATGATATCTTTGCTTTTCAGTTTTAAGAAAAAATTTTTTCAAGATTGAAACTGTAAAAGCCAAAAATGCTATAAGTAAGCATAGATTTAAAAAAATATATATATATGCATACTTGAAATAATAAAAATGTGAAATTAAAAAAAGAAATCATTATTTCCTGCTACCCAATCAATTTAGTATCCAGAAAATGAATTAAATGAAAAAGGTATATCTGAATACATCACTTCAGTATAGTCTCTCTCTCTCTCCCTCCCTCTCTCTCTCACTCACTCACTTGTTTGTTATTATAAAGAGTACAAAAGTACTAAAATTAAAAACACCAAAATTGTTAATAGCTTTAGTTCCCAGTAATTGGTATTGTATTCTTTTCAGTATTGAGGACTGTGGCAAAGACTCTTATAGTGAGAATTATGGAATTTTGTTGTGTTTTGTTTTTAAACACAGAAATGTAGTATAAAAATGTGCTTTCCTTTTAAACTCAGGTCTAGGGATGTGGGGCTCCTTTGGCCTGTCTGCAACAGCACACTATGATTTGCCTCATGCTCTAGCAGAGGTATGATTTGCCATCTGCAGATAAATTCTGTGATTCTGTGACATTTGAATTTCTGGGAATTTTTTAGAGGGTCTATAAATACTAGAGCCCTGATAGGCATTGTTGGTGGTTAGTGGTCACTCAGGAGGGTGGGTAACAGTTTTTAGTCTCTCAGCTTTCTGGGGCTTTAGAAAACATTCTACTGCTGCTGCTTTTCTAGATCAGAATAATTATTTACTACATTAAAACTCTTGTCTTTATAACCATGGGGAAGCGTAGTTACCAATCCTCACAAAAGCAGCTCCTCTTTACAGTCATTAGAAACCATAGAAAATAATGATTGAACACAATGTGTCACAAAGGTGAAAGATAATACAAAACTAAAATTAAATCTATCATATTATTCAGCTATACCACTATTTATCCAAGCCAATTGAAATCAACTTGTCAAAGATGTTTTCAAATCAATATCACCTACATTCATATTTACAATATGGATTGCACCTTTAAAGACAAATAGGCATATTCAATGTAAATAAGAAATCACCTTCCATTCATATTTTAAAACATGTGTGGTGCTTGTGCTCAAGATTCCAAGCTTAAGACCTAGAGGAAAGTTGGGAATAGCAACAGTTGTGATAAACTTGTGATTCATCAGCATTTCATTATAACAATATGAATATTAAAATTTTTCATTTTCCATATAAATATTCCGTAGTATACAGCAAAGTAGTAAAATACCCCATCTTCCCTCCATCATAATAGAAATGTCCTAAGTGAATATGTTTATGGAAAATAAAGGGAAAAATACAGTATGGTTAATAAATCTATCTAGGCAGCATGTTACATAGTAAGCTAGTACTCTTACCACTGAGCAAATTTAAGCATAATATTAACATAATCTTGCTTTAAAAAAACTTCCTTAAGTCCTTTACATTACTACATTTATAGAAAATGTGATATATGTAGCAAGTTAAATATGATATACAAGGATAGATTAATTTGTAAGGTATATTTTATAGTAGAGAACATTTTAGGATAGTTCAAAGGTTAACATAAAAGTGTATATATTTATATTGTCACTCTTCATTTATATTGTCTTGTTTAGACCACCAATTCTAATCTCACAAAAGCCATCCTTGTCTTCTGAAATGTATAATCTCTTTCCCCTCTTTTGCCATGTTCCCTGAGCCTGAGGTGCAAGAGTTCAGTATACATCAGTTGTTGATGGACTCCTCAAAATTTATTGTTCTCTGTATTATGTCTAGTTGTGGGGTTTTTATGGTCTTTATTTTTTATAAAGAACAATTTATTTGATGAGGGTATATGACCTAAAATTATATATATACACACAAACAACATAAACAGACATAAAGTTTGTGTTTATATTCATCTATCTATCATGTATGTATGTATGCATGTGTGTATAAATACATGTATATATACATATATATGTACATATGTATATATGTATTTATCATCATCTATCATCTTTCTATTATCTATCTATCATCTATCTATCTATCTATCTATCTATCTATCTATCTATCTATCTACACACCAATGATAATTAAAGAAAAGAGGCCATCATTTCTAGAGGAAGATGATATAAGCAATGTGGGAGAGATAGGATAAAGGGACATGGGAGAGTTTCAAAGGAAGAAATCAGAAGGGGAAATGATGTAATTATATTATAATTAGAATATATTAAATTTATAAATTAAATGAATATAATAACAAAGACAAGTTACCAAGTAAAGTGGAATCTATGGTCAAAATATTTCTGATAAGTGTGGAAGAAATTTTTCATTCACTTGAACATAAATCCATGGCTCTACATTTTAAGTAAAAGTCTTTTCAGTGCTGCAATCACATCCTTATTCCTAAGGCTGTATATCAGGGGATTAAACATAGGAGTCACTATTGTGTAGAACAGAGAGAGTAGTTCATCAGTTCCTGCAGAATGAATGGACTTTGGCCTCATGTAGTTAATGGTAGCTGATCCAAAAAACAAAACTACTACCACCAGATGTGAAGAACATGTGGAGAAGGCTTTTGCCCGACCTGTGGCTGTTGGCAACTTAAGAATGGTGGCAATGATTTTGGTGTAAGAGGCAAGTATCATCATAAAAGGGGAGGCAACAAATAGCATCGCCACTAAATAGACAGACAGCTCATGCATTGAAGTGTCCCCACAGGCCAGCTTGAGAATTGGGGGAACATCACAGAAGAAATGCTCTATTATGTTAGGATTGCAGAAATGAAGAGAGAATATCTGACAGGTTTGTCCTATTTGGACAGGGATGCCACTAAGCCAGGAGCCTGCTGCCAGCTGAGTGCACTTTGTTGGGTTCATGACCAGAGGATAGTGCAGAGGGTGGCAGATAGCCACATAGCGGTCATAGGACATCACAGCCAGGAGGAAACATTCAGTGGCTGCCAAAATTAGGAAGAAAAACATTTGAATAGCACAGGCCAGAAGACAAATTCTTCTATCTTGTGTCCAAAGATTGTAGAGAATCCTAGGGAGAGTGACTGATACATAACAGATTTCCAGAAATGAAAAATTGACCAGGAAAAAATACATGGGCTTCTGTAGTGCAGGATCAATTCTGGCTATAATAATTATGAAGCTGTTTCCTAATAAGATAACCATATACATCATGAAGAACATCCCAAACAGAAATCCTTGCAAGTTAGAAAGTTCAGAGAATCCCAGGAATAGACACTGTGACACTGTCGTAGCATTATCCTCTGCACTGATATCTGTGTGTTCCATCTGCGGGGATGATTCAACCAGATGTGCAATTATTTTCCTGTCATTGTCTATAATTTTTCTACAAACTGAAAATAGCATTATATTCAATGCCTAAAATCCGTAGAAGCTAAAAATTTGTAAACTATATTACTGGATACGAAATAGACCCATGAAAAATATTGTTATTTTTATTTTTGCTTTTGTTTTTTTTTGAGTAGATATTTATCTATGATGTAATTAATAGCAATAAGTTATGCCATTGACATGATCACCCAGTCTGGACAGAACTCCAAATTAATACTACTTTATATAATGATTCTATTCTTTCAGTTTACATTTTTTCTTCTTACCTAATTGTGTGTGTGTGTGTGTGTGTGTGTGTGTGTGTGTGTGTGTGTGTGATAATTATTCTACTTAATGCTTTTAAGGTTATAAATTTTTATTTTATTATTTTAATTAAAAGTTTCACAATATGTTTTAACTATGTTTTCCTTTTTACCCATCCAATTTTACATTCACTCTCTGTCTCACCCTCTCTGTCCAAAACATGAAAATCAAACCAAACAAAAAAGAATAAG
The DNA here is from genome assembly GCA_907164525.1 of Lophiomys imhausi. Taxonomy (NCBI): domain Eukaryota; kingdom Metazoa; phylum Chordata; class Mammalia; order Rodentia; family Muridae; genus Lophiomys; species Lophiomys imhausi. The sequence continues at coordinate 3,288,246 of CAJQZJ010000309.1, read as the reverse complement.
ATGATCAAAATAAAGCAATAGGCTACCTGAACCAACCAACCAACCGAACAAGCAACAAACAAACAAAAGCAAGCAAACAAAAACAACAACAACCAAGCAGTTTATTTTGTGTCTTACAACTCATCCTGAGCATGGTGTGTTGCGGGTATACCCAGTGACCCTCCATTAGAGAATGCTGACTCTCCATTTCCCAGCAGGCATCAATTGTAGGTAAGTATGTAGGAATTACTGTAATTTTATCTACCGTTACAGAAATAGCTCACAACCTTATTTAGTCTCAATATTTGTTGAATGATTTATAAATTATGCATTATTAATTCAAAGAGAATGTGAAATTCACAACAAATAAGAGGCAGACCACCAGTCACAGTTAAACACTTATATGTGGGTGATGTTCCAATAGCTTAGTTCTAAAGCATGGGAACAAGTTGAACTCATGTTAAAAATGGAGAGAAAATGGGAACTGTCCAGGCAGCCACTGGTATGTCATTTTTTAGTTTTGGAAGCTGCAGGCCCTGCACTTCCTATATAGTCAGATATATTTATCCCTCTCAGGTCTCTGAGGTGGTTGAAGAATAGATACCTAGAGTCTCATAGTTAAATTTTGAGTTGTTTAGGAATCAAGAGGGCGTTCTGGATCTAAGAAGATATTTTTAAAATTATGAGGCAAGTTAATATGAAAGCTGAGTTAGATATAGAACTTTAAACTCATGGAGATGGTTAGATAGTAGAATGTTAAAGTCAGGTGCCAAATACATATGGACTGGACATTGGGAATGTATGCTAAGTCATATAACTCTTATAATCGTGGCCTATTTATTTCTGTTGTTTTGTATTGTATTTATAGTTATAAGAAAAAGAACCATTATTTGGACTGAAAGGGACAGCTGTTGGGGGGAAAATAAATACCTTAAACTAAAAAAAAAAAAAAAAAAAGAAGGGAAGAGGATGGTGGGGCTGAGGGGGAGGAGGGTGGAAGGGTGGGACTGGAGGGGGGAGTAGGGAGGGGATTGTGATTGAGATGTAACTTGAAGAAATAAAAAATAAATTATTAAAAAAAAGCACAAAAAAATGAAAAAAAAACCCTGAAAATGTTGCGATTATATGAATGAGAACTTATCATTTCTTTCCATTTTGCAACTCTTCATGTCGACTAAAAGTAATTAATAAAATGTGAAAATGAATTAACTGAAAATTTGATGAGCAGAAACTGGTAGGTAAGAATTGACATTATGAAGGTATGATTTTACAGCCAGAATTGCACAACACAAAGTTTTCATTTTTTCTTCACTACATGATGATATCCATGTAAATGTTTATTCACCCATTTAATTCAACATAAAAGTAATTATTGAGAGCAATAGTAATAAAAACAGCAGGGTACTGGTATAGAAACAGATCAGTTGATCAATGGAATTGAAGACCCAGAAATAAATCCTCACACATATTGTCATTTAATTTTTGACAAAGAAGCCGAAACCATACAATGGAAAAAGGACAGCATCTTCAACAAATGGTGCTGGTCTAATTGGATGTCAACATGTAAAAGAATGCAAATAGATCTATACTTATCACCTTGCACAAAATTGAAGTCCAAGTGGATCAAAGACCTTAACATAAAGCCAAACAGAATAAATCTATTAGAAGGGAAAGAGTGGAAAACCCTAGAATTCATTTGGGCAGGTGAAAACTTTCTGATTAGAACACCAATTGCTCAGGCTCTAAGATCAACAATGAATAAATGGGAACTCATAAAACTGATAAGCTGCTGTAAGGCAAAGGACACTGTCATTAGAACAAAATGACAGCCTACAGATTGGGAAAAGATCTTTACCAACCCTACATCTGACAGAATGCTAATATCCAAAATTTATAAAGAACTTAAGAAATTAAACTTCAAGAAACCAAATAGTCCAATAAAAAATGAGCTTCAGAGCTAAACCAAGAATTCACAAAAGAGGAATCTCTAATGGCCAAGGGACACTTGAAGAAATGCTTAACATCATTAATCATCAGAGAAAAGCAACTTAAGACAACTCTGGGATTCCATCTCACACATGTCAGAATGGCTCAGATCAAAAACTCAAATGACAGCGCATACTGGCAAGGTTGTGGAGAAATGTGAACACTCCTCCATTTCTGATGTGATGGCAAACTTGTACAATCTCTGTGGAAATCAGTCTGTCAATATCTTAGAAAACTTGGAACAGTTCTACCTCAAGACCCACCCATACCACTCCTGGGTATACATTCAAATGATTCCTCACCAAACCACAAGGACATCTCAACTATGTTCCTGCCAGTTTTATTTGTAATAGCTAGAAACTGGAATCAACCTGTCCCTCAAATGACAAATGGATAAAAAAAGCTGTGGTACATCTACTACTGAGCCATCAGAGACAAAGACATCATGCAATTTGTTGCCAAATAGATGGAGCTAGAAAAGCTCATCCTGAGTGAGCTACCTCAGACTCAGAAAGATGCACATGGCATCTATTCACTTTTAACTGGATTGTAGCCATATAGTAAAGGATAACTATCTACAACCAACAGACTGAAAGGAACAAGAACATAGACTTTGTTACCTGTTGGTGGGACACTTTGCCTTAGTGGACCTGCCATGCAGGCCCCAGTGCAAGAGGAAGGTCTTAGCCTTCATATGGCTGATGAACTGAGGGTGGTTGATATGTAGGGCACCCCACACCAGAGGAGTAGAATAGCTGGGAGAAGGGAGAGAGAATGGGAGGGTGGAACTGGGGAGGAGGTAGAGGAATAAGATTGTGATGGAGATGTAAATTGAAGTAATAAATAAACATTTAAAAATGGGGAAAAAAGACAATATTAAAAAAAACTTTGTTCATTTCATTGAAGTCTAGAAAGCATTATGTGTTCTGAGTTTGCTGTGACGAATGTTGCCCATAAAACCTGTATCTTTCAAGATCACACACAGAGAAAATGCCATCTTGTGTTCCTTTTCATTGTATGTGCTGCTTCTCACACTTTTACCCATCATTTTTCACTGTTTAAGTAAAAGAATGCATGTCTGAATTGAACTAAACTGAATTAAGCTGAACTAAACTGAACTAGGCTTATAACCTATGAATAAAAAAGGTGCACTATGAACAAGTTCACTTCTACATTTCTAGAATTTAAAAAAAAAATTATTAAACTTTTCTGACATTTGCTTGGTTTTAGGTGAGGGAGTCTCCATTTTAATTGCTAAAGAACAAATAATTTTACTTACATTTATGAATTTCTTCATTTAAAACTACATGGAAAGGAAGATGTACTGCAATTGTATGATTCAAAAATGGTTTTACATTCAACCCTTTTTTTTTCTTTGTTTTGTTTCGTTTTTTGTGGATCTGTTCTAATACAGGGCTTTGTGGTAAACAACACTTTACCAATAACCTCTCCCCTTAATACAATCTCTCCAAATATTTCTTCAAATATTTTAACAGGTCTATTTTATATTTCTAGCAATAGGACAAAATTTTGGAAATCTTTAAAACTGTGTAATTACAGTAAGAAAAAGAAAATCATAAGGCATTTCAGGTAAATTTAGGCAACTTGGATTTATTTACTTTAGCTTTATTTAATTGGCATTCTTTATGAAATACTGATTTCTGTTACTGTAGTTCTCACTATGATATTAAATGGAATATTTGACATCAGAGCACACTCAACTTTTTTGTTTCTATCATCAAGTGTATGGATAAATTGAAGATGGTAAATAAGAAGTTTCATGTCTTTAAAGACAAAAGGAAACATTTTAATGTTTCTAGATTAATTTATAAAGACTATTACCTCTTAACAATCAGGAACATTTTGGGTAACAGTAAGTTACCAATTCATTTAAACGATATTCATCAACATTTTAATCATCTGTTCTATAGTTGGAACACCAAATTTAATACAGATAAATTTAAATAGATGCCTAAGGGAAAAGTAAACTGACTCAGTACATATTAGCACGTAAGATGATGATATCGATGACAATAATTTAAATCAATCTTCCTTCATTTTAAAGCTTATATTTTGTTTTAATTTATTTTAAAATTATTTTTTGTTTTTATTTGATTTAATAATTTCAAATATTAGAACAATAAAAAGTCAATATGAGATAGCATTTGCAGTTATAAAATGAAAAACGAATCTATGAATCCTTCTCTATAGTTTATGTGATTCCATCCTAATGCTGATAATAAAAGAATAAAAATAAAAGTACCAGTAAGCTTGCTATTAGCCAAAAGTAGCTAAAGAGTGTCAGTTTGGACTATGAAATGTAATTTTTTAATAAAAAATGCATAAAAACACAATTCTTACCTTTAATGTTAGGTAAATTTCAGAAATTTATAAAAAATAGTTTAATTATGCTTAAGAATTTTCTTTGTCAGAGACTGGCCATCTTCTAATATATATTCTGTTGACAAGAAACTCACTACAATTTCTGTGGGAAATGTGTACTTCTCTGGGGATAAATTCCTTTCCCATGTTACTTTTTAATTAAATGGAAAAGAGTTTTGCCACTCAAATTTAAAACAATAATAAAAATGAATAAATCAAGAAAACATCCCTTGGGCTGTTATTACTATATATCCTTAGTCTTTCTCTTTTGTGTGTGATTATTAAGAAATATAAGTTCTGAAATCAGACACATAATACAGTGGTAAGCACATAAACTAGATATGGTCTTTCCTTTTATAAAACCTGAGGATAGATCCCAAAGACACTTACATGTGAAGAAAGATTTACCAAAGTTGTCTAAATCTCCAATCCTTTTGCCCCTTAAAACCATATATTCACTCAGGTGCACATATACACACAACACACACTTACACACATATGAAACTGCAACTTAGTTATAAATTATATTTATTAATAAGTATAAATTGTAATGTTAGGCTGGAAGAGCACCTAGCAGGCTGGCAGGAAGCCAGCAGTCCTGGGTCACCTTAACTGGCACCCTGACCCATCTTGAGGACAAAGTCCTGGACCAAGGATGACCTTCACTGCCTGCCACCTAAACTCCATTAACTAATATTTTCATTACTAACTATAAATTGTTATATTTGGCTGGCAGAACAGCCAGCAGCCTGGTAGGAGATCAGCAGGCCTGACTTGGCTTAGAAGCCTGTAAGTCTGGTGGGCAGTCTGGAGGGGAAACTACAAGATATATATTAGTAATTTTAAACTATTATATTAAGCCAAGGGAACAAAGGACAGTAGCCTGGCAGGGTAGCCATTGGGGCCTGCCGTGAGATCTGTGGCCAGAAACCTGTAGGTCTGCCTTAGATAGAGGCCTGTAGGATTTTCAACCTGAAACCTGCAGCAGCCTTTTCCCCAATAATTAAATACACCAAGACCCTTTAATATTTCCATGCTTAGCCCTTAGTTGGACACACTCTCAACTAGCTAATCTAAGTTAAATCGGACCGCCTAATTCCAATCAGCCATGTGGCTTGCTGTACCTTCCAGAGCTCTCAGACACATCTGTCTGCTTCCATGTCTCCTGGCAGAAAGAGAGATCCTCTCTGTAATACCCAGGGTTCCTTTGTTTTGTCCCAGGAAGTCCCACCTTCCTGTACTCTTTCTGTTCAGCTAATTGACCATCATAAAATTTTATTAATCAGTCAGAGAGTGTCTCAGAAAGGGTGGGAACCATATCTCAGCATTGAAATCAGGCTCTCAAAACCAATATATTAGTCCTTCCTCCAAACACATACACACACACATTAAATAAACAAATATTTAAAAATAAAATACTGTGTCCTTTTTACTAACTTAACTCTATTTTGTATATTCTCTGAAAATATATGTAAAGTGAGACATAATTTGTCATTATTCACTGGAAAAAACACTTTTCTGTCTTCCTAGAATTAGTCTACCTATTTTTATAACATGTGGGTATATTTCAGTGGTATTTGTTTTATACAATCATAATTTATCACAATAATTATTATTTGTATACATAAATAACATGACTTTGTCCACTACTCTTAATATAATAACAATTATATAACTGTATGCAGCAAACTGTGTACATTTAGGGGCTTGATATTGCTACATGATGAGCAATTATCAGCATGAGAAAAGTCATTGTTAAGGTTCTTAGCCCAAGAAAGAAAATAAAAAGACAAACCGTAGAACATTTTATGTTAAGTGACTTACTTGGATATTTGTATGTAGACCAAACTCTTTGCATGTAAAAATGTATGAGCTTTTGTTACTTCATTTAGAGCTCATCATCAGTATGCTAGCATGTTTTCAAATACTGTTCTCACTAATTCATAAAAGTGAAGTATGTTATTTCTATTACATGATATAACAAATTGTTGTCCCCTAATTTACCAATTATATTAACCATGCCAAAAGTTTTTTTAGAATGAATATTATACATAATTTAATAGAATGTAATATAGAATTAATTGGAATTTGTGATAAGTATTTTATTCATAGACCTAAGAACAAATTAGATTCCATCCCAAACCTGCCAGAATGGCTAATATCAAAAACTCAAGTAAATGTACATTCTAGAAAAGATGTGAAGAAAGGGGAGCGCTTCTCCACATATGGTAGGAGTGCAAACTTCTACAACCAACTTTTAAACCAATCTGTCAATATCTCAGAAAATTGGGAATAGTTCTTCCTCAAGACCCAGCCATACCACCTGTGGGTATACATGCAAAAGATTCTCCACCAAACAACAAGCACATTGACTCTACTATGTTCATAGCTACTTTATTTGTAATAGCCAGAAACTGGAAACAACCCAGATGCCCTTCAACCAAAGAATGGATAAAAAGCTGTGGTACATTTACAATGGAATACTACTCAACTATAAGAAATAAGTAAATCAAGCATTTTGCAACCAAATTGGAGGTACTAGAAAAGCTCATCTTGAGTGAGGTAACCCAGACCCAGAAAGATTTACATGGTTTATACTCACTTATAACTGGATATTAGCCATATACTACAGGATAACCATTCTGCAATCACACACCCAAAGAGACAGGAACCTATTATAACCCATATAGAAAATCAATGCCAAGAAACCAAATAATCCAATTAAAAAATGGGGAACAGAGCTAAACAAAGAATTCACAAAGGAGGAATTCCTAATGGCTGACAGACACTTGAAGAAATAAATAAATACTAAGCATCCTCAATCATCAGAGAAATGCAACTCAAGACGACTCCATCTCACACCTGTCAGAATAGCTAAGATCAAAAGCTCATATGACAGCACATGCTGGCGAGGATGTGGAGAAAGGGAAACCCTCCTCCATTCCTGGTGGGAGTGCAGGCTTGTGAAACCACTATGAAGGTCAGTCTGGTGATATCTTAGAAAACTTGGAATAGCTCTACCATACCATTTCTGGGTGTACATCCAAATGACTCCTCACTGAATCACAAGGAAGTCTCCTCATCTATGCTCATAGCAGCCTTATTTATAATAGCTAGAAACTAGGAACAACCCAGATGTCCCTCAACTGAAGAATGGATTAAAAAACTGTGGTACATCTACACAATGGAATAGTACTCAGCTATCAGAAACAACAAAATCATGCAATTTGCAGCCAAATGCATGAAACTAGAGAAGCCCATCCTGACTGAGCTAACCCAGACTCAGATGGATGCGCATGACATCTATTCACTTATAGTTGGATTTTAGCCATATAGTACAGGATAACTCTACTACAACCAATGCACCAAAGGGAACATCAACATAGACTTTTTTCCTGTCAATGAGACACTTTTCTCTGGTGGTGTTGCCTTGTAGGCCCCCAGTGTATGAGGAGGCTCTTGGCCCTCATATGACTGCTGAACTGGGGCAGGGGACTGTTATGTACGGACACTCCACTCCAGAGGAGTGGGATGGAAGGAATAGGGGGTAGAGAGTGGGAGGGTGAGATGGGGAGGGGTGGAAAGAGGACACTATGATGGATATGTAACCTGAAGTAATAAATAAATTAATTAAAAAAAAGAAAATCCACCCAGCAATGAATCTGAACAGATGCTAAGACACATTGCCAAACATTAGGTGTAGTTCTGGGAGTCCTCTATAAGAGAGGGAAGAGGAATAGAGAGATACAGAGGGTACTAGAACACTACATGAAGATAAATAGAACCAACCAACCTAGGCCCCTAGAGATTTACAGAGACTGAAACACTAACTGCCCCCACCACCCAAAAAAGCATAAACTAGACCTAGGTCCCCTACACATAAAGAGGATAGGCAACTTGGTCTTCATACAGATCCCTTAACAAGTGGACTAGGGGGTGGGGGCTATCTCTGCCATGTGAACTCTGTTGCCTATTACTGGAACACCTTACCTTAGCTGGGCTCCCATGTAGGCCCCCCAGTGCAAGAGGATGCTCTTAGTCCTCATGTGAATGATGAACTTAGTCAGGGGTTATTATGTTGGTGACTCCTCTGACTTGGAAGGAAGGAGGGAGGGGCCTGCAATCGAGATGTAGCTTGAATTTAAAAAAGGTCTCAGGTCTCTGATGTGGTTGAAGAATAGATAGCTAGAGTCTCATAGTTAAATTTTGAGTTGTGTAGGAATCAAGAGGGTGTTCTGGATCTAAGAAGATGTTTTTAAAATTGTGATGCAAGTTAGTATGAAAGCTGCGTTAGATATAGAACTTTAAACTCAAGGAGATGGTTAGATAGTAGAATGTTATATTCAGGTGCCAAATATATATGAACTGGGCATTGGGAATGTATGCTAAGCCATATAACTCTCATAATTGTGGCCTATTTATTTCTGTTGTTTCATATTGTATTTATTATTATAAGAGGAAGAACCATTTGTTGGACTGAAAGGGGGAGCTCTTGGGAGGAAAAAGATACACCTCAAACTTAAAAAAAGGTAGAGGATGGGGGGTTGAGGGGGAAGAGGGTGGGAGGGTTGGGGTGGAGGGGGGAGTAGGGAGGGGATTGTGATTAAAATATAACTTGAAGAAATAAAAAATAAGTTAAAAAAGATATACCTAAAAATAAAAAACAAAACAAATTAATTTCAACATTACAGATAAGGTTTAATTTTGTAGTACTCTCATTGTAAAAATGAAATAAGCAGAGAACTAAAAATAAATAATTATTGTCATTTTATTATACACACATGCAAAAGCTTATTCAACAGTTACAGTTAGAGGAATATTCTAGTAATTCATTTCATAGTAATTACATCAGAATTTTGTAATGGGATATAAGTAATAAAAATGAAAACAATCCAAACAAAACAGCATCTAGGAAGACCATCACCTCATTTTCAACGATGTCCTCACAGGAAAGGTGAAATACCAAGTGAATCACAACACAATTGGTGTATGTGGTGGGAACCATTACCAATGTATAGAAAATCTGTGATGTCTGCGCTACCTGTACTGCAATTCCAATGAACCACGTTCCAATAATCAGCGGGGAGCCTGCTCCACAGAATGTGACTGATGGCCAGAAGATAGTGCAGAGGGTTATAAATGGCCACATAATGCTCATAGGCCATCACAGCCAGGAGGATGCACTCTGTGAGGCCCAGGATAAGAGCACAGCACATTCGTGTAGCACAGACAATGGAGAAAATTGCCTTTTTTTCAGTCTCAAGATTGAAGACCATTCTAGAAGAGTAATTGATCTCTAACCATATCTCTATATGATTAATATATCTCTTATAAGGAAAAGTTGTCAGGGAAAAGCATCTTTGTGAATAGTACAGTGGTGCCATTGCTGAAAAGGATAAAGGAATACATAGCAATCAACAGTCAAAAAAGAAAATCAAAAAAGAAAAAAAGAAACCATAGAGATGACATTATCAGAAATTTCCAGGATGAATTACTTTAGCTTGATTCTCTTTCTTTCTGGAGGTTTTGCTTGGTGATTTACTATGGAACAGATTCAGTTAACACAGATTATACATTTTTTTCTTTAGTGTAACAAGCACTAAATTAAACATATCACAAGAATATTAATTTCATGATTATAGTAAGTATTTTTTTAATATAAAATGTATGTTTCATTTAAAAAGTTTTATAACCTATGCATAATTTAAAAATACAGTCCTTGAATTTTTTTAAAACTTCTTTTTGAGATTACAACATATTTTCTTTCCTATTCCTCCATCTAAACTCTATATTATACCTCACCTTAATCTCCTTCAAATGCATGGCCTCTTTTTTCAATAATTATCACATGCACATATGTATTTGTACATAACATATATTCCTAATGAATCCTAACACATACATGTAACATCTTATGGAATTCAATCTATAGATTGTTGATTCCATAAGATATTACATGTATGTGTACTTTCAGGGCTGTTAGTTTGGTACTATATATCCATTTGGTGTAATCTTTCCTGGTGAATGCCCTTTCTCAGTTCCCTGTTGTAATCAATTTCCCAACACTTGACAATTAAATAAAACACCTGGAATATTATAGGTATAAGGCATCTTATTATATGTAAAATAATGTGAAGTAACCATAACATCTATAGAGGTCTGCGTACATTCTTGACATATTTGTTTCTATAAATTAACTTTAATCCCTCCAAGTTTTTATGTCAACTATTTTAAAGATATACTAAATACTTCTACATGTTGAGACAATTAATATGGAGAGCAAAATATTATAGAAATCATCAAATCTTATGGAATTCTTAGACTCTCAAGAGTCTCATGAATCTTTGTTATATGTTTCTATGTATTTCTTCCCAGTCTTATATCCTACTTCCAACTGCAAAATGTAACATTGTATTGAAATGTTCCCTAATCTTTAGTATGACCTTTATTTTACAAATGCAAAGTGACATATGATTATTGTAATTATGCACATATGTTTATATTTTAGAAAATGGCTATAGATATTATCTGATACTCACTGTTTGATTAAAAAAATGAAGTAATAAGTCAAGAAGGAAATAGACTTTCTTAAGTGAGAGGGCATAATGTCTAATAAAGAGAACCAAAGTCTATTTTTACCATATTTGTGAATATCATTAAATAATATAACTAATTTCACTCATATAAAATATTTATGGAACAAAATAAACTACAATTTAAACTTGTATAACTGCAAATTATATGAAAAAATATTAAGATCTAAAATTAAGTATGTGTCATTTGTGTATGTTTGGCACAAGAAGGAAATGTCACAAAATGACAATGACCATGTGTGCTCTAATCAAATAATATTATTTTCCTTTACATGTTTAATATCTCATTAATTAATGGTAATAAGAATAATGGCTAATAGAAAATCTCTAATGACATCAGATGCTAGCGAGGTTGTGGAGAAAGGGGAACACTCCTCCATTGCTGGTGGGAGTGCAAACTTATACAACCACTATTTAATCAGTCCTGTGATATGTTAGAAAACTTGAGATAGCTCTACACCCAGCCATATCACTCCTGGTTATACATCCAGATAATTCCTCACCAAACCACATGGACATCTCATCAACTATGCTCACAGCAGCTTTATTTGTATTAGAAACTGGAAACAACCCAGATATCTCTCAACAGACAAATGGATAAAAAAGCTGTGGTACATTAACACAATGGAATTCTCCTCAGCCATCAGAAAAAAGGGAATCATGCAATTTCTTGACAAATAGATGGAACTAGAAAAGCTCATCTTGGGTGAGCTAACCCAGACCCAGAATGATGCACATGGCATCTACTCACTTATAACTGGACTTTAGCCATATAGTGCAGGATAACTATCCTATGACCAATAGACTGAAAGGAACAGGAACATAGACCTTGTTACTTGTTAGTGGGACACTTTGCCCTAGTGGAGCTGCCATGTAGGCCCCCAGTGCAAGAGGTAGCTCTTAGCCCTCAAATGGCTGAACTGAAGAGGGCTGATATGTAGGGCACCCCACACCAGAGGAGTAGGATAGGACTGAGAAGGGGGAGAGGGTGGGAGGGTAAGACGGTGGGCCTGGCATGGGTGGAAGGAAGGGACTGTAATGGAGATGTAAATTGAAGGAATAAATAAACAGTAAAAAAGAATAGTGATTCAATATATTTGTGCAAAATGAAATACCCTTTTTTATGAGAAACATAAAGAGACTTAAGATACTGTGTAATAATTTTCCAATTCAGCCACAGACTGAGACTCTATGAATTTCTTCTTAATGTATAATTACCATAATTCATAAAAGCTATAAAATTTTAAATGAATTAAAATAACTATATTGAAAATAATTATTTAAATTTGAAGTGTTTAATTTAAAAAATAATTGTATCATATTTTTTCAATTTCAAACCATTTTTCTTTAAATATGTTAATCTTATTCTTCCACTTCACTAAATCCTTCCAGATCCTTTCCCTTTCCCTACCCATCCAACTTTGTCTTTGATCAAAAAACAAACAAAAACCTCAAAAAGAGGAAAACAAAATAAAGTAACACCCAAAAAGAAAAAACAAAACACCAACTTGTAATCAAATAAAAACACAGGAACAAAAATCTGTCAAGTCTTTAAATGTTGGTCAACTACTCCTGAACATGCGTGTCACTTGGTAATATTTACTCATGTAACTACTAGATTTCTATTCATTCATTCACTCACTCATTAAAACATAGCAAAGTAAAATATAATAAGCTAAAACAAAAGCTATCACACTGAATTTGGACAAGAAAAAACAACAAAAGTATTAAAAACAACAACCAACCAAACAAACAGAAAGTAAAACAAGAGAAAGTACAAGAATCAGAGAACCCACTCCTCATTCACACTCTGGAATCCCATTAAAACACTAAACTATAAGCCTTATTATAAGCACAGAAGATCTGGTACGGACCCTTGCAGGCTCTGGACATGTTGCTCCAGACTCTGAATTTCTATGAGTTTTGTTGCTATAAAGGGCTTTGTTTTCTTGGTGTCTTCCATTCTCCTCCGTGTAAGAGAAACTGCAGTTGTGACCTGGTGGCCAGACTGCTCTGCATACTGAGCTTCTAATTAAGAAGCATGGCACACCACGCCCCTAAAGTCAGAGCAATGAATTCTGAGGCAGTATAAGTAACCAGTAGCTTTCTTGTCAATGAGTCTGCATTCCCCAAGTCTCTTCTAACGTGCTCCTTCGGCATGGAGACAATATCACCATCCAGTCTGGTGCAACGTGCTAGCAAATCACAGTCAATAGGCTTTCACCATATAAGGTCAACAGACGCTGTTTCCTGAAACTGTCTCAGCAGTACTTTATCTCCACGCCCTTTTTGGACCCACAGGAGTGCTTTATCTCCATGCCCCGCACCGACTCATAGGCATTGCTGTCTTGTCAGTAGATACCCAATAATCACTGGAATTTAGTCCCCATACGTGGGCCACATGAGGATATAAGGTTAAGGGACGAAGTGACTGTAAGCCCCTCCAGGCAGGAGTGACCACGCCCCACCCCTAGACTACTCTCATAGTCATAATGACAGTTTCCTATCCCTCAAGACACAGGTGGCAAGCTCCACCTTACAGAGAAAAAAATTCTAAGATCAGATAACAAAATCCCACCAATCCCTGATCTTGTCCCAGATCAGGACGCAGAATCCCACCAATTCCAGGATGAGCAGAAGGCTAAGTTCCCACACACCAACCCAAGAAACCCTATGTTATAAAGCCTGCATCCTGCTCAGATCTTTGGTGCTTCTCACCCTAGCAAAGGCAGCCACCCTAGTATGTTTCACCCAATACATTTCTTGTGTGAGATCTGCTGTGCTGTATGACTTGATGGTGTTCCTTGGCACTGGATTGCCAGAATACAATTCCCCTCAGAGATGTGACACATAAACTGATTTTCTTTAAACATAAATAACTATAATGAAGGGTGTTGCAGCTGTGTGACTGTAACAAGCTTCAGTACATGTTTTCTTTTTTTTTAATACTTTTTTTTTCTTCAAGTTACATCTCAGTCACAAACCCCTTCCTATTCCCCCTTCCTATCCCGCCCTTCCACCCTCTTCCCCCCAGCAGTTTCCCCTTTCAGTCCAACAGATGGTTCCTTCTCTTATAACAGTAAATACTATACAAAACAACAGATATAAATATGCCACATTTATGAGAGTTAAATGGCCCAGTATACCTTCCCAATGTCCAGTTTATACATATTTGGCCCCTGACTTTAACATTCTACTATCTAACCATCTCCATGAGTTTAAAGGTCTATATCTGACTCAACATTCATACTAACTTGCAACACACTTTTAAGAGTATCTTCTTAGATCTATAACACCCTCTTGATTCCTAAACAACTCAAAATTTAACTATGAGACTCTAGCTGTCTATTCTTCAACCACCTCAGAGACCTGAGAGGGATAAATATATCTGATTATATAGGAAGTGCAGGGCCTGCAGCTTCCAAAACTAAGAAATGACATACCAGTGACTGCCTGGACAGTTCCCATTTTCTCTCCATACATTCCTGCATCAGTCTTCAGCCTTTGGGTCCTGTTTCTCTGACAGACATTTGTTGTAGAGCAGGGATTATGAAGGACTTACCTACCCTGTCTGGGCAGAGCTAGGCTGTCGACTTCCCTGCTACCAAGTTTTGTCCTTTTTGGACAGCAGTCTGTCTGCAGTTGGAGCAAGGGGTTTTTTCATGTCAAGAGATAGGCTTGCCACTAATTCAACCGTCTCACACTGGAGATTCTTTGATGCTTATCTTCTACTTGGAGTAGAATAGGGGGTGCTGTCAGGCGCTGATATGTCTCGATATCAAAAAAAAAAGAAAATCTTAATTTAAGATAACATCTTTGAATGCCATATTCTGCAGATCTCTTGGGGTTTTTGAAGATGCCCTATCCATCTCTTGTATTTAGATAAGCAAATGTTGCTTGTCTCTTAGCAACTTGATTACTGGGTAGTTTAGAGAATATCTGTGATAGACTGTCATAGTAGCTAACAAAGTGACATGTTTGCATGACTAGGAGTTTGTTTTACTTAACTATCCTAGACTGTTTTTTACGGTTGGTATCAAGAGGCCAGAGCTTCATATTTTATTTTTAAGTATCTCTAGGTATGATACCATTAGGAAGCGTTACCTTTAATTTTGTATCAATATACAAAGATCTATTCAACTGTGGTTAAATATACTCTTAATTATGTATCAATATACAAAGATCAATGCCTATGTAGCCCAATACAATCTTAATATTACATCCATATACAAGGGTCAATACCATTGTGGCCAACTATAATCTTAATTTTGTATCAATATACAAAATCAATACCGATGTAATCCAATACGATCTTATTTTTGCACAATAAACAATGGTCAATACCATTTAGTCAAATATACTACTAATTTTGTATCAATATACAAAGGTATAAGGGCATATTCAATAATCTGCCCCTTCTTCTTGGACCTTCCTGTGCTATGTCTATATCTCATTTTTCTCAAGCCTATGCACTCCTACGTAGGAGAGGAAGAAGGATACAGAAAAGGAAAAGTAGGAAGTCCCTGGGGATAACCTCCAAAACCCATTAAACATGACCATTTATCAGCTTGTAATCTCTTCCCCTAAATATCAGAGTTTTCAGTTATTCTTCAAATAACCAAAAGAAGGGCAGAGAAACACCCTCCCCACCCTCTGGGAATGGGACGTCTCTCTCTTAAAGTGACTGCCTGCTGATTGGGGCCCGAACCCAAATGGAAAAAATGGTTAAAAATGTTAGTACACTCCTTTTATGTTCAGTCCTTCTGTTCTCAGCTGTTTAGATGACCTAAGGAGTTTGTAGGCAGAAGCTGATCTTGCAGGATTCACTGAGGTTCTGGTTTTTTAAAAATATGTAGGCAGAAAGGGTATTTTGATTCCAGGTCAAAGAATAGTAAGGTGCCTGTTATAAGATAAAGGAGTGAAAGTACAGATACTTCAGACAGCAAATATTTGGTCAGAGTTCATACAGATATATCATTGATTTTCAATAAAGAGGTTTTTTGATCCAGAACTATGGCAGAGAAATTTGAATAATGCATGGAGAGAGGAAGTTATCAGTCAAAGCTCCTTGTCTGAATCTTTCTATCCTGTTACTGGGTGCTTACATGGGGGTGTGAGGCTGAGAAAATAATTAAAGCACCTCCAATTTTTCTAGTAGCACACAGAGATAAGGACAAGAGAAAGGAAATGATCAGGCAGGAAATTAAGATGGTGCTGACAGAAATTCCTGCGGTTTATGAAAAGAGGATGGTTCCCCAAGAAGGACTAAGTCACAGTAAAGCACCAGAAAGGTGGTCTGGGTGAAGGCGCCATCTTCTTTATATCTTTCCTTGGTTTCAGTGCTTGCATCCTGGGGTTTAGAAAGAAAAGAATCTCAGTGGCCACCAGATTTAGATCCCTGCTCTCATCTTTGTGCTTGGCCGTGATGACTGCTGGCCAAATGAGCCACCCAAAGTCTCTGTTATTCTAGTGAGTTTAAATCCTACCTGGCAGAGTCCTTTAGCTTGGTTTCTACATGACCTTGAACTGGCAACCATCCAACAGTTGTGGACTACAAGTCAAGATGATTGATGTCTGTCTACATATGTAACACAAATATTAGAATCCATAAGTATGACTTTTAAACAGGCCTGAGGATTACAAACAGTTGACCTGAGTGTATAAGCCCTCAGGATATTTTTATTTGGAAGGCACATTACTATATTTAATGTGAACCTCAGGCTTAGAGAAATGGAATTTCAACTGTAGCCTTGAATGTGGAGATGGTAAAATGGGAAGGAACATTCTCATCACTCACTGAGCAGGCTCCTTGACCTCATGCATATTTTGACAAAACTTATTCCTATACCCTAAAATCTTGAAGGTTATGCCCTCTTTAGGTGACACAGTGCATTTCAAAGATTTAAGACCGGGCCCTACTGAAACTTTTACTAAATTTCTGGCTCAAGTATAAAGTTCTGTGAAATGGAAAATGTAGCATGCTGAGGCAGCTAGCATACTCGTGTACCAAATAGTTTATCATGAGGCAATAGCAGAGATACAGAGGGTGCTAGGTACTTGGCAGCCCAGTTAGGCGAAAGGGATCCAAAGGTAGGCAACAGAATCAGAGACAACCCCTGCAACTTCTGTTAGGAGTCCCAAATGAAGACCTATCTGCACAATTGTTCCATATATGCAGAGGGCCTAGGTCTGTCCCTTGTTTGCTTTCTGTTTGGAGGTTCACTTTCTGGCTGCCCAGATGGGCCTAGGTTATTTGATCCTATGAGTTTCTTATGAAGTCCTTGAACTTTCTGGCTCCATCAATCCTTCCTCCTTCTCTCCTTCTTTCCCACAGGATTTTCCAAGCCCCACTTAATGTTTGGCTATGGGTGCCTCATCTATTTCCATCAGTTGCTGTGTGAAGTCTCTCAGATGACAGATACACTAAGTGCCTGTCTGCATGTATAGTAGAATATCAGTAGTGCCAGAGGTGGCTCTCTCACATGGCACAGGTCTCAAGGTGGGCCAACCATTGGTTGTTCCGTTCCCTCACTTTTCGCTCCATCTTCACCTCTGAACATCTTGTAGGCAGGACAAATTTTTGGTCAAAGGATTTTTGACTGGATTGGTGCCCTAATCCCTCCATTGGAAGTCTTTTCTGGTTACAGAAGATGGCCTTTTCCAGTTCCATATTCCCTGTTGCTAGAAGTCTTAGCTAGGGTCACCCTCATAGATTCCTGGGAGTTTCCATTGCCATGGGTTTCTAGCTGGCAAAATGGGCATTTTAATAGAAACTGCCTAATGTAGAAAAAAAGATACTTTCAAAGAGCCACTAGGAGTCCCAGCTGTCTCAAAGGCAACAACTGGGTAAAAGACTTTAAATCTAAATTTGATGCAGATAGTCACTGCGTGGTTCCTTTAAACACCCCACAGAATAGCTCTTAGTCCTGTTCAGAAGAGGTTATTTCCTAAAAGATTCACCTCAAGACAGATAGATATGAATAGGTCACAACCTAATCTTTACTGGATTGTACTCACTGAGTCAGTAAACCCCAAATAGTTCTATAATGGGAAGGATATTGATTTAAAGGAGTTAGAAATACAAGAACAAATGTCTAAATTATTAGTGAGGTACTCCTTGAGTGGGTTAAAACTTCAGGTCCTACTAAGAAAGGTGTTCAAGTTATAGTCCATAACAGCTCTCTCCCTCCACCCTTCCTGGTCCCACTTTCCCACCCTCTACCCTCTCTCCCACATACTCTACACCTCCAGTGTGGAGTGCCCCCACATATAAGTCCCCTTCAATTCATCAGTCACATGAGGACCATGATCTTCCTCTTCACTGGGGGCCTCTCTGGCAGTTCCACTAGAGTGAAGTGCCCCACTAACAGGTAACAAAGTTGATGTTCCTGTTCCTTTGGTTCTGTTGTTTGTAGGGTAGTTTTCCTGTACTATTTGGCTAAAATCCAGTTATAAGTGAACACATGCCATGTGTTCTGGGTTAGCTTTCTGGGTCTGGGTTAGCTCTTCAGGATGAATTTTTCTAATTCCATCCATTTGGTTGAAAATTGCATGATTTCATTGTTTCTGATGGCTGAGTAGTATTCCATTATGTAAATGTATCATAGTTTCTTTTTTCTTTTTTAATCCATTCTTCAGGTGAAGGACATCTGGGTTGTTCACAGTTTCTAGCTATTGAAAATAAAGCTGCTGTGAACATTGTTGAGCTGATGTCCTTGAGGTTTGGTGAGGAAACCTTTTGATATATGCCTAGGAGTGGTATGGCTAGGTCTTGAGATAGGGCTATTCCAGATTTTCTAAGATATTGCCAGACTGATTCCCATAAAGTTTGTTTGTACTAGGATTGAAGGAGCATTTCCCTTTCTCCACAACCTCATCAGCATATACTGTCACTTGAGTGTTTGATCTTAGACATTCTGAGAGGTGTGAGATGGAATCTCAGAGTTGTCTTGAGTTGCTTTTCTCTGATAACTAAAGATGTTGAACATGTTTTCAAGTGTCTCTCGGCCATTAGAGATTCCTCTTTTGTGAATTAATTCTCAGTTTAACTCTGAACCCCATTTTTTGATTGGATTATTTGGTTTCTTGTTGTTTAATTTCTTGTGTCCTTTATATATTTTGATTATTAGCCCTCTGTCGGATGTGGAGTTGGTGAAGATCTTTTCCCATTCTGTAGGCTGCCATTTTGTTCTAATGACAGTGTCCATTGCCTTACAGAAACTTTTCAGTTTTATAAGGTCCCATTTATGAATTCTTATTCTTAAGTGCATGAGATATTGGTGTTCTGATCAGAAAGTTGTCTCCTGTACCAATATGTTCAATGCTTTTCTCCATTTTCTCTTCTATAATATTTAGTGTGCAAGGTTTTACGTTGATGTCTTTGATCTACTTGGACTTGAGTTTTGTGCTGGGTGATAAATATGGCTCTATTTGCATTCTTCTACATGTAGACATTAAGTTAGGACAGCACCATTTTTTGAAGATGCCTTCCTTTTTACATTGTATGGTTTTGTCTTCCTTATCAAAAATCAAGTGTCTGTAGACATGTGGGTTTATTTCTGGATCTTTGATTCAATTCTCTTTGTGTGGATCTTTGATTAAATTCTGCCTGTTTCTGTGCCAACATCATGCAAGTTCTATTACAATTGTTCTTTAGTACAACTTGAAATCAGGGATAGTGATATATCACGAAGTTCTTTTATTGTACAGGACTTCATTTTATTAGCTCCTTTGGGTGTTTTGTTTTTCTGGATGAAGTTGAGAATTGTGTTTTTCAAGGTCTATAAAGAATTGTGTTTGTATTTTGATGAGTTTTGCACCAAATCTATATATTGCTTTCGGTATGATTGCCATTTTTTTTCATTAACTTATTTATTTGTTTAATTTACATGTCAACAGCAAGACCCCTCTTTTTTCTCCTCCCAATCCCATCCTCCCATCCACTTCCAACATACCCTCCCCCATGTGGTACAAACCTACTCTGTAACATCAAATCTTAACAGGACTAAATTCCTCCTCTTCTACTAAGGCAAGACAAGGCAGCTCTTTTAGGAAAATGGGATCCATAGGTATACAACAGAGTCCAAGTCAGAGATAGTGTCCCATTCCAATTGTTAGGGGATCCGATCCACCTGAGGATCAAGCAGCCCATCAATTTAATATGTGTAGTGGGTCTAGGAACAGTCCATGCAAGTTCTTTGTTGGTGGTTTTGTCTCTATATGTACCAATGAATTAGCTGTGTAAGTCATTTTGTGGTGTCCTTTAACCCTCTAGCTCCCTCAAAACTTCCCCTAACTCTTCCAAAGAGTATATTCATCTTACTGATCCATGAGCATGGGAGATATTTCAATACTCTTATATCATCTTCAATTTATTTCTTTAGAGTCTTGTGTTCTTGTTATATAGATCATTCACTTACTTGGTTAGAGTAACCAGTAACACCAAGATATTTTATATTTTTGTGGCTATTATGAAGGGTGTTGTCTCCCTGATTTCTTTCTCTGCCCCTTTAGTATAAAGAAGAACTGTTGATTTTTCTTTTTACTTAATATTTTATATAGTCCCTTTGCTGAAGGTTTTTTTTATCAACTGTAGGAGTTTTCTGGTAGAATTTTGAGGATCATTTATGCATACTATTATATCTTCTATGAATAGTAATACTTTGACTTCTTCTGTTCCAATTCATATCCCCTTCATTTCCTTTAGTCATCTTACTGCTCTATCTAGAACTTCAAGCACTATATTGAAGAGATATGAAGAGATATGTCTTGTCCCTGATTTTAGTGGAATTGCTTTGAGATTCTCTCCAGTTTAATTTGATGTTGGCTATTGGATTGCTGTATCTTGCCTTTATTATGTTTAGGTATGGGCCTTGTATCCCTGATCTCTCCAATACTTTTATCAAGAGTGGATATTAGATATTGTCAAAGGCTTTTTTGTTTATAAGGTGGATTATGTTGATAGGTTTTCATATGTTGCTTCATTTTCACTCTCCCTTTCCATTTAATCCTACTCCCATTTCAGTCTTCCCTCACCCTATTTCTCTCTAACTATATATTCCATTTCTTATTTCTTGGAAGATCCCTAACCTCAGATTCTTTGCTCTATACATAACCTCTGTGGTTATTACAACAGTAGCCTCCACACTGAACCTTTAAAAGCAAAGATTCACGAACAAGGGGATGCATACTACTGTTTCCTTTTTGGGTTTGGGTTACCTCTAAGAGTGATGTTTTCTAATTCCACCCATTTAGCTGAAATTTTCATAATTTTGCTTTTTATGACAACTGAGTAATATTATACTGTTCTAGTTTACCACATTTTCTTGTTCTATTCATCTGTTGATAAATATCTAAATTGTTTCCTATTTCTGGATATTTTGAAGAGAGCAACAGTGAACATACTTGAGCAAGTGTTTCTGTAGTAATATGTAGAGTCCTTTGAGTTTTGCTCAAGAGTGGTATAGCTGGATATTGAAGTAAGTCAGTATTCTGCGGTCCCTGAGGAACCGTCCCTTGGATTTTCATAGTGGCTGCAATTGTTAACATTCCCACTATCAATGGTACAGTGATCCCACTACCTCACAACCTCACCAACATGAGCAGCCATTTGAGATATTGATCTTAGCTATTATGAGTGGTATAATATGAAATTTCAAAATAGCTTTGAATTTTTTTTCTG
The DNA here is from genome assembly GCA_907164525.1 of Lophiomys imhausi. NCBI lineage: Eukaryota > Metazoa > Chordata > Mammalia > Rodentia > Muridae > Lophiomys > Lophiomys imhausi. The sequence continues at coordinate 3,266,625 of CAJQZJ010000309.1, read as the reverse complement.
ATGACTAAAGATGTTGAAGATTTCTATCCCATTTATAATTGACCTGTTTGTTTTCATGATCTCCAGAACTTTTTTAGTTCTTTATATAGTTTAGATATAAGCTCTCTATTGGATATATAATTGGTAAAGATCTTTTCTAATTCTATTACCTGCTTTGTCCAAATGATGGTGTCCTTTTCCACACAAAAGATTTTCAGTATCATGAGATTTTATTTATTAATGGTTTTCATAGTGCCAGTAATGTGTTATGTTCAGAAGGCCTTTTCCTGTGCCAACGTGTTCAAGAAATTTCTCCATTTTCTGTTCTATGAGATTCAGGGTATCTCACCTTATACTGAGATCCTTGATCCATTTGGAGTTGAATTTGTACAAGGTGATAAGTATGGATATATTTGGATTCTTCTTAATGTAGTCAGTCATTTGGATTACCTCTTTTTCAGAGGTAACCCACACCCAAACCCAAGAAGATACTGTCTTCTTTCCAGTGTGTATTGCTGGGTTCTCTGTAAGGAAACAAAAATCAGTTGTTGATAGGTGTGTGGACTTATGCCCAGGACTTCAAGTTGATTCTACTGATCAGTCTGTCGGTTTTTATTCCAATGCTACACTGTTTTTATTACTATAGCTCTTTAGATCAGATGTTTGGCCCCATTTCTCTGACAGACATTGATTGTAGAGCAGGAATTATGAAGGACTTGCCTACCTTGTCTTGGCAGAGCTAGGCTGTCGACTTACCTGCTTCCAAGTTTTGTCCTTTTTAGACAGCATTCTGTCTACAGTTGAAGCAAGGGGTTTTTCTTGCCAAAAGATAGGCTTGCCACTGATTCAACCATCTGCCACTGGAGATTCTTCAATGCTCATCTTCTACTTGGAGTAGAATAGGGGGTATGTGTGTGTGTCTGTATACATGCATATATACATATGTGTGTGTGTGTGTGTGTGTGTGTGCGTGTGTGTGTATGCATATATATGTAAAATTTGTGTGTGTGTGTTTCTATATTAATGAATTTACCTGTTAGTTGACAATTTCAAGCAGTCTATTTATTTGAGAGGTTATTACTTATTTTTATGATATCTCTTTCAGGTATGCTATTAAATTGTTTTTGAGTGATATCCCCTTTTTATATATTTACTTGCTTGTTTATTTATTGATTGTTAGTAGGCTCTGTGCTATGAATCTGCCCTTTACAGTAGTCTTCTTTATATCCCACAGATTTGAATATGTTATTTTTATTTGTGTTTTTAAAATAATGTTTTCAATATTTTTTACAGCATAGTTTGATCATGTCCTTCTACTCTCCTAACTTCTTCCAAATTCTCCCCCCCCCCCGCGTGCCTTTGAGGATATATGTAGTTGCTCTTTGGTATTTTTCCTTCAATATGCAATGTTTTCATAAACTTTTCACAGGTATAATGACTTCCTTTAGTATAGTACCTTTTAAATGGATTCAGAAATAATCTAGTTTTTAATAATATTTGAAATTATATGTCTTTCATATATGTATTAATATTAGTATAATGCTTATTAGTATATGTATTAGTAGAAATAAGAAAAATCTATCAATACAGTATATCTGCTTTAGCCTTTTTGTTATCCCATCTGCAAATGATGAGAATGTATGCATTATATAAAATGCTTGTTTATATCTTTGTTGAGGTTTTCAATTAAGAGACATAAAAATAAAAGTCATTGAAGATAATTTTATGTAATTATTAATGATTATTTTTGTGGAAGCACATTAACACATATGTATATCTTAGGCCTATTAATATATTAGTATTTATCAATATATTAGTTTTTCAATAGTATTATCAATATATTAGACCTATCCATATATTATTTATCAATAGTATTAGTACTTATATCATCTATGTATCTATAGTGTATCTATATGAACTTCAACATTCCCACACACTTTTTTTCAAATTTTATTTATTTCAAGTTATATCTCAATCACTGCCCCATCCCTCCTCCCCTCCAAGTCCTACCCTCCTACTCTCTTTCCCCTGACCCACATGTCTGCTTATTTTAAGGTCTTTCTTTTTCCCCCAATGTCTCTCCCTTTTATTTCAATAAAAGGCCCTTTTTCTTATAACAATAAATAGAATGCAAAGCAATAAGAACAATTAGGCCACAATTATGAAAATTAAAAGGTACAACATATATTCCCAATATTCAGTTCATGTGTATTTGCCAACTAGTAATAATATTCTATTATCTATATAACTCAATGAATTTAAAGTTCTATACATAACTCAGTTTCTATCTTACCTTGTATTACCAACATAAAAAACCATCTTCTTAGACCAAGAACATTCTTTAATTCCTGAACAACTTAAAACTTAACTGTGAGACTATAACTATCTAATCTTTAACCACATCAGAGATCTGAGAAGAATAAATATATCTGAATAAACAGGAAGTGCAGAGCAAACAGTTTGCAAAACTAAGAAATGCCTGACAACTGGCTGACTGGATGGATATTCCCCAATTTCTCTTTATAACATTGGAACATCTATCTTCAGCCTTTTGGCTCAATATCTCTGACAGACATTAGTTGTAAAGCAGGAATTATGAAGGACTTGCCTACCCTGTCTTGACAGAGCTAGGCTATCAATTCATCTGCTTCCAAGTTTTGTCTTTTTTGGACAGCTTTCTGTCCACAGTTGAAGCAAGGGCTTTTTCTTGCCCAGTGACAAGCTTGCCACTAATCCAATCATCTCTAAATGAAGATTCTCTGTTGCTCATAATTTACTTAGAGTAGAATAGAGGGTACTGTCAGGAGCTCACATGTCTCAATATCAAAAAATCTGAGGCTAAGAAACCTTCTATGAATGCCATATTCTACAGATTTCTTGAGGTTTTTGAAGACCTATCTATCTATCTCCATATATTTGAATAAGCAAATGTTACTTGTCTCTTAGCAACTTGATTTATGATTAACTTAGAAAACATTGTGATACATTAAAAAAAAATCTAGTACCTAACAAAATGACAAGTTTGAATGACTATTAGTTTGCATTTCTTAATTATCCTAAAGAGTTTGTGATAGTTGCTATCAAAAGGCCTGGAACTTCACGATGCATTTTTAAAAATTATATAGGCATAATACCTTAAAAAGAGTTAACCTTAGTTTTGTATCAATATTCAAAGATCTGTACCAATGTAACCAAATATAACCTTAATTTTGTATCAACATACGAAGATAGTGGAGTAGATTCAATAATCCACCCCTTTTTCTTTATCATTCCTATGTCACGTCTATATCCTTTTTTTTCTTTTCATGTCTTTTCCCCCTACATAAGGGAGAAAGAAAGATAGAGAAAAGAAAAACAAGAAATCCCTGGGTCTAACTTCTAAACCTTATTTAACAACACCATTTAACAACTTGTAACCAATCCCCCTAAATGACAACAAACATCTATAACCCACCAAACAACCAAAAAACAAAAAAATCACCCACCCCATCTTCGAGGAATGGGACGTTGGCTCTCCTAAAACTCCTTCCTACTGATGTAGGATATAGGGAATTTGTTTGGGGCCCAAATAAGAATGGAAAAATGGCTAAGCAAGTTCATAATGACATTTGTTGTCCCGTCTTTTTGTGTTCAGTTATTTAAATGTCCTGAGAAGTTTGTAGTCAGAAGTTGAACATTTGGTGGGAAATTACTGACATCCTGGCTGAACAGTCTGTGAGGCTGGACTATTTTAGCTGGCCATTTTGAAGTTGTTCTTGATGTAAGTTTTTTGAGGAAACAGCTATTGAGGCAATCTGTGAGGCTGGATCACCTGGGCTACTTTTCTTGTCTTCTTTTTGGTGTCTCGTCCCTTTTCTTCAGAAGTTTTAGTTGTCCAGTTGTCCCTGGACTCCTTAATTGGATGCTTTTAGTCTCTTGAAAGATAAGAACAAAAGGAAATTTCCATAATCCTAACTCTTTTTTCTTACTTTTTGGCAAGTAATATCTTTTCTAGAGTAAATAGTGTTTTGTCAATATAAAAAGTATTATCTTTCAATTGAGATTTTAAAAAGTCTTTTGAATTTGGGACTAAATATACCTTTAAGTGTATACATTTTGAGATCAGAAAGGTCAATTCACTTTGAAATTCACCTTGCCTTTTGAAAGCAGCTTTTAAAGTTATATCATTGTAAATCCTATGTGCCTGCCTCTTACCTCCAAAGTGTTGTAAACAAAGGCATGTGACCCCCAATTGATGGGATTAAAGGTCCCATAAACTTTTAATCTAAAAAATATACCTGAATCTTATGACCATTTACATAATCTAATTATAGCTTGTTTTACTAACAATGCTTTTTCATTTTCTGCTTTAACAACTTATTTGATAACTCTTATGTTGTTAACATTTGTAAAAATGTCACATGTAATTTATAAATTATAATAAATAAGAATAACAATAAATATAATTAACCTCCTTGATGCTAAAAATGACAGGAATGTCTATATATCATTACTGGGTAAAAACCTAGACAGGGACATCCTGTTGGATAAATTATATCAAACATTCTTTTTGCCAGACTGGTGGATATTTCCATTGTTCTTCTTACATGCATGTAAAACTGTCAGTCTTTTTTTCTTTGTTTGATTTCATTAATTGTCTCATCACTCCTATGTCATGTACATGTCTCATTTTGTTACACATTTAATATTGCATATTTTTAATGAAATAATCATTTTGGATATTTTTGCTGCACAAAATAATTTACTGGATGATTTACATCTCAAAATGATTATGGTATTAAATACATTAATTCCTTCTTTAAGACTATTACTATATATTTAAAAACCTTTGTCTTACTTGCAAAATATTGACTTTTTACTGAAATACACACCCATGCACAAAATTTGAATACCTTATAAACTCTTGTCTTCCTATTCTTATATTGTGGTAGATGTGATGTGATGTTGTGTGATGTGATGTATATGTGTGTGGTTTTGTGTGGTAGTTGTGGGTGTTTGTGTGTGTGTGCATGTGATTGCCAGAATTCAACACCATCTTCAGTCATGATTCATCTCATTGTTTGTTTTTCTGTTTTATTGAAAATATCTCAAGATCCAGCCACACCACTCCTGGACATACATCCAGAAGATTCCTCACCAAACCAAAAGCAAATCTCCTCAACTATGTTCAGAGCAGCTTTATCTGCATTACCTAGAAACTGGGAACAACCCAGATGTTCCTCAACTGACAAATGCATAAAAAAAAAAAAAAACCAAACAGACAACAAAACAAAAAAGAGAAAAACTGTGGTACATCTACACAGTGGAATACTACTTAGCTATGAGAAACAAGGAAATAATGCAATTTGCAGTCAAATGGAAGGAACTAGAAGAGCTCATCCTGAGTGAGCTAACCCAACCCAGAAAGATGCACATGCCTTGTATTCACTTATAACTGGATTTTAGCCATATAGTACAGGATAACTATCCTACAACCAACACACCAAAAAGATCAGAAACATAGACTGTTACCTATCAATGGGACACTTCACCCTAGTGGAACTGCCATGTAGGCCTCCAGTGCAAGGGGAAGCTCTTAGCCCTCATATGACTGATGAACTGAGGGGACTGAGTTGTAGTGGCACCCACAACAGAAGAATAGGATAGGTGGGAGAGGGTGGGAGGGTGGTACCAGGAGGGGTGGAGAGAGGGATCTATGAAGGAGATATAACTTGAAGTAATAAATAAGTGTAACTAAAAATAAACAAATAAAAAAGTAAAAAGAAAAGAAAAGAAATGGACTTTATTCTAGCAAAATATTTGACATTGTTTCTCTCCTCTCTTCTTCCCATTTCCGCCCCCACTCTTCCTTTTTTCTCCCATCTTCCATCGCACATATGATTTATGTCTCTCAGGCAAAACCAAACAGGTTTCTAATTGATAATAATAAAATAAGCTATAATAAGATAAAACAAAAACTAACCCATTAGAATTGGCTCAGACAAATGGAAGGAAAAGAAGCCAACTGAAGGCACAAGAATCAAAGACCCACTCATTCACACAATCAGAAATCCTATAAAAACCCTGAACTAGAACCTATAATATATATAAGGAGGACCTGGTGCAGACAGGTGCAGGCCCTTGCATGCTGCCTCAGTCTCTGCTAGTTCATACAAGCTTTGATCTTGCTTATTATTAGAGGGCCTTGTTTTCTTGGTGTCCTCCATTCCATCTTTTGACTGTATCTGAACCAATCATACGATACTCTTGTAAAAATTAATTTGAATCTTTGTAGTTTTACTTGGAGAATTTCTTGTGTGATAGTTTTAAACATTTTCAGTTTGAAATTTTCAATTTCAATAATATCATAGGAGGAAATGTAATTTTGACTTAATACAGTTGGAATTACCATGATCTTACATTCTGATATATAAAAATATTATCATGAATGAGGTTCAATAAGTAATTTTCATTATGATAAGAAAGCAAAATAATAATTTATGATTAAGTAAAAGATCAATTGTGCATATATAATAGATATGAATCTGTAGCTAACACATTAAATTTCTGAGTAATAATTTTAAGGTCTTTACAATGTCTTTATTTCTCTGTATCCACACCATAAGGATGTAGACAAAGAAAAATATAACTCCTGGAAAAAAGCTTATATTTCAGTTGTGAATAAAAATAAGCACAGAGATCTAATATGTGATGAGACAAGGCTTTTCTAACCTGTCTCATCATTGACTAAGGTAACAAAATTACTCTCTGTCACTGCTTCTGTCTGTCTTTGTCTCAGTCTTTGTCTCTCTTTCTCTCTCTATCTCTCTCTCTATGTATGTATATATATGTATACATATATGTGTGCATGTATATATATTTACCTAACATATAGGAGATCTGGTATTTAAATAATATATTGCATTTTGGTATTTTAATGTAAAATCTTTAGTAATTTCCATTTCTAAACAGGTTGCAGAAGTAAGACATGATAGTAAAACAGATAGTTGAAGGTTCACATAGTTCAGAAGTATTGCGGACTATTAGAATACAGAGACATTAAAAGAAACAGATAAGAACATGTTATCTATTTTCATCACCAAATTTTTTCTAAAACAAGATTTTTAAAATATGATCACTATGGGTTATGATGTAAACCAAATCAAACCAAATACTCACAAAACACAAAGGTAAAAGTTTAGAAGACAAATACAGACACCAAGAGAACATTGGAGAACATTGTGTGAAGATGAATCAGCTCCAAAAATTGGAGGATTTCAACAGTGGTAAATCTTTATAGTAATATAATTTGTTCATCACAAATAAAGAATTTCAGCACTGAGCTTTGCAGCACCAACTTTGAGTTTTCATTAGTATGCAACTGTTTTATTCTTTTTTAAGTTTGTCTTTTTTTTTTTTTACCATGTCAGTAACTTATTTTGCATTTTTCTTAGTGCCATCAGAATGTCCTTGTTCCTCAGAGTGTAGATGATGGGATTCAAACCTGGAATAAAAATGGTGTAGAAAAGAGACAGCAGCTTCCCCATTCCTTCTGACTGATTTGGTTTGGGTTGTAAATAAGTGATACTAGCTGTTCGGTAGAACAAGACTACAACTACCAGGTGAGATGAGCAGGTGGAGAAGGCCTTGGCCATCCCTTTAGTCGAGGATAGTTTCATAATGTTGCAGATAATCTTGACATAGGAGACGATGATCAGCAGCAACGGAATCATGACAAACACTACTGCAACAATATAGACTGCTACTGTATTCATAAAAGTGTCATTGCAAGCAAGCTTAAGTAGTGGGGGAATATCACAGAAGAAGTGATCAATTCTGTTAGAAGCACAAAACTGCAGAGAGAATATCTGGTAGGTCTGCCCGATTTCTACTGGAATCCCACTGATCCAGGAGGCAGCTACCAGCTGCAAACACACCTTATCCTTCATGACTAGTGAATACTGTAGAGGTCTGCAGATGGCCACATAGCGATCATAGGCCATCGTTGCCAGCAAGAGGCACTCTGTGCCTCCCAACATAAGGACAAAATACATTTGTGTTGCACAAGCAAGAACAGAAATCTTTCCTTTTAGGGTGTATAGATCCATAAGCATTCTTGGGATAATAGCTGTTACATAACAGATTTCCAAAAAGGAAAAGTTGCTAAGAAAAAAATACATAGGGGTCTGGAGAGCAGGATCAGTTTTTGCTAACAGTATTATAATGCTGTTGCACAACAGAATATTCATATATATGAACAAAAATATCATAAACAGCACCCATTGCAGATGAGGAACATCAGAAAATCCGAGAAGAATAAATTCCGTCAATGTAGAGGCATTAGATTTTTCTGTTTTAAATTGATCTTCATCTGCACATATGGTAAATTTGAAATAGTTAGTTCAATTGTATTTTGAACTGTATTTAATTCTTAAGATAACTGAATTACATGCACATATGTCACATGATACATTAAGTCTCCATTCATTGTACTCGGATTTTGATAGTTGATAGTTGAAAAATGAATGGCAATATTGTTGAGATTGATTCAATACATAAGTATGGTATATCTTACTCATGTATATCTTATGACATGTTTTTAATTTACTAGTGTATGTTATGGACAAACATTATTTTACCACTGAGAGACAACTGTATTACATCATATTTTAAATGTTTTGTCTAGGTTTATAATATTTTTCTCTCTATTCCATCTTTTACTCTAGAAATTATTTTCTCTTGAAAGTTTTTTGATTACTCATTGAGATTTTTTTTCTGTTTTTTCAAGACAGGGTTTCTCTGTGTATCCTTGACTGTCCTGGACTCACTTTGTAGACCATGCTGGCCTTGAACTCACAGAGATCCACTTGCCTCTGCCTCCTGTATGCTAGGATTAAAGGCATGTGCCACCATTCCCGGCGGCACTCATTGAGATTTTACGTCTACCTTTTAACATTTTAATGAGAGTCAGTATTTTGAAAATAGTATTTTCTGATGAAAATACAGTTTATTTTGACCCTAATTTTCATCCTTCTTCTCTCACTTATGGCCGGTTGAAAACCTTAGTCTCAGCACTCTTCTCTCCACAGGTTTGTGCTAACAGTTCTTATCAAGTGCCTGAAAATTATTTGTTCAACCAGGATATGAAGATCAGAGTTATAGCATTTTTTTCTTGACAAAGATATCTTAAGATCAATTTTCGTCTGTATGAAAACCAAACCTGATATTTATTATAAAATTAACATAAAGTTAATTTTATAATATAAGCTGTTGCTCAGACTGTATTTTTGTAGTGACCTTCTTAATGTCAATTTGGTCTCCATGATTTTTTCTCTGAAATTCTGAGGGTTTAGTTTATATTTTCCTTCTTGCTAAACTCTGTTTATCATTGAGTCCTTTAATTTCTACTTTGATTAAATGTACCAGTAAATAAATTTTAACAGGAAAACATCCTTATATTTCCTCACTTTTATTAGTACTAACTTTAAGACAATGTCAAATACAATAATAGCACTTTGAGTGTCACTAATATTGTTTAAAATATTTGTTTCACTTCACAATTGAGAAAGTGAATAAATCCAGTAGCTGTACTAAATAATTATCTTAAATTTATACAATATTCTCAGAGTTTCATGTTTTTTGTTCATTGGTTTTGTTTTTCAAGTTGAGGAATATCCTAAGTAATATACTCTAGCAGCACAATTACATATTACCTTCATAGAACTTCATCAAATTGCTTATGAAGATCGAAGTGGCTTTAGCCTCTGACTTATCAAACCCTTCTCAGGAACTCACTCTCCCAGCAAAATGTGGTACCGGGCTTTGGACATTCAGTACTCCTAAAGTAGAAGTATGCTAGCCCTGGGGATCGCGTTGGCTCATGTGTGAATTTAATTTAATTTCTAGTAGACACTCAGTTGGTAATTGTTCTGGTTCTATTTCAGAGCCTTGCATTTTGAATTGACCCACCCTGTCATCACCCCTTGTGACTACAGATGACTCTCCCTACTTATGGAGCTCCTCTCAGAAATACTAATTAACTGTTTAGTTTCACTTAATGGAAAGAGGTGAACCCCTTCCATCTGTTGCAGTCGAGGATCTTACACTGGCCTAGCTTTGTTTGCTGTTGTATTTCTCCTGAATCATAAAGTCAGCCCACCTTGTCCTAAAAGACAACAAGCCTTGTTTACTGCCCCACACACTGAACTCTCTCTTCCATATTTAGAGTAGTACAAGCCCTTTTCAGAAATGGAATTTGCACTCCTAAATTAGCTTTTAAGAAAACATAAGTAGAACGACCACCACGGTTTTTTTTAACAGAGTTTAGACATTTGTAAGTGTTTGTGGATCACCACTTAAACACAACATAATAACTCTCCAATTGACTCTTGGGTGCAGCTACATTTCACCATCTTCCTTGCTTATTTTGTTTGAGAGCACTTTTCTGAAACCTCATCTTCTTTGTGTTCTGAATCCTGCTTCTTTTTACAACAAAATGACTATCATACATTGTGACTATGTACACATTCTATCAATGGTATGTATGCATTTTGGTCTGTTCTATATTTTCTTGCTAAAATATCAAATAAATATTTTGTGACTGACTTTTTGAAGCTAGCCATGCTCAATTGTTTTATTTCAAAACTTGACTACAATGCAATTTAAATCCCGCAAGACACTGAATTGAGGTAGCATATCATCTGAGTAAATTATAAATAATTTCATCAGCCTTTATCCAAATTATACAGTATATAGATAATTCTGTGTAACATACAAATATGAAGATTTGTTACAGATGAATAAGCTAACATATTGCAGGTGATTTATATCTGTGATATCTTTTTTTCACTTCTTTTAGGATAGTACAGCATATAAACTTTTTTATTGTAATGCTTATTTATTACATCAACTACATCTCCATCATAATGCCCTCTTTCCACCCCTGCCAGTTATACCCTCCCACACTCTCCTCCCTCTCCCACCCATCCCACTCCTCTGATGTAGAGTGTCCCTACAAATCAGCCCCTTTCAGTTCAATAGTCATATGAGGGCTAAGAGCTTCCATGTGCACTGGAGGCCTACATGGTAGCCCCCCTAGGGTAACTTGTCCCATTGATAGGTAACAAAGTCTATGTTCCTGATCTAGGAACACCTCAGACGTAGCTCTTTTAGGGTAAATTGGCTATTGCATTGCTATAGCAGCTTCACTTTAAATGCAGCTTGAAACTTTCTTCTCTCTGGAACACGTCAGCACCTTATTCACTTTGCTTTAGTCACTCAGCCGCTCTCTAGCAGTTGTGGGGCTGGCTTCTGTTTGAACTAGTTGAACCCCTCTAGGCAAAAGCCATGGGGTTTAGTTCTTAGCTTTTTGCTGCCTTGCTGAGGCCTTCTCTACTGACCAGCTTCTTTCTGCTATAGGGAGAGCTGACAGTATTTTTTTTTTTTTTTTAGATCTGTTTGAGGTCATACTTTTAGTTTTCTTGTATTAGCTCCACCAGTTGATACAAGCCATCTTGCATCTTGTCCTCTCTAGGGTGACTCTCGGGTTCTATATACTTCATCCTTAAATAGGGAATCTCCTTGTTTCACCTGGCTTCAGCCTAATCTGGTCTCCACCCACTTCATAAGGCTGTTAGTAGCTCAAAACAATGCCAAGCCATAAACCTTGTTTTTAGTCCATATGCTGCTAAAGGCCCATTGGTGACAGATTAATATTCATGCCCCCTTCTAAGAGACTGTCAGAAGCCCCTAGATATTCACTAAATCTAATTTATATTAGTCTAACTATTCTTAGAACTCTCTCTCCCCTCCTGCTTCCCATCTGATCATCCCATTCATGTCCTTACCCACCCATGGTCTAACCTTAAAATACATTCTCTTTCCCCCTACCACAGAGATCTAGGTATCTCCCCTAGTTCCTTCCTCTATATCTAACCTCTTTGAGCCTATAGATCATAGCAGCAGTTCCACATAATAAAGCTATAACTATCAGAAAAGAAGGCCTTAAATCTACCTCTAGCTAATGAAAAATTCAGAATGTTGCAGATAAATTTACCATAGGTGAAAATAAGTTCCACCAAAACAACAAATATTGCTTAATTATTCACAAATGTGACTCCATAAACAAGCCTGGGTAGTTAGATCCTTAAAAGTACAAAGAGAAGATCTGGTAAGTTTGTCTGGTAACAATGGGAATGAAAAATCCAGCAGGCAGCCATCATCTTCATATGTGACTTGTGGTTTATGACTGGGACATAAATCAAAGGCTTACAAATGGCCACCAAATTTTCATAGGCCATCACAGTCATGAAGAGGCAACTCAGTGCATGAATATATAAGGACAAAATACACTGGTGCTGCAAAGTTCAGAAAAGACATGCTGTTGAGGAAGTCTGCAAGGCTGGATCATCTGGGCCACTCGTCTTCTTTGGTGTCTGATCTGTTTTCTTCTGAGGTTTCCGTTGTCCAGTTGTCCCTGGATTCCTTGAATGGATGCTTTAAAACTCATGGAAAGATAAGAATAGAGCCCTGCCCTAATCCTAACTCTGGGACAATTACCTTTTTTTTTTTTTGGAGGGGGAAGGTCAGGTAATATTTTTCCTGGAGAAAATTTGTTTTTTTTTTTTTGACAATATATAAAGTATTATCTCTCAATTCAGATTAAAGAAGAAATTATTTTGATATTTTGGAGCTAAACAAAACTCTAGTGTATATATTTTGAGATCTCAAAGGACAATGTGTTTGAATTTCAGCATGCCTTTTGTAAGTAGCTTTTAAACTTAAATCCTTCCAAATCCTATATTCCTGTCTCTTCCTTCTAAGTATTCGGATCTAAGACATGTGGTTCCCAACTGATGGGATTAAAGATGTGCTCCACCACCCCTGGATAAAAGTTTTTCTCTGTTTAGAACTGGTTTTGTGTCAGTCTGAACTTGAGCTCTGAGATCTGCCTGTTTCTGTTTCTACTGTGTTGGGATTAAGGCTGTATTCTTCACAAATGATGGGAATGAGGGTGTGCACCATCACCACACTGTTCCTTGTAACTCTAGAATTTATAAGACAACTAACTCTATAGTGATCCTCCTGTCTCTGCTGAAGATAAAGGCATGGGCTAACACCACACATTTTATGTATTTTACCTTATCTCCAAGTTTTTTCAACTCTTGGAGGTTTAGAAAACCAGGATGAACAGCAGGAACCTTTAATTTATTTAAAGTATTTTAAACCTGTTACCTCAAAATCGCTAAGATTGTTCAGCTCCACAGACTGCTCCAGCCAGTACTACAGTAAAGCCCTGAAGTTCAGCTTCTGTCTACGAACTTCTTAGGACATCTAAATAGCTGAGCACAAAAGGACTGAACATCAAATGATTCTATTAACATTTTTAAACGTTTTTCCATTCTTATTTGGGCCCCAAACAGGATTACTACGTCCCAAATCAGCAAGAAGTCATTTTAAGAGAGCGACATCCCATCCCCAGAAGGTGGGGAGGGTGTTCCCCCCCACCTTGGTCATTTGATGGATAATCATGATATTTAGGGGAAGAGACTACAAGCTGTTAAATGGTCTTGTTAAATGGGTTTTGGAGGTTAGGCCCAGGGACTTCTCTCTTTTTCTTTTCTGTATCCTTCTTTCTCTCCTATGTAGGAGTGAACAGACTTGAGAAAAAAATGGGACATAGACATAATATAGGAAATATCAAGAAAAAAGGACAGATTATTGAATATGCCCTTATACCTTTGTATATTGATACAAAATTAATATTATATTTGACTAAATTGGTATTGAGCTTTGTGTATTAATGGAAAATTAAGATTGTATTGGGCTACATTTGTATTGATCTTTGTATATTGATACAAAATTAAAATTATATTTGGCCACAATGGTATTGACCCTTGTATATTGATGCAAAATTAAGATTGTATTGGGCTACATAGGTATTGACCTTTGTATATTGATACAAAATTAAGGGTAACACTTTTTAAAGGTATTGTACCTAGTAATGCTTAACAATGCAATGTGAAGTTTCGGCCTTTTTGCTACCAACTGTCATAAACTGTTTAGGATGATTAAGAAATGCAAACTAATAGTCATGCAAGCTTGTCATTTTGTTAGGTACTATGACAGTCTATCACAGTTATTTTCTAAACTAATCAGAAATCAAGTTGCTAAGAGACAAGCAATATTTGCTTATCTAAATATAAGAGATATATAGGGCATCTTCAAAAACCTCAAGAGATCTACAGAATATGGCATTCAAAGATGTTTTCTTAAGATTTTTTGATATCGAGACATGTCAGCTCCTGACAGCACCCCCTATTCTACTCCAAGTAGAAGATGAGCATCGAAGAATCTCCAGTGGGAGATGGTTGAATTAGTGGCAAGCCTATCTTTTGGTAAGAAAAACCCCTTGCTTCAACTGTAGACAGAATGCTGTCCAAAAAGGACAAAACCTGGAAGCAGGTAAGTCGACAGCCTAACTCTGCCAAGACAAGGTAGGCAAGTCCTTCATAATTCCTGCTCTACAATCAATGTCTGTCAGAGAAACGGCACCAAATGACTGAAGAGTGATGCTGTAATGTATGGAGAGAAAATGGGAACTGTCCAGGCAGCCACTGGTATGTCATTTCTTAGTTTTGGAAGCTGCAGGCCCTGAACTTCCTATATAATCAGATATATTTATCCCTCTCAGGTCTCTGAGGTGGTTGAAGAATAGATAGCTAGAGTCTCATAGTTAAATTTTGAGTTGTTTAGAAATCAAGAGGGTGTTCTGGATCTAAGAAGGTGTTTTTAAAATTGTGATGCAAGTTAGTACGAAAGCTGAGTTAGATATAGAACTTTAAACTCATGGAGATGGTTAGATAGTAGAAGGTTAAATTCAGCTGCCCAATACATATGGACTGGAAATTGGGAATGTATGCTAAGCCATATAACTCTCATAATCGTGGCCTAATTATTTCTTTTGTTTTGTATTATATTTATTGTTATAAGAGAAAGAACCATTTGTTGGAGTGAAAGAAGGATCTGTTGTGGGGAAAAGATATACCTTAAACTTAGAAAAAAGGGAAGAGGATGGGGTGTTGGGGGTAAGACGGTGGGAGGGTTGTAGTGGAGGAGGGTAGCGAGGGGATTGTGATTGAGATATAACTTGAAGAAATAAAAAATAAATTATAAAAAAAGAAAAGACATTTTTCCATTTTAGGTACAAAATTCTAGAAATATTTTTGGGATGGTGACTATTATATACTAGGTTTCCACAGAAGAAAAATTTCTAAAGAAATGGTAGATAGGTGCCTGAAGAACAGAGTCAACTATTTTACTAAAATTCTTGTTTTGCACAGCAAAATAGTCAAGTACACAAGCAAATATATCCCAAAGAGCACCCACTAGAGATGAGGGGGCATCAGATAACTTCATGAGGGCAAATTCCATTCTTTCTGTGATATTTGATTTTTTTGTTTATTATGTTCTTCATTTACAAATATCATAAATTCTGTATTGTTTATTTATTGTTTTTCAAATCCCATGACATTTGTTGATTCAAATAGATACATGACCATAGCTATGCATATCTAAATAAATATTTAACACTTTGGTTTGTTTCTCATGAGATTTGTAACAGTACAAATGGATTGATCTATTCTTAAAATGAACTCAAGAAATAGAATTAATTTTACAGACTTAATTACAGTTTCATCAATGTTATTAAGAATTATTCATTTCTTATAAGGGCACATTGAAAGAATATAATGTTTTCTTATTTGTGATTGAAAAGAAGTCTCTGAAACTGAATAAATTCACTAAATCCTGAGGCATGTATTTATACTATTTATGTTTTACTTAATGCCTGTTAGGAGGGACAGGGTATGTAGACTTCTTTAGACACAGTTCCTTGGGATTATTGCAGTCTTCATAATCAGGATTCCAGAAGTCCAGTTAAACAGCAAACAGCAGCAGAAACGAGCAGCAAAGGTGGCAGCAGCTCCACTAGGGGAGCCAGAATCTAAACCTGATCTAGGCCATGATCTCATGATCTGCAGCAGGGACAGCAGCAACAAGCTAGAAGTATTTTCTGGTGTATTTCTTGCTAGGAGCATCTGGAAGCAAGGCCATGAGAAGCAAGAGTCAAGTAAAAGCCATCCCACTCCATTTTTAGGATCCTCAGTATAACCTCTCATAGTCCGCACAAGGATGTTTCTAGCTGGCAAAAACCACGCCCTCTGCACGAGGCAGTTTCCCGGTGATAAACATCACATGCTCTCTCAGGAGTCTGGTTTTCACCTGTGGATAAAACCACAGGTTTACACATCACACACATGGGACCAAAACAACAAACATCCACATAACACAACTGAGTTTTAAAAGAAATCAAAATGTCTCCTACAAAGGCCCCTTTTCCCAAGAATAAACAAGTCAAACTCTGGTAATCACTCTGAGATAAGACAACCTGCAAAGATTCAGGAGATAAGAGTCTAGAAAAGTCAGAAACTGGACAAGCTGTCTAGAAGAGGCTTAAAGCAACTGAGAATTTGGAAAGGCCTATTTACCTGCCGGCAGGCTGTGCAGTGTGCTCCAGGTTCCCAGATTTTGTGAGCTGTCACCCACTCTGATGTAAACTTTGAGATGTAGCTGGTTGAGTCATTTCTGCTCCTGTAAATAACAGTTTGTATCCTGTATCCCAGTATTAACCATTTGCATAGTTTAGATACAATATGTCCATTTCACCAAAAATTTCATCATGCTTCTTCCCATTAAATCCCAAATACTGAAAACAAAGCTGAAATGTACTCTCCTATAGCCAAATAATGTATGTATCCTAAGTTTTATAAAAATATTGATAATAAAATTATGATCTTTATAACTGATTTTTTCTAATCAGTGCATATGGTATTGCTTGGGTATTTAATTTAAATTAATTAAACCCTATGTTTTATTCAGACAGTGAAGATATAAGAATATATTATCATAGATGCTTATTTTTCAAGTTAAATCACTAGTATTGACCAAAGTAATATATTTATTTCAAATTGGAGTGTTTTTTTTGGTGAAATACATTTTCAAATATGTAAAGGATTAGAAATATACCTCTGTTAAACATCTTTAGAAAACATAAATTATGTATTGTAACATTTGAAATTTAAAAACTGATAATAGTATATACATCACAGACCCAATATGCAATGTAGAAAAAATTTAAATCACATCAAATAGTTATGTTACATTTTATTGCTACATTTATGCAAACAGTGGCCTCTTTCTGTATAATTTCCCATTGGCTGGAGGAAGTCTAGGGTAGGGATTTTCCCTTCAGAAAAAAGGTTTTCATTTTTAGAAAAATTAGGTTCTAATGTGGAGCTGTAATTTGTGTTTCCTAACATTTTATTGACTGTAACTAACTATATGGGAAATGAAGGGGCACTTTCTTTTTATCCTTCTTGCTTTGTATTATATCCCAACCCCTCCCTCCACTCTTTCCAGTCCCTCCACCTCATTTCACCTCTCCCTCAGATCCACTCGATCCATCCCTCCTCTGTTTCCTTCCAGAAAAGAGCAGACCTTCCAATGGAAATCAATTGAACATGGCATAACAAGTTACAATAAGAAAAGGCATATATCCTTCTATCAAGGCTGAAGGAGGCATCCCAGTAGGAGAAAAAGTATTACAAGAGCATGCCAAAGAGTCAGAAGGACAATAATTTAAAAAATACAATGACACAGGTTTTATAGGTACATTTTTGCATAGGCAAAGCACAATCATTTCTTGTTGACTTATAAACCTCTATTTAATAGTATAAAGCAAGGAGAAACACTGATGTTTAAAAGCAGAACATTGTTAATGAACTTGCAGATAGGTATGAGACATAAAGTCCACTAAAAGGAAATCATATAATCAATTTATTTACTCATTTACAAGATGAAATTAGGTTCTAACCAAATGTATAAAACATGTAAAGTAATTTATATGAATTTAAATGTCTCACGAGGCTAACAGTCTAGTAAATAATTTTCTTAGTGCCTCTGTGACATCTTTGTTCCTCAGGCTATATATCAATGGATTGAACATTGGAGTCAAAATGGTGTAAAACAAAGAGAGGAGTTTGTCTGTTCCCTCATACCTATTGGACTTAGGTTTTAAATAGGTAATACTAGCTGATCCGTAGAATAAAAACACAACTATAAGGTGGGAAGAGCAGGTAGAAAAGGCTTTGGTCCTTCTTGTGTTTGATGGCAATTTCAGGATGGTTGAGATGATCCTGCTGTAAGATGCAAGGATCAGCATGAATGGAATAGTGATAATCAATACAGCAAATATAAAGACCACGATCTCATTTACAAAGATGTCCCCACATGCCAATTTGAGCAGTGGAGGTATGTCACAGAAGAAGTGATTGATCTGGTTAGATTCACAGAAGGGCAAAGACAAAATCTGATATGTCTGCCCCACCTGAATGGGAATTCCAGTGACATAGGAAGCAACCAATAACTGGGTACACACCTTATGACTCATGACTACAGGATAGTGCAGAGGGTTGCAGATGGCCACATAATGGTCATAAGCCATAACAGCCAAGAGATAACATTCAGTAGCCCCCAGTATAAGGAACAGGCACATTTGTGTAGCACAGGCAAAAAAAGAAATACTTCCTTTCAGAGTGAAAAGATCCAGAAGCATTCTAGGAAGAGTGACTGAAACATAACAAATTTCTAGGAAAGAAAAATTGCTGATGAAAAAATACATGGGTGTCTTCAGAGTTGGCTCAATCCTTGTGATTAGAATGATAATGCCATTCCCCAGCAGGATAATTATGTAGATGAATAGGAATATTCCAAAGAGAAACCATTGCAATTTGGGAATATCAGAAAATCCCAAGAGAACAAATTCCATGGGTAGAGTAAGATTTGATTCTGTAATTTTAAATCTGTTTGCTCTTTGTAGGTTCACATGTTTGGATGACATTTTCAACTTTTAAAATCAGATTTGGGTGTGTGTTTTAGTCTTTATAACTTCTAAATTTCTTTCTGCATCTTGCAGCTTGTTTTTCTGGATGATATGCTCTGAAAGTAGAAGCAGTGAATTCCCATGAATAAAAATTGAACAATTTTATCAATAAAGTCTTCTGAATGAATTGACATTGTTAGATAGCTATTCTAATTGTATCAATGAAATCCAAACAACTGTAGATTTTGATTCACTTGCCATAGCAGAAGGATAATACATATGGACTTGATTTTAATGTTCCACTATAATGCTATCTCTCAAGCCTCCCTAGTTCTCTTCCTTTTTATAGCCTCAGAATTTGTTTAAGCTAGTTCCCAAATGAAAAAAGCATTGATCCTTTCAAAATATTATTTATCTTTGAATTTCAAAAATAACCTTGATATCTTGGAAGCTTTTTTATCATTTTTATTTACATATCAATTTTCAATCTTGCATGCATTCTGAGCTAAATGTTACTTAAGGTTTTGCTTCATCTGCCACTGACTGGATAAGAGTTTTAATTTACTTTTCCTATGTTTGGGTTTACTCCTTCTCTTTAACTGTGTAAACAATTGAGGCTAACATTCTTTTGGAGGATTTCCCCTTTTACTTATATGGTAACACATGTCTGACTTTTGTTAATCTATAACCTCAGTACCTATTTTAATTAACAATTGAACTGCATTAGACAAATATATTTATCTTTATGTTTTTATTAGTGTATATCCAACACTCAGCAATCATAATATTGCTAAAAATTATTTCAAAGGGTGGGGTAAGTAAAAGGGATGTTGTGGGATAAAAAGATACATTATAATCTCAATAACTAACTAAACAATCTATCATATAACATAGCTATGGCATAAGACCCAAAAAATCTGACAGCCTACTCCAGAAATATTTATTAAGCTGAGGTCATTGCCACTCTATTCGCAATAGCCAGGAGATTGAAAACAAAGCAAAATATCTCTGAACTGATAAATGGATAAAGAAAATGTAATATATGTATGCTACTAAATGATATTCAGCTGTAATGAAAAATGTAATCATGAATTTAACCAGTAAGTAAATAGAACTAAAAAAATTATATATTATATGGGAGGACCCAGATCCAAAAAGACATAAAAACTATACATTTGAATTAAAAGTACTTTCTGAATTCTCATATCTGAAATATTTCAATTTCCTCTCACTAATATAAAACACAGGTTATTTCATTTTAACCTGGGTATTTTTACAAAATTTACATTATGTTTAGTTTGCTCTGTCTCTTCCTTTCTGTCTTAATGTCTCTCTCTCTTTCTCTCTGTCTCTCTCTCTCTCTGTGAATTTATTGTGGGGTAAGGTAAGTTGAGGTGGAGGAGTTGTACATAATCCACAGCTCACCTGTGGAGATCATAGACTGTCTTCTGATAGTTGGTTCTTCTCATTCATCGTGCGGAATCCATGAATAAAAGTCAACTGATCAAGTTTAGTAACAACTTTCCTTATTGAGACATGTATCTGGAATTCATTCCCCAATAGTCTTTATGTAAACATGTAATTGTGTATATCCATTCCCTCAATCTATTCTTTTCAATACTGAATTATAATTCAGAATTCTGTGAATGCCAAGCTTAAAGATTTCTGCTATTTGTGTGTGTGTGGGTGGGGGGGGGTGTTTTACATGATGATTACTTCTAAATCTGGAGAACTCAATGCATGAGAGCAGTCAGAGAAGCCATCTTGTTTCTTGTGAGGATTGCCATTGAGTTGCATTCATAGAAGGGAATAAAATGTTTGCTAATTAAATTTTATTATTATATGTACTAAAAATAAGTTGTTTATTTCCTCACTGTTCACTGGACAGGAAAAAAACAAGAACCAAAAAGTTTACATAAAGCAAGGTGTTGTAATGCACTTCCATTAAATAGGCTCATAGGAGGCTAACGCAAGATTATTGGTGATTTCAAGGCAACCTTGGTTCCAAGAGTAAAATATTGTCTCATCAAATAAAAAAATTCTTCCAGTTAAAGATGTTGTTAGTTTAAAGCATCATGTTGTTATTTGTTCTAAAATTTTAGTATTTTTTTCTGTCATATTTATATTTTTTATTTTTAAAAAAGTTCTTCATTCTTTTTGTCTGTTTATTTTATTAAGTTTCGACTTGTTAAAAAAATGGACTTAAACAAATATATGAAAGGAATATGGTTGGAAAATGAGGCCAATAATTTGTATATATTGTTTTCTCACTCAAAGGAAAAATCGTATGCTTATATTACAATGTGTCTTTTATGGTAGGAAAACACACACATATAGGTACAGGCAAATAACCACAAAGTATGCATTTGCCTATTGCTGTGAAGTTAAAGATTTAAGATTACTCAGAGAGAACAAAATGTTAAGTTAGTTATCAATTATGCTATCTGGCTTCTGAAAAACCCCTTCTAGTCTGTGTAACTCCTTGCCAGACTTATACACAAAGCTTACTAATATAATCCACCAAACGTCCACAGAGCTCCTGATTTTGTGTTTGTGTCTTTTCTCAACTCTGTATTATGTAACATGATCCATTGGATCACAGACACAGACAAGGATCTGCTCTATTATGCTATCTGATATGTGATTTCAAATTAAAGTAATGGCAAAACTTATTAGAATTGGCTGCTTCATGTGAATCGTGCAGAAAGATTCAGTGAGAATGTGAAAATATAAAATGCAACTTTCCATATCAAAATGTGTTACTAACTTTTGAAGATTAGGTTAAAGTATATGGTATTGTTTAACAATAGACATTAGGCTTTTTATGTTTTATTTATTAGAGTAATATAATCTTGCTTAATTTCCTTTGCATCTAAATTATCCCCATGGAATGCTAAGACAAATATTATCATGTTCAGCAAAAGTAGATGCATATTCTGTAGAGATTTTGCCATCATCATGACTAGGAGTCTGACAACCAATATTAAAGCAGAAATCATCACAGTGAAGACAGCTACTCTCTACTAATGATGACACATAAAACATGGAAGAAACATATATTGTCTCTCCTCCTTTATTAGGAGAATCTGTAATATGGGGAAGGCATATCTAGGAGTGCTGTTATTTATATTAATAATGATTTCCTTATTACAAACAAAGCAAAATGTGCTTTCATTATAACAAAACAAGACTATTTTATTATGCTCTTTAATATTTTATTACAATTATACACAAAAATGTTAAGAATTAAATACTTCAGAGGCTTACCACATCTATTATTTTATGATTTAAATTGTGCCATAAGAAAAATTTAGGAATAACCAATCAATAAACTTTAAGTTCAATATACTAAAATTCATGATTTCAGATTTTCAATAGGAATTATTAATTTATGACACACAAATTCATGCTCCTGAGAGAAATATCAACACATTAGCAGTTTACCTTTTCAGTTTTGTTAAAGGTGCTTTACTGTCATTGAAGTTTTAAGAACATATGTGTGTGTATGTATGTTTATATCACATTTATATAATAGTATAACTTGTTTTCTAAGCACCTAGTGCCATTTATAGAGGAAATATTTCTTTCCAGTGGGGATACCTATTCTCCTTTGACACATCTCAATTGATGCTCAGGTCCCTGAGCATTAATTTGGTAAGTTTATTACAAATCATCACTGTAGACTTTTATCTAACATCTCTACAGAATGCTGTTTTTCTCCCAAACACTGCACTCACTAGCCATAGAAAAAATAAACATTAATTTCTTTTTACCTGAGAATATTCACATTTTATGGCTGTTTGATTTCTTTTTTTTCTTACTGTTTATTTATTACTTCAATTTACATCTCCACCACAGTCCTCTCCCTCTACTCCTCCTGGTCCCACCCTCCTACCCTCTCCCCCTTCTCTCACCTATCCTACTCTTCCAGTGTGGGATACCCTACATATCAGCCCTCTTCAGTTCAGAAGTCATATGAGGGCTAAGAGCTTCCTCTTGTACTGGTGTCCTACATGGCAGCTCCACTAGGGCAAAGTATCCCACTAACATGTAACAAAGTCTATGTTCCTGTTCCTTTCAGTCTATTGATTATAGGATAGTTATCCTGTACCATATGGCTAAAGTCCGGTTATAAGTGAGTAGATGCCATGTGCACCTTTCTGAGTCTGGGTTAGCTCACTCAGGATGAGCCTTTCTAGTTCCACACATTTTGGCAGCAAATTACAAGATTCCCTTGTTTTTGATGGTTGAGTAGTTTTCCTTTGTGTAAATGTACCACGGCTTTTTATCCATTGGTCCATTGAGTGACATTTGAGTTGTTTACAGTTTCTAACTATTACAAATAAAGCTGCTATGAACATAGTTGTGGATATTTCCTTGTGGATTGGTGAGGAATCACTTGGATGTATACCCAGGAGTGGTATGGCTGGGTCTTGAGGTAGAGGTATTCCAAATTTTCTAAGATATTGCAAGACTGATTTCCATAGTAGTTGTAAAAGTTTGTACTCCCACCAGCAATGAAGGAGTGTTACCCTTTCTCCACAAGCTCACCAGCATGTACTGTCATTTGAGGTTGTTGTTGTTTTTTTTTTTTTTTTAGTGTTTATTACTTCAAGTTACATCTCCATCACAGTGCCTTCTTTTCACTCCTCCCAGTCCCACCCTCCTGTCCTCTACCCCCTATCCCTTCTATCCTACTCATCCCAAGTGGAGTGTCCCTACATATAAGTCTCCCACCCCAGTTCAGCAGTCATATGAAAGCTAAGAGCTTCCTCATATACTGGGGGCATACATGGCAGCACCACTAGGACAAAGTGTCTCATTAACTGGTAACAAATGTACCAGTTCCTGTGGGAGTATGTACCTGTTCCTGTGGGAGTGCAAACTTGTATAACCACTATGAATATCAGTCTAGCGATATCTTTGAAAACTTCAAATAGCTCTACCTCAAGACCCAGCCATACCACTTCTGGGTATACATCCAAAGGATTCCTCACCAAACCACAAGGAAATATCCTCAATTATGTTCATAGCAGCTTTATTTGTAATAGTTAGAAACTGTAAAAAACCCAAATGTCCCTCAAGTGAGGAATGGATAAAAAACTGTGGTATGTCTACACAATGGAATACTACTCAGCCATCAGAAACAATGAAATCATGCAATTTGCAGCCAAATGGAAGAAACTAATAAAACTCATTCTGAGTGAGCTAAACTAGATTCAGAAAGATGCACATGGCATCTATTCACTTATAATCGAATTTTTGTCATTTGACTTTTTGATGTTAAGCATTCTGACAAGTGTGAAATAGAATTTCAAAGTCATCTTGAGTTACATTTCTCTGATGATTCAGGATGTTGAGCATTTCTTCAAATATCTCTTGACAATTACAGATTCCTCTTTGTGAATTCTACGTTTAACTCTGTATCTCTTTTTTTGATTGGGTTATTTGATTTCTGGTGTTTAATTTCTTGAGTTCTTTATAAATTTTGGATATTAGCCCTCTATCGGATGTGGTATTGCTAAAGATCTTTTCCCAATCTGTAGGTTGCCATTTTGTTCTAGTGACTGCTTGATTTCTTAACTGTGTGATGTTGTATGCCATCATTTGCATGGTTAGAATTCATAATCACCAGAGTTAAGGTGATGCAGTACATTTAACATACACAATTCTGCACTCTAGCAGTGGGAGTTCCTCCACAAATAGAAACTGCTGAAGCTTAAAAATACTATTATGATTAACTGAACAGAATTTTAATTGTGAAAGAAGAAAAGGAAGGCATCTAGCACACAATACTATTTTTTAAGCCTTATTCAAAATTTACTCTGAACCACTTTCTACTCTGTCCTAAATGCTTCTTAATGTTTAAGTATGTAGTATCTTTATTGAAGTTATTTTTACTGTATGTTTTTCATATTTAAAGCACTAATATAGCTTAGTTTTGTAACTATAATTAGTATTAGTGCAAATACATATAATATTTTCATTTTGAAACTAAAGTATTAGAGTAAGATACACTTTGTATTGCATTCAATTTTTCTAATGTAAATTTCATCCACACAGTGCAACAGATGGGTAACACAAGGAATCATGGAGTTGCCTTGGAATAGCTTCCTAGAGAGGCATGTACCATAGGTTTTCCACGTTAGACCCTATGGTTCCTGGGGCACTTTGTGCTCTTTCAGTTCCTTAGAGACCAGTGCACTCCCTCAGGCAGTAAAGCATTCAGGCCACTTTGTGCTTCTCTGTATGTTTCCTTAAAATTAAGGAAGCATGAAAGCTTGGCAGGAACTTGGTACTAGACATTTGTACCCTGCATAGATTCCAAACGACATTATATCCTGACAACTAAAACTGTATTGATCCTGGCAATTGCCATTATATTCTGTTTCTGATAGGTGTAAAAAAAGCCTGATTGCTCTCAACAATAATTGGCACAGAATCAATTTTGCTGTGATTCTTCCATCCTGATTCTGTTTTAATATCTTGCTGGCCATATCAGGTAACCTTGGCCTGGTAAGTAAGCACAGGTGCTTAGAGGTAACAATCTTTTATCCAATGTGATATCTGAGCTGTTTTATTATGTAAATTTCCCATTTAGAGATGGGTGTCTTATTCTAACCCTAAAGATTCTCTGTGTGGATCATGATGCCCTTGACCTAAAAGGTTCACATTTTATGTTTTCATTTCAAAGAGTACTTATTTTTACTGCTTTTGAAATTTAATTAAAATATGTTTTCATATGTCTGCCATCACTTCCCCCTTTCTAACATCCCAAGCCTGTCCCCATTTCCTTACTAACTCTTTGTAAGATATTTGACTAAATAAATTTATTTTCCTTTGTATTTCAAAGTATTCTACAATTTTATTATTGTAGTACCTTAAATCTTCTTATTTACTTGGGAGACAGAGATTACGTCACATGTCATGCAAACATTAGAAAGGTTTATTTTCATTTAGGACATTTTAACAATCTTACATGTGGACTTGGATGGTCTAGACTCTGGTATTCAGAAGCGACTGCACAGTCTATAAGCATTTTTATCAAATTTAAGATTTTTGATATTATAACAAAATTACATTGTAGGGGTTAGATAAATTAGATTTAGAAAATATATAGGAGTTTCTGATACTGTCTCTTAATTCGGGGCATGAAGAGCATTATCAGCATGATGTCAGGAAAAACAGGAAAGACTTAATAGACTGAAAAACAAGGTTGAAGTCAGGAAAAACAGGAAAGACTCAATAGACTTGAAGAAACAAAGTATCTGGCCTGACATTGTTTTCAGCTGCTAAGTGGGCAGAGCCCAAATTAAGCTGAAACAGAGTTCCTCCTATTTAAGGACAGTGCATGGAGCCCAGAAAGGGAAGAGGCCTCTGATGCTAGAGAGCTCCAAGAGTCCTGCTGAAAAAAGGGCTGGCCATTGATGGCCAGCTCTCTCCCTGAAGCAGAAAGAAGCCGGTGAGCAAAGAAAGCCTGAGCAAGACACCAAAAGGCCAAGGACTAAACCCTGTGGCTCAGCTTTTGCCTAGAGTGGTTTGATCTGTCCGAACAGTGACCTAAAAGAAATTGTGCCTGACTTTAAGGACTGAGGCAGAGCAGCTGAGTTCCTGATTCAAAAGAAGTAAGTTGGCCTGCAGACGGCTGGGGTCTCCCACAGAGAAGAAAGCATGAAGCCTTATTTAAGGTGAGACTGCAATAACCAACTTACCCTGATGAACCTGCATCTGAGAGATCCAGAAAAAGGACTGCTAAGTGTGTTACAGAATCTACAACAAAGACTGTGTTCCTGACGACTGAGGACCTGCTCCAGAGACTGTATCATTCTAAAAGGTTATGAAAGTAGTTGTTATAATTATCAATAGGTTTACTGGATATGTTAAAGGGGTTATAGGAATTTATAGGATTAATAGTTAAGAAATTGTTGGTGTTTGTTATAAGTGAATTTATTAATAAATAAATAAGTGTTAAATAATAATTTAAAAGATCGGTTACATTACATAATGTTCACTTCCATACTATCCCATATACTCATCTTTGCTCTCCTACTCAACTCTATTTTTTAAAGTTATTTGCTTATATTGACAACTCCTTCTTTAAAATTTCAGAAGGCATTATCATCTGAACCCATTATTTCAAGTTCTCCATCAAAGTATCTGAAGACAGAAAAAAGCACAAACTGACAGTATTCTTGAGGGAAAGTGGAGAAATATATAAAACAAAAAGATGTTTAAAAAGTCACAAGGAACTATATTATTTTAAGTTGATATTATATCATATTTTATAATGTTATATGTATATATACTTATATATGGAGTTATACATATTATATTAATGCCTATTATAATATGCATAGACACACATATATATTGTTTAATTAAAGATATACTAAAATGATGACAATGCTTTCCCTCTAAAAGCAGGCTATCTACCAAAACAAATCCCAGTGCCAGACATACTAGACATGGGGACCCTCTCCTTGGGCTGTTGTTCAGGCAGTCCAAGAGAACCCCTTCAAAATAATATCAGCTCTTGTCATTGTACTTGATGTCTTCCAGAATTAAAGATAAAGTTATGTTGTTGAAAACACTACATGTACATGATATAGAATTTGAAGAAATGGAAGCCTCCACCCTAAAGGTCATCTCTCACAACCTTCAAAGAACCATGCAAAGTTCCAACAGATAAAGAATAATTAATGGTGTCATACAGCTGTAACACACATGAACCACAACAATTCCATTACACCAGTGGCATATGTATCCTGTTGAAAACCAATAGTCATTCAATTGGATTAATGGCCTCCATGATGAGAAGAAATTCATGTGTGCCAATATAAAGTTTAGCCAAGTCCTTATTGATGATATGCCCAAGTTATCTGCAAGAGAAGCTATTATCACCAGTTTCTTAAACCATTATAATTCCCAACTGCATTCTGAATATTTATCTTTATACATGTATGTATGAGTGCTTCACTGATTGGACTGTACTGTGGCAAAGGCCCTTGGAAATCTCTTCCCACTTGGCAAGGACCTGTGGTGAATTTGGTGGTCTCCATGCTTATTACATAGATTGCATGTGCTACAAGCTCTCCTTGCTTTTGGTAAGCTATTTCTAGTCATGGCAATAGTTTCCCTTTGTCAGTCATGAGCAAGGCTGGGATCACATAGGCTGAATGCCTTGTGGATGATTCTGTTTTTCTCAATACCTTTTGAGGAGTAAAACCCTCCTCTCCATCCCGTTATCAATCCTCCAGATGTGAACATTAGTCTTGGATATTTTATGACATGTAATCATTTCCCTAGAGAAACACCTGCAGTCACACTGAGTAGGCCTATGGCAGTTTTGCTGGGTAACAAATTCTACTTGCATAGTTGTTTTGAGGAAATTATGCTTGTTCAGCAGAGACATAAAATGGGGAAGCAGTCTGATAGCAGAGACTTAAAGAATGAGGATGTTTTATCTGATCAACAGAGACTTAGAAAACGGGGAAGCTATGTCTGATTAATACTCCTAAAATTCTTCTTGGAAAGATGTTATCAGAAATTGATAGGTACATATCAGGAAAGGTTACCTGGTATATTGAGCATGTCCCTGCCTATAGTTTAAAAAGTACTATGACAAAGGGGTGCTATTTGATGAATGGATTTATACCCACAAATGTTTAATCTGTCTCTCCCCTTGAATAATTGTGTAACTGCATTTGCTACCAAATGGGTATGTACTCATGTCCAGAGGACATGCCTGCCTAGACATTTATTTTTGGCCTGCTAAAATTGTCCTTTTTAATGCAAAATATGTTTGGTGCATGTTTGACTTAGTAGGAGTAGGGAGTGAGGAAGGGAAGCTATTAGGGGCTTTGTGTAATGATTGGGCTTTCATAATGCTGATGTTATGATTTCTTAAAAAAATAAACAATGAGGTCACTGCACAGGAGAGCAGGCTTAGAATTGTATAAATAAAAATGATTCAAGTTATTCAGTTCCATTTGCTTGAAAGCCAGCAGGTGGTCAGTCTCTTCACTTTGTGCTGAGGTCTCTTTCCTGTCCTGGGACCTGAACCTATGAAGCTGGAGCTGGTCACCAGGAGAGGAAAGAGTGACAGAGGGAGAGGTAAAAGGAGAAGGAGAGAGATAGATAGAACAGAATAGGGAGGGAGTGGTTTAGGAGAAATTGGGAGAGGAGTCAGAGGATGAATATAATGAAGATATAGAAAATTAAATTATCTAAGAATTAATAGAAATATTATATAAATAGAAAATATCAGTGAAATTCTAAGGCATACTATATAGGTCCTTAGGTAAGTGCAGAGGTAAAAACACTGTGGCATCACTTAAACTTTTTATGTCCTGCTGGGCATAGTGGCACATGCCTTTAATCCCAGCATTTGGGAGGCAGAGGTAGGCAGATCATTGTGAGTTCGAGGCCAGCCTGGTCTAAAAGCAAGTCCAGGATGGCCAGAGCTGTTACACAGAAAAACCCTGTCTTGAAAAACAAACAAACAAAAAAAAAATTATGTCCTTTAAGTTTTTGATCTTAGCCAATTCTGACAGGTGTGAGATGGAATTTCAGAGTTGACTTGAGTTGCATCTAAATCAATCCTGTACAAAAAAAAAAAAAAAAAAAAAAACCATCTGGAGGTATCACCATCCCAGATTTCAAGATGTACTACAGAGCAATAGTAATAAAAACAGCATGGTACTGGTATAGAAACAGACCAGTGGATCAATGGAATCAAATTGAAGACCCAGAAATGGACCCACACACCTATGGCAACATAATTTTTTACAAAGAAGCCAAAATTGCACAATGGAAAAAGGACAGCATCTTTAACAAATGGTTCTGGTCCAACTGCATATCCATTTGTAAAAGATTGAAATTAGACCCATACTTATCACCTTGTATAAAACTTAAGTCCAAGTGGATCAAAAACCTTAACATAAGCCTGGTCACACTAAATCTACTAGAAGAGAAATTGGGAAAAAATCTTGAAATCATTGGCACAGGTGCCAACTTCCTGAATAGAATACGAACAGCTCAGGACCTAAGACCAACAATCAATAAATGGGACCTCATGAAACTGAAAAGCTTCTGTAAGGAAAAAGACACTGTCATCGAACAAAACGGCAGCCTAGAGATTGGGAAAAAATCTTCACCAACCCTACAACTGTCAAAGGGCTAACATCCAAAATTTACAAGGAACTCAAGAAATTAAATGCCAGGAAACCAAATAATCCAATTAAAAAATGGGAGAAAGAGCTAAACAGAGAATTCACAAAGGAGGAATTCCTAAAGGCTGAGAGACACTTGAAGAAATGTTCAGCATCTTTAATCATCAGAGAAACGCAACTCAAGACAACTCTAAGATTCCATCTCATACCTGTCAGAATGGCTAAGATCAAAAGCTCAAATGACAGCACATGCTGGAGAGGGTGTGGAGAAAGGGGAACACTCCTCCATTGCTAGTGGGAGTGCAGGCTTGTGCAACCACTATGGAGGTCAGTCTGGCGATATCTTAGAAAACTTGGAATAGCTCTGCCTTGGGACCCAGACATACCACTTCTGGGTATATACCCAAATGACTCCTCACAAAATCATAAGGAAGTTTCCTCATTTGTGTTCATAACAGCCTTATCTGTAATAGCTAGAAACTGGAAACAACCCAGATGTCCCTCAACTAAAGAATGGATTAAAACAACTATGGTACATCTACACAATGGACTACTACTCAGATATCAGAAACAAGGAAATCTATACTACAAGCAACACACCAAAGGGAACAGGAACATAGAACTTTTCTTCCTGTCAATGAGATACTTTGCTCTAGTGGTGCTGCCTTGTAGGCCCCCAGTGTATGAGGAGGCTCTTGGCTCTTGACCTTCATATGACTGCTGAACTGGGGCAGGGGACTGTTATGTTGGGACACTCCACTCCAGAGGAGTTGGATGGAAGGGTTAGGGGTAGCAAGTGGGAGGGCGGAACTGGGAAGGGTCGAAAGAGGACACTATGATGGAGATGTAACCTGAAGCAAGAAAAAAAGAAAGAAAGAAAGAAAGAAAGAAAGAAAGAAAGAAAGAATGTTGAGCATTTCTTCAAATGGTTCACTGCCATTAGAGATTCCTCCTTTGTGAATTCTCAATTTAGCTCTTTTTCCCCATTGGAGCATTTGGTTTCTTGGTTTTTAATTTCTTGAGTTCTTTATAAATTATGGGTATTAGCCCTCTGTCGGAAGTGGGATTGGTAAAGATCTTTTCCCAATCTGTAGGTTGCCGTTTTGTTGGGATGATATTGGCAAGGTTGCGAAGAAAGGGAAACACTCATCCATTGCTGTTGGGAGTGCAAACTTGTACAACCACTATGAAAATCAGTCTGGTGATATCTTAGAATATTTGGAATAGCTTTACCTCAAGACCCAGCTATCCCACTTCTGGGTATTCACCCAAACAATTCCTCACCAAACTGCAAAGACATATCCTCATCTATGTTCATAGCAGTCTTATTTGTAATAGCTGGAAACTGGAAACAACCCAGATGTCCCTCAGATGACAAATGAATTAAAAAAATTGTTGTACATTTACACAGTGGAATACTACTCAGCTATGAGCAACAAGGAAATCATGCAATTCGCTGTCAAATGAATGGAACTAGAAAACCTCATCCTGAGTGAGCTAACCCAGATTCAAAAAGATATACATGACATCTACACATTTATAATTGGATTTTAGCCTATAGTACAGGATAACTATCCCCACAACTTATACACCAAAAGGATCAGGAACATAGACTTTGTTACATATTAAGGGGACAATTTGCCCTAGGACTGCTACCATGTTGGCCCCCAGTGCAAGAGAAAGCTCTTAGCCTGCATATGACTGTTGAGCTGACAGGAGCTGATATGTAGGGACACTCCACATTGGAGCAGTGGGAAGGGTGGGAGAGGGAGGGTGGGTCCAGGAGGTGTTGAATGGGGGCACCATGATGGAGATGTAACTTGAAGCAATAAAGAAACAACAAATGCATAAAGAAATAATAAATACATAAATAAATAAATAGAAAATAATAACAAAAATATTAAATAGGAAAACGTTTCAAAGTGATGGGCTTTATCATATTTTAAAAACATGTATTACTAAACATGAAAATAAAATAATTCATTTTTTTTCATTGAAAAATAAAATAAAATTTATTACATCCTAGGTATTTTTATAATCTACATTCTAAGTTATGGCCCCATTTTAATTTTTAATTTAATTATTCATTTTTAAAAGCTGACCATATATTACTTGTTCAAAATAGAGATCCAATTATGATATCCAATTTATACCGGGATTGTGTTTCTTTGGATAATATTCCTGTGGCCAAATTTGGCCACAATGCTGTTGTTGTTTCTTACAGTTGCCAATAGTTGTTTGCTTGCTTACTGTTTTTCTCCTTTGTGTCTTGTCTTATGGCTAAACTCAGATAGCTATGAGGATTTTTTACCTTTAATGGTAGTTATACACTTCCTGGTTGTGTAACTTCTTACACAATAGTCACACACAAAAACAAAATGAAATTATCTTGACATCTTGAGGGAAATTTAATGGATTCCTTTGCTAAATTAAATCTAGTTCAAAAATTTAATATTATAGAACAAGTATTCTATTGCTTGTCCTATAATATTATGTGCAAATGTATTTGCATTGTGTGCCTGTGTGTGTGTGTGTGCACAATATTTATGGTTTAGTACAAGGTTTTAGATTGCTTAACTCATTATCAATTATATTGTTCAGTAAAGTAAACATTGATAAAAGGTTTATGTAATGTTAATAGAATTAATTGGATGTAGAAGATATTTTTAAACACTTAACTTGGCCAGTAAAAGAGAGAGCCTAGAAAGATAACTCAGCAGTTAAGAACACTGGCTGTACTTCGCAGGGACTCAGACTCTGCTCCCAGCACCCACTTAGAGGCTAACAACTACCCTGAACTCCAGTTTCAGAATCTTCAATACCCTCTCCTAGGCTCTGTGGCCACAAATCATAAACATGCATGCACATAAGCAAATCACATATACATATTTAAGACAAAATCTTTTAACTTTTTAAACAGTAAAAGTAGAAAAGTTCAATATCTCATTTAAAGAATATACAGCATACACTTTTTTAGGTACTAATGAATTGACTTAAGAACTTTATTTTAAAATAAAACCAATAGAACAAAATTGAATATACATACATACATACGTACATCCATACATACGTACATACATACATACACACATAGACAGACACACACACATATAACACACACAGCATAGACATAGCACAACACATACACACACACACACACACACTGAAAATTGTATTTAAGCTCAAGTCAAATAAAATCTTAGTATTCAGTGGGGTGATGGGCACCTAGATCCACCCCTAGCTAGAGCTGATAGCAATTGGTGGCTGCTTGGAGAAAGAGACAGTTTTATTCAAAGGTCTGATATTTGAATAAACATCAGTATATGACTACACATCCAAGAGTTTGTGTGGAGTACACATTAGACATGATGTGGATGAAAACCAGAGTTGAATTGGTAAGGAAAGACTGTGAGTCTGGAAGAAATTCAAAAAGGAGAATGAATACAATAAAATAACTTTTATGAAAGAACAAATACACACTTAAAAAATAGAAATAAACTTTAGTAATGTTTCTTTTGCAAAAGTTTATTTCTGCCTACAAAATGTACAGGGATAAAGATGGAGCAGAATTTGGGGGAAAGGCCAACCAGTGACTGGTTCAACTTGAGACTCATGTAATGGGAAAAAGCCCCTGAAACTATTACTGATATTCTACTCTACTTGTAGAAAGGAGCTACCATAACTGTCACCAGGGAAGGTTCACCCAGCAACTGATGGATGCTGATGCAGAGGCTCAGGGCCACCCTTTTTTTGTTTTAAATTCATTTGTAGTTTTAAGTGTAAAACACAAGCAAACAAAAAGCTGAAACATTTCCTTGTGGCACATGGATGCTTAACAAAAGTATCTACTGAAGAGTATTCTTTGTTTGTATTTTGCTTAAATGTAAGAACTGATTTCCTGTGGGGAAATACCCCTTTATACTTTATTCTCTTGTAGCATAACTCAGTTTTATTGAGATACCTTAGCAGTAAGCCTAATGACCTCTTGAAAAAATGGAAATTCTGGACTGGAGAGATGACTCACCAGTTAAGAGCATTTATTGCTCTTGCAGAGGTCCTTGGTGGTCCATCTCCCAGCACCCACATGGCAGTTCACAACTATCTGTAACTCCCGTTCTAGGGAATCCAAAACCCGCATCTGGACTCTGTGGACATCAGGGACATACATGATATACATGCATACATGTAAGTAAACACATGCACATAAAATAAATACTTTAAAAAAAGAGGGGCGATGCCATATGTATAACCAGAATGAATCTCCAAGGCATTATGTTGGGGACAAAATCAATAGTTCTTTAGGTCAACAGTAGATCTAAGAAGAGAATCTCATTTTGACATATAATTTGGACCTAACAGGATGTTTAATCTTTTTATTTAACATCTATTTATTGCTTGGAGTTACATCTCCATCACACTACCTCCACCCCTCCCAGTCCCATTCTCCCACCCGCTCCTTCCTCTCCCACCTACCCTACTCCTCTGGTGTGGGGTGCCCCCAGATATTGCCCCCCTCAGTTTATCAGTCACATGAGGGTCAAGAGCTTCCTCTTGCACTGGGTGCCTCCATGACATGATCCACTAGGGCAAAGTGTCCCATTACCAAATAATCCAATCAAAAAATGGGGTACAGAGCTAAACAGAGAATTCACAAAGGAGGAATACTTAATGGCTGAGGGACACTTGAAGAAATTCTCAACATCCTCATTCATCAGAGAAGGGCAACTCAAGATGACTCTCAGATTCCATCTCATGCCTGTCAAAATGCCTAACATCTAAAACTCAAGTGACAGCCTATGCTGGTGAGGTTGTGGAGAAAGGGGAACGTTCCTACATTGCTAATGGGAGTTAAAACTTTTACAACCACTGTGGAAATCAGTCTGGCGATATCTTAGAAAACTTGGAATAACTCTATCGCAAGATCTAGCCATACAAGTACTGAGAATATGGCCAACCATTTTTAAAATTTATTTATTTATTCATTTGAAATCCCAATTTCAGTCCCTTCCCTCTGCTTCTCCAGGTCCCATCCTCCAATCCACTTACCTCTTTCCCCCCTCCCCTTCTCCTCTTAAAAGAGGAAGCCCCCTACATTTGCGAAGCAATCTACATGAAGACCATGTTGCTATCAGCTACATATGTGGAGGGAGACTAGGTCCATATGTGGTTTTTGGGTTACTGCTGCAGTCTCTGTAAGCTCCTAGAAGCCTAGGTTAGTTGACTCTGTTGGTCTTCTTATGGAGTTTTAGTCCCCTCCAGATCTATCTATTCTTTCTCTCACTTCTCTACAAGGCTCCTCAAGCTCCATCTAATGTTTCTACAGCCCAACATTAAGTTGACCTGGGAGATCCTGTGGTAGAGGGGGAAGAAAGATTGAAGGAGCCAGAGAGGTCAAAGATACCACAAGAGAACTTACGCAATCAGCTAACCTGGACCCATACAGGTTCGTATAGACAGAATTACCAACCAGAGATCATGCATGGGACACACCTGTGTTCTGCACATATGTAAATTATACAACTGGGTTTTCATGTGGTGCTCCTAAAAGCAGGAGCAGGGATTTTCTTTGACTACATTGCCTGCCTTTGAATCTATCTCACCTAACTGGACAGTCTTGTGTAGCCTTAATGGATGAAGATGTGCCTAGTCTCACTGAAATTTGGTAAGTCAAGGCTGTTTGATATCTATGGGAGGCCTCTACTTTTCTGAAGAGAAAGAAAATATAGGTGGATGGGGGTAGGGGAGATGCGAGGTAGGGACTTGGAAAAAGGGGGAGAAAATGTTGTGATAGGGATGCAAAGTAAATTCATTAATCAATTTAAAAAAGACCAAAAAAGTAAAAAAAAAAAATGAAAAACTACTCCCCAAAAACTTATATAAGTTAAAAATGCTGAAAATTGTGATAATGATACAGAAATATACAACAATAACAACAAGAAGACAAATTAGAGATAGTAGATTGGAGACAGGAAGGTTCTGGAAGGAATGGAGTACTCAGTGGGAAAGAAAGAAAGAAAGAGGATAACTAAAATTGATGTGTGAAGTTAACTACTGTTGTTTATTTAAACAGTAATGGTGGAAAACTTCACTGTAAACTTTGTACTCATAGCCAGAGAGGCTTTCTTTGCTCTGAATGAAAATGGGTGCTTACCCTAGGGTGTTGAGAAAGCAAGTGCCAGTGTTGAGTATTCAGCTCTAAGCAGGACCACCTACTCTATGGATCAGTTATCATGAATGACTCAGGTTGGCCTCATCAATAAAAGTCCTAGCCCAGCCTGGATGAAAACAGTGTGTCTAGAACTCGCTATAGAACTTACATGAAGCTTCACAGGTTAGAGAGTCTCTTCCAAGCAACTTACTTGTTGGAAATTCTCATCCTCTAATGAGTCTTTACTGGATCCTCAACCTTGGGCAGGGATTTTTAAAATCTGTACAATTGAATTTTCCCTAACAACTGATATTTGTTCACTTTTTGACTCTCACAGGACTCCTTCTTCCTTAGATGAAGGGATGTTTCAATTTGAAGAAAATTGTACATTACAGTAGAACATCATATATATTGTTATAAAACACAGCATGTGCTCTGAGTTTATTATGACCAAGATATAGGTGACTATGAACTCAAAACACATGTTGCCTTGAATAACCTTTTTTTTTTTTTTTTTGGTTTTTTGAGAGAGGGTTTTCTTTGTAACAGTCCCGGCTGTCCTGGAATTTCTCTGTAGACCAGGGTGGCATCAAAAATAACAGAGATTCCCCTGCCTCTGACTCAAAAGTGTTGGGATTAAAGGCATTTGCTATTATGCCTGGCTTGAATAATGTATTTTAGTATAGAAGTGGTTACATGAACACTTTATTGCATACAGCAAAAGAAAATTATAAATTAAGGCAATATTAAATTTGTCTATATAAATATTGGATAGGAAGGCTACAAACAATAAAAAAGGGTCTCTGCTATAGGTTTAAAATGCTGTGTGATAGAATTCATGGGCTTGAATTTGAAAAGTTAACTACCATATGATGTGTTCAGAAAGGCTTTATGTCATAGCCCAAAGAATATTAAGTTGGTAAAAGTGTTCGGAAATATATCACTATTAAGGTAAAAAGAGATGACTCAAATTAATTGTAGTATTAGACAAAGAGCCCTCCATAATCAAAGAATTTAAATAAATCAGCATGGCCGACCCTTCAACATTGCTGTGTCTCTTCTTTTTTCAAAATGATTGGTCTATAAACATTTTCATCAAATATCTCATTTTTTTCAAGTAGTAAATACAGGAACATATACAGACATCCACAAAATGGTTGGAGTTGGACAGGTGGTTCAATGTTTAAGAGCAATTATTGTTCTGGTAGAGGACTTGGGTTTAGTTCCCAGCACCCACAAGATAATTCACAACCATCTGTAAGTCTAGTTCCAGGGGAGTTAATGCCTTCTTTTTTTATCTTCATGGGTTGAAACCCAACCTTTTTAAATTTAAAAAACACTTAATTATTAGTAACTATATTCACTTATAACAAATATAAACACTTACTTAACTACTAACCCTACAAAATCCTACAACCCCTATGACCTAACCACTAAACCTATTGATAACTATTACAACTATTTTTATAACCTTTTAGAAGGATACGGTCTCTAGGGAAGGTCCTCAGTAATCAGTAACACGGTCTCTGTGGTAGACCCTTTAATGCACTTAGCAGTCTTTCTTCTGGAATATCTCAGATGTAGATTCATCAGGGTAAATTGGCTATGACAGTTTCACCTTAAATAAGGCTTGAGGCTTTCTTCTCTCGGGGATACCCCAGCTGTCTGTAGGCCAACTTATTTCCTTTGTATCAGCAACTCTGCCGCTCTGCCTCAGTCTTTAAAGCTGGCCACAGTTTCATCAGGCCACTGTTCAGACAGGTCAAACCCCTCTAGGCAAAAGCTGAGCCACAGGGTTTAGTCCTTGTCCTTTTGCTGTCTTACTGAGCCTTTCTCTGCTCACCAGCTTCTTTCTGCCTCAGGGAGATCTGGCCATCAGTCCACCAGCACTTTCTCCATCAGAGGATACAAACTACTCATCCTTTCTAGCATAAGGACTCGCTAGCATTGGAGCTCTCTACCATGCGGCCCCTAGCATGCAGCTCTCCTGGACTCATCCACTTGTCTTTAAATAGGATCTCTCCTTGTTCCACCTGCTTCAGCTTAATTTGGGCTCTGCCCACTTAGCAGCTGAAAACAATGTCAGGTCATAAACCCTTTCCTTGCTTCACCTGGCTTCAACCTTGTTTTTAGTCCATAGGCTCCCCTCATTTCATGTGAATTTAATGTGACTTCATCCTTGTTTTTAGTCAATAAGCTGATAAGCTAATTGCTCACAGCCAAGTTGATCTTCATGCCCCGGATTAAGAGACTGTATCAGAAACCTAGATTTTTACTAAATCTAATTTATATTAATCTAACTCCCTACATTGGGTATTGTACACATGTGAAACATATGTACATGCAAACAAAAGACACCTAAACATAAAATTAGGCATAAATAACTCTTCAAAAACATGTTTTCATTTTTTACCTCTCCAAATTATGTTTTATATGAGATAGACTTAGTTATGTTTGTTTAGATATCAAGTTGTAGTTTACAACAAAATGTCTTGAACATTTCCTACAATATCTACTGGTTCTTTGGTGACTCAATGTTTAACATTCTTTATTAATTGATGAGAAGAAAATATTACACAACTCATCTAGTCTACCTCTATTTATGCACAGATGCCTGAATGTTATTTCTCTATCTTGCTTTCTGCTTTGTGTATATGTTACATAAACTAATGTATAATATTTTCAAATGACTATAAGAGTATAAAATGCCCTATGAATTGGTTTTATCAATATTTAATGCACTCAAAACTATTTAGATATGTTTCCATGATTCTTTATTTCCTATTCTTCAGAGCAGCTACTTACTACAAACTCATACAATTCTCTTTATTCCATATTTATGCAGGGTCTCACTATGTATAGTTCTAGCAGGTTATTGATCTATAAGGCAGACTGTTCTCGGACACACAACTCAGTCTAATGAGAGCTTGAATTGCAGGCATGTACCTGGCTATACTTTATTTTCTTTAATCTTGAGAACTTTGCTCCATTTTAGTAGTACTTTAAAAATTAATTTTAAAAATAACTGATAGGTACACAGACAGAATAGTACATATTTTGGGGATATTCAATGGTGTTTCAATACTAATACACATAGTATAATGTTTAAATCAAGGGAAATTTTATATATATATATGCATACCATTTCAAAGAATTGGGCATGTCTTGATTTTGAATAAGTTCAATATAGTTTATTCTACTTTTTTGAAATTTGCAGTACATTACCATTATCTGTAGTCATTGTGGTGAGCAATACCTACATCTTAGAACCA
Source organism: Lophiomys imhausi (assembly GCA_907164525.1). NCBI lineage: Eukaryota > Metazoa > Chordata > Mammalia > Rodentia > Muridae > Lophiomys > Lophiomys imhausi. The sequence goes on along the minus strand of CAJQZJ010000309.1, from coordinate 3,227,136 downwards.
AATTATTGTTCTCTTGTTTCTTCTTGCCTCCTACTTCTTCCTAGTCTATGATTACCACAATTGCATTCTATATGATTAAATTGTATATTTAATATTAAATATTTTAAAGTTTTAAAAAAGAAAAAGTAAAGTTGAAACTTTTAATTCTATCTGATTAAAAGCTTTTAAAAACTGAAAAGAAGAAAATGTATATTACAGAAGCTTTTCAGTTTCATGAGGTAGGTCCCATTTATTGATGGTTGGTCTGAGAACCTGAGCTGTTGATATTCTGTTCAGGAAGTTGTCACCTGTGCCAATGAGTTTGAGGGTTTAACCCACTTTCTTTTCTAATAGATTTAGTCTGTCAGGCCTTATGTTAAGGTCTTTGATCCACTTTGACTTAGGTTTTGTTCAAGGTCATAATTATGGGTCTAATTTCATTCTTTTACATGTCGACATCCAATTAGACCAGCACCATTTGTTGAAGATGCTGTCCTTTTTCCATTGTATGGTTTTGGCATCTTTGTCAAAAATTAAGTGACCATAGGTGTGTGGGTTCATTTCTGGGTCTTCAATTGATTCCATTGACCCACTGGTCTGTTTCTATACCAATACCATGCTGTTTTTATTACTATTGCTCTGTAGTACAGCTTGAAATCTGGAATCTGGGGTGCTGATGCCCCTATATGTTTTTTTTAATTGTACAGAATTGATTCAGCTATTCTGTTTTGTTTTGTTTTTTTGTATTCCATATGATGTTGAGAATTGCTTTTTTCAGGTCTATAAAAAATTATGGTGGTATATTGATAGGAATTGCATTGAATCTGTATTGGGGTAGTGTTAAGCATTCTAAATGTTAATTGGTCCTTTTTGCTGTCTGTTACTTATGTTGACTTTGATTGGTTAAATAAAATGCTGAGGCCTGAGATTGGGCAAAGACAGAGAAAGGTGGGACTTCCTGAAATTAGAACAGGAAGCCTGTGCTTTAGACAGAGGATTAATTCATTCTAGCCACCAGCAGGAAGAAGAAGGCATTCCAGCCAGGAGCAGCAAGAAAGGAAGACATATGCCATGGGTTAGAAAAAAGAACCTCATTCCACATGGCCAGGAACATCCGCATGGCATGGAAAATGGCAGTTCAAGGGGACATATGTATATATGGGGTCATATTTGGGTAATAGACTTAAGAGCTAGCTTAGATGGGCCAAGATTGCTCAATTCAGGCCAAGGCTTGTTAAAATCCATGCGGTCTGTATGTATTCATTTATAATGTCTGGATAAGAATTAACTGCCACCAAACCAATTAATATAATATAAATACTGTTACATAACTTATTAGTCATATTTATTTACAAATCTGTATATTGCTTTTGGCAGTATGACCATTTTTATTATGTTGATCCTACCTGTCCATGAGCATGGGAGATCTTTCCATCTTCTGATGTCTTCTTCAATTTCTTTCTTCAAGGACTTGAAGTTCTTGATGTTTCCTCATCTATGTTCATAGCAGCCTTATTTGTAATTTCTAGAACCTGGAAACAACCCAGATGTCCCTCAACCAAGGAATGGATAAAAAAAAAACTGTTATACATCTACACAATGGAATACTACTTAGCCATCAGAAACAATGAAATCATGCAATTTGCAGCCAAATGGATAGAACTAGAGAAGCTCATCCTGAGTGAGATAACCCAGACTGAGAAGGACGCACATGCCATCTATTCACTTATAGTTGGATTTTAGCTATATAGTACAGGATAACTATACTACAGCCAATGAATCAAAGGGAACAGGAACATAGACTTTGATACCTTTCAATGAGACACTTTGCCCTAGTGTGGCTGCCTTGTAGGCCCCTAGTGTGTAAGGAGGCTCTGGGCCCTCCTATGACTGCTAAACACGGGCAGGACTGATATGTAGGCACAATCCACTCTAGAGGAATGGGATGGAAGGGAGATGGGTAGAAGGTGGGAGGGTGGGACTGGGAGGGGTTGAAAGAGGGTACTGTGATGGAGATGTAACCTGAAATAATAAATAAACATAAAAAAGAAGAAAATGTCTATTGCTATAATTTGCTTATTAATATTTTATTTAATTATTTTATTGTACTACACAATTTATGCAAATAAATCTTGCATATTTGAATATGAGTGATTTTTAATTAGTATTAATGTTCTTATATCATACAGGACCAACTCAGTGTTTATTTTCAATCAGTAGATTAATTCCAAACTTCAATTCTTACTTCTGTGCAAAGCTAATTTCAAGATACAAAAGCTCTAAAGTAGCAATGCAGTTATCAAAGATTTCTTTTGTTCTCTTAATAAGAAGACTCCAAATTAATGGCTTTATTTTATATTTCTGAATAAAAAGTGCAATTTTGTGGAGTAGATTTATAATATTCAGAAATTCACTAAATTAGAGGGTGGATATTCTTCATCTGGGAAGAAAACTTGTAAAGGCACTGAGATGCATTTGAAAATCCTGTTTTCCAGTGACATTTTGTTGATTAATTATACCAATAAATTATCACTAAAATTCCTTAGAATGCTGTTTTTTTCTTTCATTTTTGATAATATGAGTAGTATACTAAGAAAATATTTTGATATACTTTTGCCATGGTCATTAAAGCAAAAAGAGAGGAAGCTTTTAAGGAAAAAGAGTTTCCTTTTTTTCTTTGTATATGAGGAAGGTCTTGAGACTGGGCTTCTCTTTGTAGTCTTGTCAGTCCTGGAACTCAATTTGCAGAATAGTCTGACCTTGAGTTCAGAAATCCACCGGTCTTTCCCTCCCAAGTGCTGAAAATCAAGTCATGGGCCACCATGCCCATCTGAAGAAAACAATAGTTGAAACTCATGTATTGCAGCAGGCTATTCAAGAGAAAATAAAAATTTTTTAACATAAAATATACTTAATGTCAACTAGAACTTTATCATTCTTTCTTTAATAGAATTATATTATTATGAAGCAAACATTCATCAAGTGCATTTAAATATTAATAGTTGATCCTTACCTATCCACCACTACTTCATTTCAACTTTATACTGGAGTAAGCTTACATCCAGATCACAAATATTTTCATGAAATATAAACTATAGCCATTATTTTAGAGTCATCTTATTAAGAGAACAAAAGAAATCTTTGATAACTGCATTGTTGCTTTAGAACTTTAGTATCTTGAAATTAGCTTTGCACAGAAGAATTGAAGTTTGAAATTAATCTACTTATTGAAAATAAACAATGAGTTGGTCCTGTATGATATAAGAACATGAATACTAGTTAAAAATCACTCAAAAGCCAAAAATATTAAAAATAATCATACATAATTTCTTGGAAAAGACCATGTTTTATTGTATTTTATGTATATAAGTTTATATATAACAACAATTAAAGAAAAACAGGACATGAATTTGGCCAAGAGTGAGGGGAAGTTTAATGGCAGGGATAAGAAGGTGAGAAGGGAGGAAAGGAATGATGTTATTAGATTACAATTTTTTAAAAAGGAAGTATTACAAAAAGAATGTGTCTCAAGTCATAACATAATCCATCTGAGAAGTAATTTTTTCAATCCAATCATAACATCTTTGTTTCTCAAACAGTATATCATGGGATTAAACATTGGAGTCACAATAGTATAGAAAAGAGAAAGTAATTTGTCTATTCCTGCTGAATGGCTAGACTTTGGCCTCAAGTATGTAATGATACCTGATCCAAAGAATAAAGCTACAACTATAAGGTGGGAAGAACATGTAGAGAAGGCCTTGGCTCTCCCAGTTACAGATGGAAGCTTCAGAATTGTTGAGATTATTTTCACATAAGATCCAAGAATCAGCATAAAAGGAATAGTGACCACTAAAATGGCAATCACATAAATTAGCATCTCTATCATAAAAGTGTTCCCACAAGCTAGGGCCAGGACTGGAGGTATATCACAGAAAAAGTGATTCAGTTGATTTGATCCACAAAATGGTAGAGAGAATATCCAGTATGTGAACCCTATGTGAATAGGAACTCCACTTATCCAACAGCAAGCTGCCAGTTGTACACAGAGACTATTGTTCATGAGGAGAGGGTAGAGCAATGGGTTGCAAATAGCAACATACCTGTCATAAGCCATAGCAGTCAGAATAAAGCATTCAGTAGCCCCAAAGACAAGAAAGAAATACATTTGAGAAGCACAAGCCATAAAGGAAATGATTCTGTCTTGTCTGAAGAGATCTGTTAATAACCTGGGGAGAGTGACTGACACATAACATATTTCTAAGAAAGAAAAATTTCCAAGGAAAAAATACATAGGAGTCTGCAGGGAAGGGTCAACCCTAGTAATTATGATAATGAGGCTATTGCCCATAAGAATAATTAAATAGATCACCAAAAAAACTCCAAAAAGAAATTCTTGCAAGTTGGGAACATCAGAAAAGCCAAGTAAGATGAATTCCACCAATGTGGACTGGTTCTTCTGTTGGGTACGTTGTAGTGTGGGTTCATCCATGGATGACTGATTTCAAGTTTTGAAATCAGTTTACTCCATGGAATTCAGATATTAAAAAAGTGACATACTGAAAGTTTCAAATCCACAGACATAGGAGAGATGTCCAGTTGTATTGATTTTCATGAGTTATTAACAAACATTCTTAGTCCAATTTCCTATATTTTCATGGAATAAAAAGAGAGCACCTTTAAAATCTGTTTTTCCTGCCCACAATAAAGTATTCTAGTCAAATGCCAAGACAGCAAAACACAGAGCAATGATACAAGAATGCTATGGTTCAGACTGTCTATCCCTTGGCGTTAAACAGCTTCCATCAATGTGTAGCACCAGATAATGAGAATGGTATCTCCTCCCTGGACAGTAGTCTTTATCTTTGCCTTTAATTATTTTCTTTTTGTTGCAAAAGCTGTTTAATCACATTTTTGTTTTGATGAACATTGCCATGGAGCTCAAAGCTTTTTCTCTGAGTCACACCTCAGGTGAGATGTTGAGCGGTCATTCAGTAACAATGTACTTCCCTAGATTTCAAGGAACCTGGACCAATAATTATGTGGTAAGGCACTTAGATGATGATGACAAAAGTGAGCCTGTGTTGAAGAACTATATTCCATTTCATATCTGTACAAACATAGAGATAATACAACAGAATAATTCATGTGCCTTCAGGAAACTGTAATAGTGAAAAAAATGAATTCTTGTAATATATACTGAATGCTGTCATGGTCCCAATCAACAATTCTACTTATATTTGAGATTTGATACCTAGAAGGAATATTTATCAAAGTTGAGGTCTTTACAAAGTTAAAATGCAAAAGGAAACCAAAACATATAGAAGAATTTGAATTTAGTCACATGTATCACATCCAGCTCCAGCTCCAGTATTTACAATTTTATTGTTCCAGTCTTCCTTTCAATGGTTCCAACAGGACCATTTTATATACATGCAATATTTATCTAATATAGAGGGATATATATATTATTATATTAGATAAATATAGTGAGAAATGTATATCCATATCTCTCTTTTATGTGAAATATATGCTTGTATTCTTCATTTCTATGTAAGGGAATGTATAACTAAATGCCTCAGTTACTGACCCCTCAAGTATTTATCTTTTATCTATCAAATACGCTCAATGTTTACTCCAGTGTAATGGACCCTAGCTTTCAATTTTGTTTTTCTTTACACTACTTCTAGCTTTTGTTTCCTTCCATTATGCCAAATTTTGATTTATTTCAAAGTTCTGTATTCTGCAAAATTCAGTCTTGAGTTTTATGATCCCCTTTTCACATTACGGATCCCAAATTCATTTCCTTTTCCACAGGTAATAGTTTTCATCTCTGCTGATAAGATTTCAATTTCTCTGTTCACATAGCATCCCAAAATGTTTCAGCAATTTATAATTTTGACTTGGTGTTTATTTTTCACTAGTGCCAAATTTCTGGGCTCATGAACCTTTGATTTTTAAATTTATTTTCAAATAATTCTGAACTTCCTCACATCTTCCTCATTCACAAGAAGAAACATCAAAGACTTCAATTTTTAATACAGTATTATTCTATTTAAAAATGACACCTAGTATAATTCCTAATGTCTTTACTTGCAAAATCTAGTTTTTTTCTGATTTCTGAGAATGTGTGTATTTTCTTCTTGCTTCATAACTTTATAGTCACCTTTTCATTCTATATTTTTTCAAAGCTTTCAATATTTACATGACTTTTCCACATATATTAATTTTCATATACACAACATTAATATAGCTTACTTTTGAGAAAACAAGTTGACCATAGAGAATTGAAGTTTGTTTGTTCCTGATGTTTCACGGAATAGATGATTGTGATTTGAAATCTATCTTCTCTTTATGAAGGATCATGAGGTTGCAAGTATAGTATGTGTACAATTCCAAAAAGAAGCTTGGTTTCAATCTTAACAAAGTTTAGAGACTAGTGTTAGAATTAAACATATCTTACCTTAGAAATGAATGAATCTGTAGGAAGAAATCACAAACTGCTATTCAAGATATTGAATAGCAGAGAATAAATGAAGAGACTTAGATGGAAATGTGAAATGTTTGTAGACCACAGGTTATCACATAATAATTTTGTCAATTTACATTTTCAAATGTACACTAAGGGATGCGAAACATTAACTACAACTAAATAAAAAAACTTTAAAAATTAGGTCAGTCTGTGTAACTCTATTTTTATCTCATACTGGAGGTACATTTTATTATAAAAACACAAAAACTATCAAATATATGATCCAAATCACAATACAAAATCAGCTTCCTCAAAATAACCTATTTTGATCATTTCTATTATTGGAGTTGATATATTCTTTCAGTCAATAATTAGTGGTTATTCTTGGGTAGGTTCAAGTTGGGATCCATGATTCCTATAGCATCTTTACTGGAAATGTGTTTTCTCAATCAGGGCCACATCACCCTTATTTTATTTTTACTTTTTACTCTTTTAGATTGACTAATAATGAATTTAGAGAAAATAACAAAAGGGTCTGATTAATCATATTTTGTCCTTCCTCTGACAATTTCTGAATATTTTTATATGAAATACTGTTATTTACCCCTATGCCTCATTTAATGCATTCCAAATAATATAGTGCAATTTGCTGTTTTTTTCATGAATAGGTGAAGGAATAAAGAAATTAAGTAATCTCAATATTGTGAAGAGTCCAGTTGAACTGCAACTCAGCCATGCAATTCGAGTCCATAGTTTTAATGAATGTTCCATAAAAATAATGGGAAACACAACATAACACATTATTTGGGCTTCTATATTCTTAGTAATAATATTAAACTTCAAGAAATACCAAACCATTTTTAAAATAATGATTTGTACCTATTATTGCAAATTACAAAAATAATAGGATTATATAATAACTGATGCCATTATTGTGTAAAGATGAAACCATTAACAATATTATTATATCAAGATTTAAATATATAAATATACGGCCCTAAACCAATTTTTATCACCAAAAAATTTCATGTCAAGTCTCAATTCCGATATAAGAATTAGAGATAATTCCTTCATAGGTAAGGCTGATATATTCAGAATTAAGAAAATTAATCTAATGAAACTATCTGCTTTTGAAAAACTTTCATTTCATTTGATCATTAGTTTAGAAAATACAATTAAATAGATAATGTAAATATTGCTTACCTTTCGTATGTGCTGAACAAATAAATTTATTATTCCAATTTTAAGAGGAATGATCATATATATATATATGTATATATATAATGTTTATTTATATTATTTAAGTAATAAAAACAGTCACTTTCTTTGTCCTTTAAACACATTCTTTAACTTAAATTCAATTATAGTGAATTTTAGAAAAGAAATGCTCCTTATTCATTAAGATATATTGTCTCTCCAAGATTCACAGTGTTTTTAATCTCAGAAATCTGTTCATTAAGGGGTAGTTTAGTCAATAACTAAAGCTGTTCCATTTTGTCATTAGTTCATTGTGAATTTTCTCTCTGAGGAATATGTTGAAGGGCAGGACCCTGTTGGCCATTCCTTTTGGCCTTCATCCCCATGTTCTCTGTCTTTGGAGACTAAAGAACACTTCAGTTGGGAAGAGTTGTATAATATGATCATAGTTGAAAGTGTGTTTAGTTTTAGGTATATAATTGGAGGGGATTAAACTTTTAATAATTAAACCAATGTTTTAAAATTATTTATTTTGAAAACTAGAACATATATTTTATAAAATAAGATGCTTTAGAGTCTATATGGTGCTGCCTTGTAGGCCCCCAGTGTATGAGGAGGCTCTTGGCCCTCATATGACTGCTGAACTGGGGTGGGGGACTGATAGATAGGGACACTCCACTCCGGAGGAGTGGGATGGAAGGGATAGGGGGTACACGGTGGGAGGGCGGGACTGGGAGGGGTGGAAAGAGGGCACTGTGATGGAGATGTAACCTGAAGTAATAAATAAATATTTTTAAAAAATGGAAAAAAGATTTCATAAATATTGTGGAATATCTAAATTGAGCTAATTGACATGTTCATTGCATCACATTGTTGTCATATTTTATGGATAGATAATCTAACATGTACAAGCAGTTATTTTAAAGACCACAACTCTGTAGTATGAGGTATGTGCTCTTTGCTGTTCAATAGATTCCTTAAATTTATTCCTCCTAACTTGCTTAAATTTGGCATTCTTTTGTAAATATATCTCAAAAACCTGCACTCTTTCCATATTAATCACTATTGTAAAATATCATTTATTAATCTTAAAATATCCAACTTAGAAATTATGGATTTATATAATAAAAAGTTTTATTCCCTCAAGCCACCTATTAAATAAGTAAAAGAGTTTATTTTTCTTTACAGAGAAATAGGAAATGAGTTCATTAAAAGCTGTCTGAGCAAAGATAACATAATAAAAATTGAGTCTCAGTTTTCTATAGAAAATGTTGGAAAGATGGCATCAAAATGTTTATGGAATACTGAGAGAGATAGACTGTCTAGTGAATTTTATATGGTATGTGTTGCATGAAATCAGTTTTATTCATTTATGTGTTTTAAAATTCAAAGCACATAATTTTATGAACTATTATGCTATACTATTCATAATGCAAAGAAGTATTTATACCTGTAAACTTTGCCCTCTTTTACATTCAATTGCTAATTTTCCATGTAAACTGGCTCATTGTTTCACCAGGTAATATTTCACATTTTCTCTTCATGCATGCCATGAATCCTAGCCTTTTGTCTGTCTAGTAGGGATTGTGAAATTCCAAAAACTGATCTATGTGTAAAGAACACGAATTAATTTCCCTAAGTTGAGCCAGTATCATTTGGTTACTTTAAACCATTTATGATATGTGGTATATTTTCTCCACTGTTAGTGATTGTATGCCAGATATGGACCATTTTAGGATAGATATTGTTGAAATTTGGTTTTGTCTTGTTTTCTCCATCTATGTTGATAGAAAGTTTTGCTGGGTATAGTATTCTGGGCTGGCACTTATGTTCCCTTATGGCCTGTAGGACATTAGAGTTTCTAAGGAGAAGTCAGGTGTAATTCTGATGGGTTTACCATTATGTGTTACTTGACTTTTTTCTCTTACAGCTTTTAATATTCTTCTTCATTCTGTACATTTGCAATTTCCATTATTATGTGGTGAGAGGAATTTCTTTTCTGTTCTAATTTATTTGCTGTTCTATATGCCTCTTGGAACTTTACTGGCATCTCTTTCTTTAGGTTTGGGAAGTTTTCTCCTATGATTTTGCTGAAAATGTTTCCTAGACCTTGGATCAGGAGTCTTCTCTTTCATCTATGCCTATAATTCTTAGGTTTTGTCTTTTCATTGAGTACTTGATTTCTTGGATGTTGTAGGTGAAAACTTTTTTAGTTTTCTCATTTTCTTTTGTTCTGATTTCTTCAATCATATCTTCCATGCCTGAGATTCTGTCCTCCATCTCTTGTATCCTATTTGTGATACTCATGTCTGTCCTTCCTGTTATCTTTCATTGGTTTTCCACCTCCAGGATTGTCTCTCTATGTGTGTGTGTGTTTTTTTTAATTGCTTCCTTTCCAATTTCAGGTCTTGAACTGTTTTATACATTTCCTGCTCCTATTTTGTTGTCATTGCCTGCAAATCTTTCATAGCCTTGTTTCTTTCCTGTTTGTGTTTGACTGAGTTAGCTTGGCAGTCTCTAATAGAATTCTCCATTGCTTTCATTTGTAAAATTGTGGATTTTTAAAATTCTTTCAGGGATTTATTTTCTTCTTGTAAGACCTCTATCATATTCCTAAGTATAGATTTGCCATCATTTTCATGTGTTTCGGTTGTTGTGTGATGGCCAGAGCTTGCTGTACTAGCATAGCTGAAATTTTTGGAGTCATATTTCCCTTACTTTTTTCAGTTCTGTTCTTTTCTGTCCTTTAGCCATCTAGTTGTCCTTACCTGTTTGTTCCTGGTGCCTTCTGGACTTGGCATCAAGGAGGAAATTTTGATATAGAGGTCATAAAAGTTGGTGATCTTTATCTCTTCAAAGGCTGCATGGGGACTTGTATTCGGGGCTGGTTTTAGGTGGACCACCCAGAGCTTACCCCTTCCTGTTGTATCCCAATTGGGAACTCAGGTCAGGGGTTAGGGTGGGATATGTTATTGCCACCTGCAGGTTCCTCAGATTCAGATGGTCTTCCTAGTGATGTCTGTGGGGGTCGGCAGGCCACAGCCTGTAGGCTAGGGCTGCAGTTGCCCTGTGGCTTATGGGTCAGGACCATGATTGTGGACTTCCCAAGCTGCTCTCAGGGGTATTTGGGGAAGCTCAACTGCCTTTTCCTGGCCAAAATCACTCTGCTCAAGTCCAGTGTGCCTGAGATGGCATGGTTTCTGGCAGTTTCCCTGTAGTTAGAGTGTCAGGACTGTGGTCAGGACCATCATTGTGGTCCTCCCAGACTGCTTTCAGGGGGATCTCAATTTTAACCTGTCTCTCTCAGTCAGAATCTCTGTGGTCTAGTGCTGCCCACTCACTGGGGCAGCATGTAATGATCCAGATCTACTTCACTACTCCAGACCCAGATCTAGATGCTGTATTGAGGCTGTAGACCTAGTGCCCTGCCAAAGTGGGGACACACAGGGAGTTCCAAAATGGATCTCACAATGCATCTACAGCACTTGGATTCAGGGGGAATCTCAGTTTCTTTTTCCTTGCCAGAAGCACTGTGTTCCAGAGCAGCCTGTCTGGGTCGCCAGGGCTTCTAACAGTTTCCCTGTAGCTAGGATGTCAGGACTGTGGTTACAATCCTCTCAAGCTTCTCTCAGGGGTGTCTCAGGACCAACCTGTGCCTCTTTGTCAAAAGCTCTGTTGTCCAGGGCAGCTCATTGGCTTGGGCAGCACACAATAGTCCAGACTATTTTCCTGCTCCAGACCCAGATCTAGATGCTGTAGATTGAGGCTATAGACTGAGTGCCCTGTCAAAATGGGCACAGGAAAGGAGTTCCAATATGGAGTTCACAGTGTGTCTATAGCACTTGGATTCAGGGAGAATCTCAGCTGCTTTTTCCTTGCTGTGTTCCAGAGCAGCCTGCCTGGGTTGTCAGGGCTTCTAACAGCTTCCCTGTAGCTAAGGTTTCAGGACTGTGGTTTGGTCCTCCCTAGCTACTCTCAAGTGAGTCTCAGGGTCAACCTGTGCCTCTCAGACTGGAGTTCTGTGAATAGGTATGGCCCCATTTCTGAGGCCACACACAATAGTCCAGAACTGCTTTACTGCTCTAGGCTAAGATGGAGATGTACCCTGAGTGCCCAGGTGAGTACTAGCCAAGGGGCCAGGCTAGGGTGGGGGGCAGGGAGTTCCTATATATAGTCTATATCTTTTTCACAGTGTGCTTGGGCTCAGGGAAGCTCAGAGCCTGCCAGCTCGATCCCCCAGTTACCATTCAGCCAGATGCTGCCATGTGGCAAATCCCAGGGAGAATCACCCTCAGTCTTACTGTAGTGGTGATGTTGGTCTTCTTTTGGGTGTCAGAATGCTTACACAGAAGCTATGGACTCAGGAACTGAGGAGGACCTCTGTTTGGTGGTCAAAGCTGACTGCTGACATCCTGAAAAGGTCTGTTCAGCAGGCTTTTCTACTGCAGCGGAAAGTGTCCCATCTCTCATTCTTCCAGTGTCTATATGTCCAGTACAGAGTTCTTTATTATCCCTATCTTTGCTGGGAAAGCCCAGATATGCTTGTGCCTCACAAACTGCCATTCAGCAGGAGTATGTCTCTGGGGTGGTCCAGTTGATCTTCCTGATGATCAGAATGTATCCAAGGTTATCACTGCTATCTTGCGGAGTACTATATAGACCATTTGAATTAAGAAAATAATATACATTCCCTTGAAGAAGAGTAGAAAAAGACACCAGGAAGGTCAATACTGTAATGGTATATCTGAAAAAAAGAATGGCCAAAGTAGAGTCTGAGTAGAATGTTCATACTGTGAATATGATCAAAAAGTAGACAATATGTCCAAATGTTCTCCATTTTATCATACATGAAATCAATGATTTGTAAAATTAAGCATGATGATTGCACATATCTTTCCTTCCATGGTTGGGGAGAGGAATTACCATATAATCAAGGCTTGCCTGGAATCTGTTACATAGCCCAGTCTGACTTTAAACTCGTAATTTACCTGAATCAGCTCTATGAAAGACTAAAATAGTAAGATTGTGTCACCATACTAAGGTGCATATGTTTAAGTAAACCGTGTTATCTAGTCTGTCACAAAAATATTCAGAATCTATGTCCTAATATCATTAATTGTATTCATTTCTCTATCTTACATAAACTTCTTTAGTGTACATTCTTGTAATATTTCTTTTAACAACAAAGTACTAAACTAGGGAGATGTCTCAGCAGATAAACTGCTTGCTATCAAATATAAAGACCCAAACTTAACCCTCAGAAGTGACATATGGGACATAGAACCTGTACCAGGATCTTCTGACCTCCAAATGTACCATAGAGAACATATACTACTTCACACAATAAATAAATACATTTTCTAAATTTAAAAGATTAGATATATACTAAAAATTGTTGTTTTCATTACTAGCCTATGCTTACTAATCCTATCTTATGTTAAAGATAACCATTTGTTATGATATAAATTGAATGAATTTTTCTTAAATATTCCCCTAACCCACACTGCCACTAAAAAATAATAGTATATAATATGCATATTATAATAGCATACTAGGGCTGGAGAGATGGCTCAGCCGTTAAAGGCTAAGCTCACAACCAAAAATATAATAGCATACTAGTGACCGATAAGCACCCAATTTTCTCCTGAGAATTTGTTCAGTTATTAGACATGGTTTTAGTCATTCTTATAGCTTTAAGAGCCACATAACTTTCTATGTGACAATTAGATCACGAGGCAATGTGTGAAATCTGCCCCAGTCTGACTTTGGAAAAACCTTCTGGAACTTCACATCTCATTCTGTTTCCCCACTTCATCCCTCAAGTGTTAGTTATGACAGTGGGAAATGTGTCAGTATAAGGTATCGAGTGAGCCTAGCTTTGGTTGTTTGGGTAAGATATCAAATGGAAAATCTTACAACATCCAAGAATTAACCTTTTTATATCTCTTGGATCTGGTTTGTGAAAGATTGTATTTTATGTCTAGGAGTCATCTGAAACCTTTATTAACATCAGTCCTGTCCCTTTTGTGTTTCACACTGTGCAGTATGACTACAGCAGAATGCACAGTCCAAACAGAACGGACAGCATTTACTTCAAGTTTAACCACATTTTGAAACTGCATGAAGAAAATCTGTAGGGATTTAGTCTCACTTTTTGAGTATAATTGTAGTTTTTACTTAGTAGTTTGGGGACTATGTCTTTCTAGACATCACTTGGGGAATGAAGCAGGAATATGTAAATCAATTATTAGGGTATAAGGAGATAATATTCTGTTCTCCATGTGAGTGGTAGTTTCCACTAGCTATCTGAATTGATCCCAAACCCAAAGGCCTTATGACTTCATTGTGTACTACGAGATATATCATTATTTAAAGTATCTCACCTACTGATTTGATTAGGTAAGTGTTACTCCATTGGCTGAAGTCTAGGTGTTAGAATCTTACCTCCACCTACTCACAGAGAAGTAAAGGGTCCAATTAGATACTAATATTTTAGTACCTAGAACCTTTAAGTGGAGTGGAGATGTAAAGATACACCATGCTTTTTTCTTATGAGTAAAGTCGATGTCAATGATAATTGCTCTTTTATTGAGAGCAGTCATCATCACAATACCAAGAGTAACAGAGAGATATTGGGAAGGAAGTACAGAAACACTTCTAGTGGGATAGATTTTGCAAGTGTTGAATTTAGTCTGCCTACCTAATGCTTTCCAAGACCCTCCACTGGATGCATCAACTTCTTCTGACACATATTGACACATCTAATAGCTTTATGGAAATCTCACCTAGCCAAGGGATAGCTATCCAGGAAATTTTCAGGCAGCAAAAAGAGCTGCCAAAGTCAGAGCTATGTGTTTGTAGCCAGGAGAAATGGAGGGGAGAAGGTGTATAAGACATTGTGGGTGATGTCCTTCCTCAAAAGTCTAGCCTCAAAAGCCATCCATGAATCTGCAAGTTGCTTTTTATTTATTTGCTTATTTGATCATCTTGTGACCTTGATTTTACTTTGCTTTTGCCTGCCTTTCTGTTGTATGCCAACATCCAACACTTTTGGAATGAAAATGTTTAGTACGAAGGTTCCTTTTGATTATATACTTTATTGGAACTGTAATCTACTAAGATACACCTTTGGGCAGTCTGTCAGTGTATTTCTAGAAAAAAAACTGAGGGAAGGATCTTTTCCCTCAATGTATAGTGTCTTCCAATTGGCATTCACTATATGAAGAAGTTGACTTGGAGAATATCAATAGTTATAATAAAAATTAAATTAATTGTTATAATGCTAATTTAAATAGAATAGTAGTATTAAATATAATAATATTGTTTGTTATAATAACAAGCATTAATTGTCATAACAATATCAATACTATTTTTCTGCTACATAAGCACATCTAATAACCAGTCTCCTAAGATTAAGACATCTCTCAGCTTTCATCAAAGAACTTCTTTTTTCATAGTAGATTGTGTTTCATACAGAAACTCAAGAATGTTCAACATACAAAGAATAAAAGACTGTGGAGTTATTAAGTCTAGTTAGGACTTCTATATCATGCTCCCTACTCCCAAGGCTCAGGATTGAACAGTAAAATGGGAGAATAAAGAATGTAAGAGCCTGGTGTAAAGGAAATTTCACTGAAATAATGTTTATGAAATATTACAGAAGAATTGCACACATCAACACACAGTAGCTGTAACCCTGTGTATAAGACTTGTACAAAAATCAAGCCAGTCAAAATCTTATCATGGTTAGTGAAATGGCTTGTGAAATTTACCACTATCTGAGAAGCAAATAATAGCCTCCTGGGAAGAGAGTTCATTTTCTTCAATGATTTGGCCCCTGAGAAGTAACTTATAGTGAAGTATGAATTTCAATATTCATATACATACTGTCAGCACTAAATGGTCTCAATGCATTTTGAAAAAAATGTTCATGAAGTTGGGAAAATAAAGCAGTGGGAGAGGACTGTGGGGAAGAGAATAGGGGATAGATTTGAACAATACACATAATATCCATGTATGAAGTTTAAAAAGAAAAGATATACAGAGGTCAAAGGTAGAAGAAAATTTGCTTGCTTGCCTTTGCTTCTTGTTATGTCTATGCAAACTGCCCTAGCCAATGTTGTTCCTGGAGCTGCCACTACTGCTACAATCTCCCACTGAAATGAGGCTCTAAGTTCCAATGTGGGATGAATACCAGTGACTTTCTTAGAACTTTCCAGAATGAAGACGGAACTTCCTATCTCATGTTTCCTACACTATCTAGCTAAGCTTGCCCCATATAAACATATGATTTGGTGTTGGGGAACAAAACAAAACAAGGATATTAAAGAAACCTTCTCTCATATCAATGTAATTACAACTCTACTATGATGCATAATTGTATTTATTGATTGGGAAGTAGCAGGGCCCAAGACTCTTTAGAAAATCATAAATAGATTTGTGGATTTTGTCCCAAGAATTGATTATTCCTCTGTATGAAAATCTCCTTATTGATTCCTTCTTGAGTCTTATAGAAGAGTGGGAGGAAGGAGCTGGAGGGTACAAGAACTCCACAAAGAGATCAACAGAGTCAACTAACCTAGACCCCTGAGGGATTCCTGAGACTGAAGCTCCAACCGAAAAAGCATGTATGGACTGGACCTAGGTCCCCTAGATATATTTAGATGATATGTATCTTGGTCTTCACATAGAACACCTAGCAAGTGGTGTGGGGACTGTCTCTGTTATGGGCTCTGTTGCCTGTTTGTGGATCACTTTACCCTAAGTAGGTGCCTTGCATGGACTCAATGAAAGAGGATGCTCTTTGTCTTGATTTGACATGAATAGCAGGGGTAGATTCTGTGTTTTCCTTTTTCTGAGGAGGCAGGGAGGGGGAAGGAGGAAGAGAGTGGGAAGATAGGACTGGGTAAAGAGGAGAACAGGGCTGCTATCGGGATGTAAAATAAATAAATAAAAGATATAGATCATAGGTGTATTTTTCCATCCCAAAGATTCACATTAGAAGTGGGTCTTCCAACTTCAAAAGATTTACTTAAGAAAAAAAATCTTTTGTGAGTTCTCAGTTTAGCTCTGTTGCCCATTTTTGAATGGATTATTTAGTTTATTGGTGTTTAATTTCTTTATAAAGTTTGAATAGTAGCCCTCTGTCAGATGTGGGGTTGGTAAAAATATTTTCTCAATCTATAGGTTGCTATTTGGTTCTATTGACAATGTTCTTTACCTTACAGAAATTTTTCTGTTTCATGAGGTCCCATTTATTGATTGTTGGTCTTTGAGCCTGGGCTAATAGTGCTCTGTTCAGGAAGTTGTCACCTGTGCCAATGAGTTCGAGACTTTTACCCATTTTCTCATCTATTAGATTTAATGTGTTGGATTTTATGTTAAGGTCTTTGATCCACTTAAGTTTTGTTCAAGGTGATAAATATGGGTCTATTTGCCTTCCCTTACATTTTGTCATCCAGTTAGACCAGCACCATTTGTTGAAGATGCTGTCCAGTTTGCATTGTATGGTTTTGGCTTCTCTGGCCAAGAAAATGCTCACCATCCTTAATCATTAGAGACATGCAACTCAAGATGACTCTGAGATTCTATATCACACCAGTCAGAATAGCTACGATCAAAAAACTCAAAGGGCAGCACATGCTAGCGAGGTTGTGAAGAAAGGGGAACACTCTTCCATTACTGGTTCTTTTAACAGAGTCAACTAACCTAGGCCCCTGAGGGATTACATAGACTGAAGCATCAACCAAAAAGGCATGTATGGACTGGACCTAGGTCCCCTAGATATACTTAGTTGATATGTATCTTGATCTTCACATAAAACACCTAGCAAGTGGAGTGGGGACTGCCTCTGATATGGGCTCTGTTGCCTGTTTGTGGATCACTTTACCCTAAATAGGGTGCAAACTTGTACAACCACTATGGAAATTAATCTGGCAATATCTCAGAAAACTTGGAATAAGTACCTCAAGACTCCAGCCATACCACTTCTGGGTATATATCCAAACAATTCCTCACCAAACCACAATGATATTTCCTGAACTATATTCATAGCAGCTTTATTTTTAATAGCTAAAAACTGGAAACAACCCAGATGTCACTCAACAGACAAATGGATTAAAAAAAAAAAGCTATGGAACATTTACACAGTGGAATACTACTCAGCAATCAGAAACAAGGAAATCATGCAATTTGCTGCCAAATGGAGGGAACTAGAAAAGCTCATCCTTCATGAGCTAACCCAGATTCAGAAAGGTGCACATGGCATGTATTCACTTATAACTGGATTTAGCCATATAGTACATGATAACTATCTTACAACCAATAGACTGAGAGGAATAGGAACGTAGACTTTGTTACCTGTCAGTGGGGTGCTTTGCCCTAGTGGAGCTCCCATGTAGGCCCCCAGTGCAAGAGGAAGCTCTTAGCCCTCATATGACTTCTGAACTGAAGGTGGCTGATATATAGGGCACACCACACTGGAAGAGTAGGATAGGTAAGAGAAGGGGAAGAGGGTTAGAGGGTAGGATAGGAAGAGTTGGAGCGAGGGGACCATGATGGAATTGTAACTTGAAGTAATGAATAAACATTTAAAAGAAGATGGAAAAAATCTAAATTATAAATATGGTATGCATTCACTTATATCTGAATATTAGTCATTATATAAATGTTAATCATGCTGCAATCTCTAGACTAAGAGAGACTAGGCATAGAAGGGATTAGGGTGGTGCATGATTCTCCCTAGGAGGGAAAATAGAATACATGTTATGAGTGAACTGGAAATAGGGTGTGTGGACTAGAACAAAAGAGGAAGGACAGATGTAGGATATGGGCACAAATTTGAAGGTAAATATAAAGCTAACTTTAGTGGTAATTCTATTGTGCATTTCTTTTCTGTTTTTGTTGTTGCTGTTCATTTGATTGGTTGGTTGTTTGGTTTTGGTGGTACATGAGTTCATGAAATGCATTTGATAATGAAAGCATAAAATTTAATGTGAAGCATCACAGATTTTGTTTCAAATGTCAGTTCTAACTACATGAAAGTTCATTAAGTTATATGGACTTTGGATCTGGTTAATGTTAGTATGTGAAGTTTTACTTTATACCTTTATAGAATGCATGAATTATGTGTTTATAACTAAATAAGAAGAAAGATAAAATGAAAAAATTCTCTGAGAGCTGTACACAGTCATTTGCTGTTAGTCAATTCCAGATGTCATCAAGCTGAAAAACAAGAATGGCAATCACAATCCCGCCCCTCCTTTTCCATTTCCAATTGAAAAACATAACCATGTATTAGATTTACTTTAAATAATATAACTATTCTATGTGCAAATGTATTATGATTTCAGCCAGGTAATAATTATGCCTAACACAACTACCCTTGTAAAACTACAAGCACATTATTAATTTAGAATAGGTGCCAATTTCCCTTGAAGAGTATTATTTTGGTATCTTAAATGTAAATTTTATAACACTGATATTCTATGAATGATGTACATTACATGATAAAGAAATCTAGGAATGAAAACACAAATATCAGTACAAATACACTTTTAACAAAACATGACCGAAACAAATCTCACATGAATTATAATCCTTGTTTATGCAACTGGTTATGTGGATTTATCTGGGATTTATAACTACCTTCATCTACTACACAGTCCTATATGTCCTCAGCGAGAATCTCAGCAACTCTTGGCTCTTTTCCTAGAGGAGGGACCCTATTCATCATTTATGAAGTGATTCTGCCCTTTGTCATTCTGCCTGGGTTAGGCTGTTGTAGTTGAGTGCTGGCAATCACAGCACGTGGTAGCACAAAGAGGTGCCATGAAGGATCTCCTTCACTCCAGATATCATTTTTCTTACCTCCATTGTATTAAAGCAATCTAAATTCCCCATGATAATCTGAATCAATCACCCTTCCTAAAATGTATTACTTTCTTAGCCTGTTGGTTTAAGGGCTTCAGAAGTCCAAAGTGGCCAGGAAGAAGTTTATGAGATTCCAGTTCCATGCAATGTTCACTGGGGCTCCTGGCATGTCTATTTACTCCTCTGGAAACAAAGTACAAATAACACAAAATATATTGTAAGAGCACTCAAAGCATATATTGCCTTCTTGAAAACCCTGTCCAGATTTCCAGATTGCTGCCATATAAATGGCTCTTTAAGTGGATGTTCAAAAGGCCATTTTATTCTTCAATCAGACCAGCTGCTTCAGGATGCTAGGAAAGAAGCAAAGACCAGGGGATTCTGTAGTTGTAGGACCATTGTTGCATTTGCATTTACTTCTGGCTGGTAAGTAAGCTCCTTAGCAAGAACTAATATTGTGTGCAATACCATGACAGTGGATAAGGCACTTGGTAAGTCCACATATCATTGCGTTTGCAGAAGTGTTGCATGCAGAAATGTAAATCCATAGCCAGAGAAAGTATATTCTCCAGTAAAGTCAAATGTCATCCTTTCCAAAGAGTAAGTACTATAATATAGTCAATCTGCCATCAGGTTAATAGCTAGTAACCCTCTAGAATGATGCCACCTTGGCCTCAGTGTTGGTCTCTACTGTTATCATATCTGTCACTCAGCAGCAAATGTAGCGAGGTCATCCTTGATGATTAGTAGTCCATGTTGTATAACTCTACTTCAACCCATAATCACTTTGTTCATGGGTCTATTGGGCAATGATAAGGATGGTTGTAGAAATATGTTGACTGTCCATATGACTCATCCTGTCTACTTAATTTTTGGACTCCTCTTAAGCTGAAATAGCATTTTAATGAATATTTACATAGGGCACAAGTATCTTCACATCCTTTGTACATTTGGGGAGATAGATTCATACTTCTCCAGATATCTATATCATAAACTTTACAATCACATTCTTTCCAAGGCCCTGACCTCCAGCCAGTCCATTGCCTAGAGCCCATAAATCAGTAAACAATCTCACATCTGGCCATTTCTCCTTTCAAACAGAGTTTATGAACATGTATACTGCACAAAGTTGTGCCCATTGTGAATATTTTTCTGACAGTTTCTTTCAGGGTTGTCTCCGAGTGGAGCTATAATGGTAAAACTGTGTACTCCAGTGTCCTGCCTACATAATGTGTATAACTATCAGTAAACCAGGCCCTAGTCTTCATTTCCTCAGTCAGCCAATCATAGGGCATACCTTTATCAGGCTAAAGATACGTGGTATTGGAACAGGACTCTAAAATATAGATATTTGGGAAAAATATTTATGTAATTTGCTTGTGCCTTCAGGACCCACTTGAGATAGATCACATATATACGAACTCCATCTGATGATAGATTGGTGCTGTGCATGTCCCACTCAGAGGACTTGAAAAAGAGAAAAAAAAAGCCAGAGCTTCAAGGAGAAGGGTCTCTGCAAAGAAGTAGGAAAAAGGTATCTCTACAAAGAAGTAGGGAAAAGGGTGCTACAAGGAAGTAAGAGAAAAAAAAGAGCTCTACAAAGAAGTAGGAGAAAGGGGGACTCTACAAAGAAGTAGGAGAAAGGACTACAAAGAAGAAAGACATTGCTACTCTCCCAGTTGCTGGTGCTCCCCCAAACTGCTGCTTGATCTTCCTGCTGTTGTCCCCTGGTTTGCTGGACTTCTACTGAGATTGGTATTACCCCGAAAGAACTCAGGGACCCTAATCACCAGGAAGTATCTCAAAGAGACCTATGTCCCTTCTCCCTTTAACCTTCTTTCTCTCCCACCTATGGTTTGGAGTTTGGGAGGAACAAGGGGTGGAAGGGAGGTAAAGTTACTAAGTACAATTAAATAATTAGAATGTATAATATAATAATAAAAGTCACTTGTTACAAATGACACTCAAAAACAGTGTGAATTGGAATTGGAGGGAGGTAAAGAGGACTTAGGATGAGTAAAGGGGGGTTAACTATAATCAACATATATTATTTGAGAAAAATCTATTCAGGAAAAGAAAAAAAAAGAGTACTTGTTATTCCTTTAGAGAAAGAAGGCTCAAACAGTTTTGTTATTTCTGATTGTGTTCCATGGCTTTCCTTGTATTTTACAGAATTAAAATTAATTATTCCTTAACTATTCCGTGACACAGTTCCAATTTATGCTGTGTCTACCCTGCTTAAGGGACAAGTGCCTTATGTCCTTTATGCTTCCATGGCTCTACTTTTGAATTAAAGAAGACAAGGACAATAGCAAAATGTCAGTATTTTGAAAGTCTTAAAAAGAAGTTCATTAGATAAAGGTAATTCTGTTTCTGAATTATGTAGAATTAATGTGAGAAGCATGAGTCTATACCAGATGAGTCCTAGAACTGGAAGGAAAAATGGACACATGCCCCATTACTAACCCAAAAGCTATCTGAAATTGATAACCACTTGCAAATAAACATGTAGATGTGTCCAAAGAGGTCTCACTGGGGAAACAAACTTCTCTTGAGGGTAGGCTGCATGTCCAATAGCAGATGGTAACAAAAAGCAATCAAACTAAAGGGGATCTTGGAGGTTCCTTGTCTCAAAATGTCAGGCCAGAGATTTTTTTAAATTTTGCTTTACTTATATTTATATATAATCTCCCCCCCCCTCTCTGTCTCGTCCTTTGCATATGTATTCTCAGTTCTGGTTTTGTGTTTTTATGGATTTCTGAGTCTTCACACAAGTGGGTTTCTGTGTCTATATCTGTTTCTTGTGTCTTTTCTAAAACTTTTTCTCTTTGTTTGCTGTGTCTCATAACACTCTGTTTTTTATCATATCATATATCATATATAATATCATATCATAATCTCATTGCTATCCATTATAAGCCTGTTTGTTTTCTAATGAGAGACAGAAAAAAAACGTGAATCCTGATATGAGTGATAATAGGGAGGAATTGGTTGGTAGGAGTAGAGGGAAGTGAAACTACCATCATATGAGAAAAATATATTTTCATAAAAGAAAAAGTGCTAAAAATGACAAAGATCAGAGATACCTCTTTCCACACATCCTCTAAAACACTTGTATCCTTTTGTTGTTGGTGATACCCTTTGAACTGAGGATAAATTGCAATAAAAAACTAGATTTAACTTGTATTTTCCTGATGGCAAATGATAGTTAACATAGTTTTACAATTTATTTAGCCACTTGTATTCCTCCTTTTGTAAATTTGCAATTTTTTGTGGCCCTCTTTTGATAATATATTTAAATTTTCTTATTGATCAGTGTTTAGAATTTTTGGATATTCTATATACAAGTTCTCTAGTGGGTGAGTGATTGATAAATAATTTTCCTTCTCTGTAAGTTGCCTTTTCACTTAGTTGATGTTCATATTTACTGTAAAAAAGTTTTTTATTTTCATGAGTTCCAATATGTCTATTATCAGACTTATTCCTGAGCAACCAGAGTCCAATACAGAAGTCTTATACCTATACTGACTATATGAAGTGTACCATCTAACCCTTTCTATAGCAATTCCAGGGGGTTTTGTTGTTGTTTTTGTTCCATGTTGAAGTTTTTGTATAATTTGGATTTTTTCCATTGTGAATGATGTGAATCTGGTTTTATTCTTTTAAATATGGACATCCACTTTTCCTAGAATCAGTTACTGAAGATGTCATCTTTTTTCATAGGGGCATTTTTGGATGCCTTGTCTAAAATTATTATGTTAGAGTTGCATGGAATTGTATCTAGTTCCTGTACTGTATTTGTCTGATTTATATCCCTTTATGGTCAGAGCTTGTTTTCTTTTTATGGCTGAAATATCTATTCAAGTTTTTATATGTAAAAGAATGAAAACACACAAATTCATTATGTATCTGTGGTGGCTTCTGATTTCTCCTGAGATTCAATAGGAAATAACATTGCTAAGAAACATTCTAATGCTGTCTGCATTACCCCCAAGGTGAAATAATTGTAAAATTGTCAAGGGATTCATTAACTTAAAGTAAAATAAAAAAATCAGAGTGATGTGGATAGCTTCAGTCTATGTTTATTATTTTCCCCTAGGATAGTCATCATTTATGGTACTTACCCTGTGTGTAGTGATTGCTTGTATAAGTTTTGAGTTCAACACAAAATCTACACCAAAAGATTAACATTAATGAGGCCCGTCAGGTATTTATTTAGTTAATTTTTTTAAATACTCAAAGAGTACAGACATTAACACCAAAAATTTGGAGACAGAAAATCTGAAATGACAATGATTTCACAAATAGAGGACAGTCATATTTTATGTGGCTTGTGTGTTTTAATACTCATTCAGTTACTTGAATTTTTCCTCAATATTTATAATGACAAATGGATTTTATTTTGTAAAAATGCATATATTATGTAGATGACAGTTCAGAGAAAGCTAGATAAATTACACTTAGAACTTCATGCACAATTTCAATTAACAATTAAAGTGAATGTATAGCATTTTAATTTTTTTGTTTGGAGACAGGCTAAAATTGAACTCACTATGTAGCTTGAAGTTGGTTTTAAACTTCTGATCATCCTGAATGCTTTGATTAGAAACCTATGTATGTATGTATTTATGTATGTATTTATGTTGGTACATATGTACATATATATGTGTGTCTGTATACATATCTATGTTTGTGTATATATGTATATAATGTAAATATATACAAATATATACATATACACATATGTATACATATATATATATATATATATATATATATATATATATATATATATATAAAACATACCTCTTATGTTAGGGACAAAACAAGTTTCAAAAATATTTGTTTCATTTATTTTTTAGTTGTTGTGACCAAAAAGCTGATAGGAATCAATTAAAGGGGTGGGTTATTTACTTTGTTCCATGGTCTCTGAGGTTTCAGACCATAGTTTTATTCTCTCTATTTCTGGTCCCATGGGGAGGTAGAACATCATAATGGTAGAGGAATTACAGTAAAGCAGGCTAATATCCTATTGAAAAACAAGACATAGTAATAAATGAAGCAGACCAGATATAAGTTATAAAGCTATGTCACATGAGAAAGGACTCTAGATGTGCCCCACCCACTACAGTTTCTAGATTTCTCAAAACAACCAGACACCAGTCATTCAATAGCACAGGCCCATTAAGGGCATCATGTGTACACATGGGATGAAATAGAAAAAAACTTTTCTGTTAGAATATCTCATTACACACTAACCACAATATGACTAGACTGACACACACAGATATGGTGTGTGTGTGTGTGTGTGTGTGTGTGTGTGTGTGTGTGTGTGTATATATATATATATATATATATATATATATATATACTGTAAATATTTACAGTTTTCATTAAAGGTGCTGTCTTTAATCTTGTGGGCAGTTGTATTCTTTCAACAGATAGTGATAGAGAAACTATTTTATTATAGTTGTTCTTTTTTCCTAAAAAGTCTCACATGATCAAATGTGAAAACAAATCTGTCTATATTTTGCCTCTAAGCAAGGGGCAAACATATTCTAGAAGTTTTATTTTGAGGACCAATAAGGTAATGAAAACAACCACAAAAATAACATTAAAAACACACACACAAAAAAACAAAAACAAACCAAAACTCTGCAGATTACCAGCTACCTGAAGTTCACCAGACATCAGTCTTATATTATGTGTGTATTTATTTGTGTGTGTGTGTGTGTGTACACATGCAGCATATATACAATGGTGCATATGTGGATGTCAGAGGACAATTTCAGAAATCCTTTTTCATAATCCACTTATTTTATTGTCCCACTTTATGGCATATTCAGGATAGTTGGCCCTCAAACATCATGAAATTTTCTTTTTCCTACTCCTTATCTTGGCCCAGGAGTTCTGTGATTGAAGATATGTACTAACATTCAGCTATTTCTACAAGGTCTGGAATAACACACAAGCCATCATATTGCATCACAAGCATTCCATTGCTTGAGACATAGACCTGGCCCAATTTTCTAGTCTTTGAAGATATAGTCATTATAAACATGCATAGTTATCTGCTCAAATTCATGAAGAGAATAACTCAAAATTTTACATGTATCAATCTTCATTACTGTATAACTACAGAAAAATTATGTTTATATTAGAATCATTCTATATAAGAAGTGTGTGGCAAAATGTTAAGGGCAAGGAAGACTGCTCAAACCCTTTATGTCCCAGAGCTCTTCATGACATGAGGAATGACAACCCTGGACACTTTTTTTTGTAAAATCATTTTAGCTCTTTCACTCCTCTTCATTTTTGACATCCATTGTTACCTAACTACAGATTGCTAGTTTTTTATATACCTATATGAATCATTGTCTATTAAATGAGAAGTAGTTCTTGCAGAAAGACATCTGGTATCAAATTTTATACTACATAAATGAAATAAATTTCTTGCCCTGAATTACTTTCTGTTTGACAGTCTTTTTAAATTTTTATTTCCATTTTACAGTCTTTTGGCTTTGGTAAGTTACATGTCATCATTGGCATTTAAAGGATTTTAAAATTAGTCTTGCAATTTAAAATATTGGGGGAAACTGCTGCTATTATTGTTATAGAAAACAATTATAAATCAACAGCATTCACTGAAGAAGGTTTTGAATACTTTTGTGGACTTTCGAGGCCTCACAAGGTGAAATGGACAATTATTGCTCAGAATTTAAAGGACTGTCAAAGTCAGACAAAAGGAAAAGCTCAAATTCCCATTCTTCAAAATAATAAAATAACATTTAAGTATTGGTTGTCTTTATTAGCAGTCATAATACCAACATCTAAATTTTTTAGTGGCAGCCCTGGACACTTTCTTTTGTAATTACTTTCTGATCACGGATATAATTGAGAAACAAACCAAAACTACAATTCTAGGAAATAGTCCTAAAAGACTAGTTCTTACACAAATCTCTGAAAGGCGTAACATATGGGAAAGACAATACAGATAGATAAGAAAGATGACCTCCTCTTCTTGATTAACTTCACGGCTTGAAAGAAAGACTGGACAGACTTCTTCTATTCCTCCCTACCTCTAGTAAGGTTGGCTTGCTGGCTTACCAGTCAAGTATGTCGCAGTTCCAAGGCCAGACCACTACATGCTTATCCCAAACTGTGGGCCTATTAGCTCTGCTTTTTTTTTTCTAAGCTGTTCAATATCAAATTAGTGTAAGGAAAAAGGAAATACCAACTCCTGCACACCAATACTTTTTTGAGATTATAATATAATCACATCATTTCTCCCTTTCCTCCAACCAACCTTCCCATATACCCTTTTGCTCCTAACTTTTCACTAAATTGCCTTTACTCAGTCCTTTGTATAGACTTGGAGCTTTCCATGACCATCTTAGCATGTTTGTTGGTGTCATCCTTCTTCAGTTCATATTTGAGAGGGCATGTTAGTGAAGCTTTGTGTGAGTTGCTTCTAATATTATTAGGAGACACAATCTCACAGCAAATTTCCCAATCCTACTGTTTTCATAATCTTTCTATCCTTTCTTCTACAATGCTCATGAGCCTTAGGTGAGAGAGTGATTTTTTAGATTTACCCTTTTGGACTGGGCCCCACCAGTCTGCATTTTTATTAGCTATGTTTTACAGTTGGGTCTCCATCTGTTTCAAAGAGAAATGTCTTTGATGAAGAATTAAGACTATTATCTCTGGATATAAGGATAAATGTTTATAAATTGTTATGGGGGCTTATACTGGTTTATGAAATTAGAGGTTGTAGATTTTCCTCTAATAACCATGCCATCACTAGTTCTTTGTAGTTAGTTTCTGGTGCACTATCCCTCTTATTGAACAGGTCTTAAGTCCAATTATAGAGGTGTTGGTTACTGCCAAGGTGTGCATGCCACTACTGCACACTTACGGTTTTCCTGCCATGCTGGTCATTAATGAGGCTTATAAATGTCACAGATGGATAGAACTATTGGCTGACTCCCTTCTTTGGAAACTGGTATGATACCTTCTCAGAAAAGGGTCATTTAAGTGAACTTTTTCATCTGGACAGATGTGCTTCCTCCAATTTCCAAAGACCAACTAATAAAAGCCCCAGTAACAAATATAAGTAGACTTCTGTTGAATTGTTTTCCAAGAGACTCCAAAACACACATCCTATTTCTTTTCCCTTCAGTTAGCCTCTGAGGTTGAAAGTTAAATCCCTATGGTTAAAAACACATGTACTTTAAAGTCAGAGCCTAAAAACTTCAGAAATGGAACTGACCTAAAAGTAAATTTATCGGTAGATTCTGCCTATCATGTCTGAGATTTTCTCTGCTCTTAGTTTTACTCATGATTTTTTTCTCATTGAATTGTATAACTGACAAAAACAATGATCAAGGCTCCTAGACAGTAACTTTCCAAATACCCCTGAAACTGATCTTTATATTTTCTTCATATAACTGCATACTTCAAGAGTTCTTGCAGTAGCTGAATTCATAAAGGATACTCACAGAAATTATAGAGGTATGTCAAAGGAAAAAACATAGAAGTCATTCTTTTTTGCTCTTAGGATTTGTAATAAAATATCTCCTCGTGATGAAAACAAATGTGATGTTAACTCCTACATAATCATGTTATTACTCTTTATTTAATTTCACTTAAAAGAACTCAACAAGCCACATCTCTGCAAAGAATAATTGCCCACACAATTGTCCACAGGGGCTGGCAATTGCTCTGGGATAATGTCCCATTTGCCATGAACTGCAAGATAAATAGTGATCTCTGACAAGACTTACCTTCAAAATATGTGGAGAAATATTATCTCCAAAACAGAATAGGTACCACTGTTAAAAGTCTCAGATGTTAGAGAGGTAAGTGTTTTAATCATTGACATAGTAAGAAAATTTCTAAGGTAAATGTTACAAAGTTAATGCTAATGCTGTAGATAATATGTACCTTTGTTGACTCTATGTGAGAATCAGCCTTCTAATGGGCTAAGAGGACAGGTGGCAGCAAGCAGTGTGATACACCTAAGTTAGCCTCTCCCATGATAGTTACACAAAAAAACTGCACCATCTGTTATTTACTTACTGACAGAAGAAGGAAGCTGATTTTCCAAGTTTTAGAACTTTTAGAACCAATGACAGACACTCTCTGTAATCGTTTTTCATGGAACAGGAGTTTTTTTAAATTCTTTAACAATTATTTGAATATTTTGTTAAATTGTTGACAAATAAAAGTTTTGTTTATTGAGATTTTTCTGTGTCCATCTTCAGTATCCCATTTTTGTGTGGTCAAGTGTTTTGTATCTGTTATAAATGTCAGGAGGGAGGATTTGACATTTCAATGTGTGGTATTGTCTGACTTAATGGTCATTATGTAACTGAGAGTAATAATAATCATATAATGTGGAAAGAATATACTTCTGTGCATCTATAGTATGATTTTGAGAAAGGGGATATAGTGATAACATCTGAAATCATTAGTAAATATGTTCCCTGTTGGTGGTTTTATTCAAAGGATTCAGACACTTCTAAAAATTTAAGTGTATAGGTTAGAACATTTCTAAGCTTCTCTGACTGAAACTAATATTCTTTAATTTTATAACCTAACCTAAAATTCCTAAGGCAATATAAAACAGTTTAAGATAAAAAACACTGCATTTTGAGTAAAAAGACAAGGATACACTCAACATATGAACTTGGATAAATTAATTCTATCTTTTGTTTCAGTCCCATCTGTAAAAAAGTTCTTTACATTTCATATGATGACCAAAAATCTAAATAAAATCAGACAAATATACTGTCTACCCTTCATAGTCCATAATTTATGGTAGTCATTTATTGCTTCCATCAGGACCTTCATTGGCACTGTCACTATCGGTTACCATGGGTACACATGTGTTGTAGGAAACTGTACCCTAGTTCTAGTTCCTAGAAATAGGAATAATCATAATACATAGAATAGAAAGTTACAGTATACAGTGTTGTTTATTGTTACAGTACTAATATTATAAGATTATAATTTATTTTCATTTAGTAATATTTTTACAATTGTTAATACTTTTCTTGCCTTTTACTTGCTCTGTTTTTCCAATAAAAAATAAATATATATGTTCTGGTAAATGTGACTCATTATATAAAATTCTAACAGCACAGACTAGACAAACATAAAGATCTCTACTACATTTTATAGTTATAAATTGTACTCAATATCATTGGCCACAAATTGTAACTCTAGAAATGGAATATATATGATTATTATTAATGAGTAAATAATGATATAAAAATGAAATAATGTAAGCTATCTTATCTATTTAAAATTTTATCTATGCTATTTAAAAATTCTTCTTGCTCCTTTAGAAGAGAAAACAAAGACCTTGTTTCATCCGTCACACAGGTAACTTCATATTGCTTAATACCATCAACTCTTAATGAGAAAAGCAAGAGCCTAAGAAGATGCAACATACAAACTATACCAGACCAACAGAGTTTATATTCATCGGATTCACAGATTACCTACCATTAAGATTCATGCTGTTCTTGGTGTTTCTCACAGTGTATACATTAACCGTGGTAGGAAATATGGGCTTAATAATCCTAGTTAATATTGATTTAGGACTTCAAACCCCCATGTATCACTTTCTAAGCAATCTGTCTTTCTTAGATATCAGCTATTCTACAGCTATTGCTCCTAAGATGCTGGTAGACTTCTTAGCCTCCAAGAAGACCATCTCTTTCTATGGATGTGCTATACAGATGTTTTTCTTCGCATGCTTTGCAGATGCTGAGTGTCTTATCCTTGCTGCAATGGCATATGACCGCTATGCAGCCATTTGCAACCCACTGCTTTATTCTACAGTTGTGTCTCGAAGGGTCTGCTTCAGCCTTGTCATGTTGGCATATTTTAGTGGAAGTATGACCTCACTGGTACATGTGTCCCTTACATTTATGCTTCCATATTGTGGCTCCAATATTGTCAACCACTTTTTTTGTGACATCCCACCTCTGCTTGCTTTATCATGTGCAGATACTCATATTAATGAGCTTCTTCTCTTTGCCTTATGCGGTACAATCCAGAGCAGCACCTTTCTGGTCATCCTTATTTCTTACTTCTGCATCCTCATAACTGTTTTG
Organism: Lophiomys imhausi; assembly: GCA_907164525.1. Taxonomy (NCBI): domain Eukaryota; kingdom Metazoa; phylum Chordata; class Mammalia; order Rodentia; family Muridae; genus Lophiomys; species Lophiomys imhausi. The sequence goes on along the minus strand of CAJQZJ010000309.1, from coordinate 3,196,491 downwards.
AGTATCAAGTCCTCAGGAGGCAGGAGCAAAACCTTCTCCACCTGTGCATCCCATCTCATAGCTGTCTCCTTGTTCTATGGGACACTCTTGTTTATGTACTTGCGTCCCACTACCAGCTACTCCCCACACAATGATAAGGTAGTTGCTCTCTTTTACACTGTTGTCTTTCCCATGTTGAATCCAATTATTTACAGCTTCAGAAACAAGGATGTGAAAAATGCACTCAAAAAATTATTTGAAAGACAGGGAATCATCAAATGAATGATTCAAGTTGTTTATCAAGATCAATTCCTGGCTGGCTTTAAAGATACATCTTCTAATTATTAAAAATATTCTGTGAATGTTTTACTTTTTGTTATAAATTTGCAACTTTATGTACTTCAGGTATACAGACATTGATAAATCTTTATTCTTCCTTTAAATGAGCTACTTCACTTACCTACATCTTTGATTGTTTTCATCAACACTCCATGATTTCGTTAAGTATTGGTTAGATTTGAGTCAATTATTTGGCTATGTCTACTAAGATATGTCTCTTCACTTGTTTTTAAAATTATTTGTACCTAGAATCTATAAATACTGCTTATTTTTAATAAACACTGACGATGGGTTTTAAAACTCTATTTGATTTATTGCAACAACCTTTTCAACAGTCTTTAGATTTTTCTGTTCATGAGGTAATGTAATTTTTAAGCATAGAATATTTAGCTTTCATCTTTACAAACTGGAAGGTATTTTTTCATATCCTGTATAATTATCTAACTATATATTCTATTATTCTGTTACACAGTAATGGCCAAATTAGGTGACCACTTAGAAAAATGTCAGCTGTTAGCTTGCTACCCTCAGCTTTACTGTTTTAAGGTAATTAATTTTTTAAATTCAGAAGCACTTAATTGATTAATTCATGTAATTCACCCGAAGAGATATATGCTACATTTAAAAGTTCATTAGGTAAATGGATGAAGAAGTTCAATAATTAAGTTGTATATTCAATATCTTATACAACTGATCAACTTTGACACTCACTACAAAACTTTCATAGGAGAACAGTATTATGTTTGGTGTGTTTTCACTATTGTTACTGTTTTGATCACGTGTACAAACTGTATCATGTGCCAACTTTCAAGTGTACAAAATGAAAGAAAATTAGTGAGACATAACCCACTAAAATATGATGAACTGCATTTACATATTTGAAACCTATACAGTCCAATTGTGTGTGAGTGTATATGAGTGTATGTGTGTGTGTGTGAGTGTGTGTGTGTGTGTGTGTGTGTGTGTGTGTGTGTGTTTATACAGGTTAATACTCACATGTGTGCATATGCATATACAGGCTAAGGACTGACACTGAATGTCTCTTTCAGTTGGACCAGACCTTACTTATCTCTTACTGGAATGTGGGGCTCTCCTAATTCAACAACACAGGGTGTTGCGATCAGATTAAGCTTGTCATGTTTGTGTGAGAATTACTCCACTGATGAAACCATTGCTCTAGCTCCCAAAGCCCCTATGAATCTAGGGCTGGTAACATTATATACAATATATTAAAATGATAATATTCAATTACCTTGATGCACCTTCACAAATCACAGCAGCAATTTCAGAACCTGGATAGATTATGAACTTTATTAAATGTGACAGATATTCACCATTCTGATCATTAAAACATTATTTGGCAACAAACTCTAAACTCCAAAGTTGGAAAAACGTAAAAGTTCTCAGATAGAAACTGGAAACAATGCAGATATCCCTCAACAGAAGAATGGATTAAAAAACTGTGTACATCTACACAATGGAATACTACTCAGCTATCAGAAACAATGAACTCATGTAATTTGCAGCCAAATGGATGTAACCAGAGAAGCTCATCCTGAGTGGGCTCACCCAGACCCAGAAGGATATACATGGCAAAACTATTCACTTGTAGTCAGATTTTAGACATATAGTACAGGATAACTATACTACAACCAATGCACCAAAGGGAACATGAACATAGACTTTTTATCCTGTAAGTGATGCACTTTGCCCTAGTGTTGCTGCCTTGTAGGCCCCCAATGTATGAGGAGGCTCTTGGCCCTCATATGACTGCTGAACTGGGGCAGGGGACTGTTATGTAGGGCCACTCCACTCCAGAGGAGTGGGATGGAAGGGATAGTGTGTAGAGGGTGGGAGGACGGGACTGGTATGAGTGGAAAGAGGGCACTCTGATGGAGATGTAACCTGAAGTAATGTATATATATACATATATACATATATGTATACATAAATATGTATATATAAATATGTATATATATACATATTTTAAAAGACAGGAATTAACAGAGAAAGGTAAATTATCTACTTGGCTGACAACTAACTCAACAAATAAATTTTTGTAAAGTTGCCTAAAGGAATATATACATAAAAAAATTAAATTTAATTTTTCTGGAGCTTGTCACAGAAACCCCTGAAGGAAACTGTTTATTAACTTGTTCTCAGCCTTGCATTCAGCCAACTTTCTTACACCACAGAGTTATACTTGCCTAGACATAGGACTATCATATTGGGATGGACCATCTTATATCCATGATAAACCAATGAAATACCCTACAGACATGACTGGATAGGCATGAATGATAGATAACTGGATGGGCACAATATCTCAGCTGATTCCCTTTCAATGTGTTCGTCAAGTTCATAATGAATATTAATCATAACAACTCTGCTACTTGACAACTTGACATAAAAATACCAACTGTTTCATCACAATTTTTTCATTACCCCAAAATCTTGTTAATATCCCAATATACAACACAGTCAACTACAAATGTCTCACAGTCTTCCAATTCAACATTTCATAAATTTAATGTCTTTCATATCTGGATTCTTATGAAAATACTCTTATAAAAATAATATAATGTTAAATGTTTCCTATTCTTCTCTTCTCAAAAAAAGAATAAGTGGGTAAAAACAATCATACATTACCAAACCAAAGTCCAGCAATGTAGTTCCAAATCTTGTAGTTCAATTTCTGACATTTTAGACTCATTCAAGGCTTTCTGGGTTGCAAAAGGCTCGAGCAAGTCCACTTTTTCAGTTCTGATATCCTCAACACATAAAGTTTGTTTATGAGGTTCATTCTAACTGTACTCCACACCTACTACTTCATTGACAGAGAGTTTGTGGCCCTGGTATCTCCAATATCCTATGATCTCAGTTGGAAGTAAGGCTGAATCACCTCTCGTGGCTTTTCTTTAGGTACTCCAATTCTAACAAATAATTCAAAGTCTTAGATTATCTTTATATTCCTTTAATCCTATAGTTTTCCTCCTGCCAATGTAGGAGACTATTAAAAGTCACTAGGTTCACACACAGGCTGAAGATGCAGCCATGAATTCACCCCTTCATCAGTGACTACAGATACTTTGTGCTAACCCTAAAGAAATACTGCCCATTGAGCATTTTTGTATCAATGTTCATGAGGGAAATTGGTCTGAAATTCTCTTTCTTTGTTGCGTCTTTGTGTGGTTTAGGTGTCAGTGTGACTATGGCTTCATAGAATGAGTTTGGCAATGTTCTTTATGTGGAACAGAAATTTGTGGAACAGTTTTTTGGAGTATTTGTATTAGCTCATTTTTGAAATTATGATAGAATTCTATGCTAAAATCATCTGGCCTGGGTATTTATTTATTTATTTAGTGGTTGAGAGATTTTGATGATGGCTTCTATTTCCTTAGGGTTTCTAAAATTGTTTAAAATGTTCAACTGATCTTGATTTAACTCTGGTAAGTTAAATTATAAAGAAAATCATCCATTTCACTTAGATTTCTCAAATGTTGTGGAATACAGGCTTTTGAAGTAAGACTTAATGATTCTTTGGGTTTCCTCAGTGTTTGTAGTTATGTCTCCCCTTTTCATTTCTGATTTTTTTGTTAATTCAGATACTGTCTCTCTGTCTTTTAGTTAGTTAGGGCAAGGGCTGTCTATCTTGTTGATTTTCTCAAAAAAAAAACAATTTGGTTTCATTGATTCTTTGTATTGCTCTCTTTGTTTCTAATCTATTGATTTTAGCACTGAATTTGGTTATATCCTGCAATCTACTCCTCTTGGGTGTATTTGCTTCTTTTGATTTTAGGGATTTTAAGTATGTTTTTTAATTACTGGTATGAGATATTTCCAATTTATTTATGAAGGCACTTATTGCTATGAACTTTCCACTTAAGACTGCATTCACTGTGTCCCATATGTTTGGGTGTGGTGTGCCTTCATTTTCATTGAATTCTAGATAGTCTTTAATTTCTTTCTTTATTTCTCTCCTGACCCAGTGGTCATTGACTCAATTGTTCAGTTTCCATGAGTTTGCATACTTTTTGCTGTTTATGTTGTTTTTGAAGTTCAGCTATAAAACATGGTGGTCTGATATGATACAAGGGGTTATTTCAACATATAAAAAAACATCATCCACCATCAAGCAGGCTTCATCCCTGGGACACAGGGATGGTTCAACATGTGAAAAATACTTCAATATAATCCACCATATAAACAAACTGAAAGAAAGCTAATCACACGATTTTCTCATGCAGAATTAACCTTTGATAGAATCCAACACCCCTTCATGATAAAAGTCTTGGAGAGATCAGGGATGCAAGGCCTAATCTACACATAAAAAAGCATAATACAGCAAATCTATATCCAACATCAAATTAAACAGAGAGAAATATAAGTCAATTCCACTAAAATCTAGGAGAAGACTATCTAATATAGAACTTGAAGTTCTCCCTCGAGCAGTAATACAACTAAAGGAGATCAAATTGGAAAGAAAGAAGTCAAAGTTTCTCTATTCACAGATGATATAATAATATACAAAAGTAGTCCCAAATTTTTCACAATAGAGTTCTACAGTTGATAAGTCCCTTCATCTAAGTGACTGGATACAAAATTAACTTAAAAATATTCAGTATCCTTCTTTTATACAAATGATAAATGGGCTGAGAAAGAAATTAGGGAAACAACATCATTCTCAGTAGCCACAAATAACATAAAATACCTTTGTGTAACTCTAACCAAGCTTGTGAAAGAACTGTATAACATGTATGACAAAAACCTCAAGTCTGTAAAGAAAGAAATTGAAGAAGATATCAGAAGATGGAACAATCTCCTATGTTTTTGGATTGATAGTATTAGAATAATAAAAATGGTCATCTTACCAAGAGCAATCTATAAATTCAATGCAATTCCCATCAAAATTCCAACAATTCTTTACAGAACTTGAAAGAGCTATTTTTCAACTTGATATGGAAAAATAAAAAACACAGGATAGCAAAATAATCCTGTGCAATGAAAGAACTTCTGGAGGTATGATCATCACTGATTTCAAGCTATGTTACAGAGCAATAGTAATTTAAAAAAAAAAACACATGATATTGGCATGAAAAACAAACAGGTTTGTGGCAGAAATTAGGTCTCTTTAGTGAGATTAGTAGGCAGTTCAGATTAGCATTTGGTAGAACATAATGAAAGCTTTGCATTCCTTTACTTGCTGTTATAGACAAAGCCAGTTATGTATGGCTTTGTCTTTATCAGCAAGTCAACAGATATGTCCTGTTGAAGGGGCACAGCTAAGAAACTACCCAAACCATGCAACTGGATTGCTAGACATCGCAAGAAATCTTGTGGACCCTGAAGACTGCCAAGGATAAGGTGATATATAAGTCAGAGAATTGCATGTGGTTGCTTCCTTCCCCCTGCCCTCACCAACTGAGAAGTCATGCTGAAGAAACATGCAGCAAGGTATGCCATTAACAGAATTTAGACTCCTACAGCCCAAGGCAAAGGCATAGCATGAAACTTTCTGAGAAAGTTCCCTGAAGGCATCAGTTTTGGGACCCCAGAGAGAAAGAAAAAGTGAGCTAGGCAAGCAGAGTTTGAAGTTGCTTGGAGAGGCTTTCAACTGTGAGACTCACCTAGGCCAAAGAGACAGTGGAGGCTAGTCTTAGCCCACTGAAAAAGCCACCCTCAGTTTGGTGGTTGGAACAGGCTGACTTTATAAACCAGCCATAATTTGGTGGTCGAAAAAAACTGACCTTGCGATCTGGCAAAGTAAGGCCTAATGATCACTAAGATTGAAAAGGGCTGCCTGCCCCACTGTGGTAAAACCAAGTGATCCTGTACAGACCTACACCAAGAATATTAACATCCTTTTAAGAAAGTTAAAAGTGTTAATTAAGTGTTTTGAGACTGGTATTAGAGTGTTCTTTGATATTAAGGTGTTCTTAGATAGATTATAGATTTTAGGTTATGGGATTTAGGTATTTTATAGGTGTTTCTTAAGTATTAATAAATATGTTTATAAAAATAAATAAAAATATTTTGTTATACAGGTTTATGAATAAAATTGAATCAAAACCCAGAAATAAACATACAGATTTATGGACATTTGATTTTTGGCACAGAAGTCAAAACCATGCAACTGGAAAAAGAAAGCATCTTCAACAAATGATGTTGGTCTAACTGGATGTCTACTTGTAGAGGAGTGCAAATAGATCCATATTTATTTCCCTGAATGAGACTCAGGACCAAGTTGATTAAAGATCTCAACATAAAACCAGATACATTAAATTAATAGAAGAAAAAGTGGTTAATAGTCTTGAATGTATTGGCACAGGAGATTCCTAAACAGAACACTAAAAGCTCAGGCAAAGTTTTGGTAAGGAAAGGATACCATTCATAAGACAAAATGGCAGTCTATGGATTGTGGAAAGATCTTCACCAACACTACATCCAACTTAGGACTAATATACAAAATACATAAAGAACTCAAGAAATTAAACATCGAGAAATCAAATAATACAATTTAAAAATGGAGCACAGAGCTAAACTGAGATTTCTCAATAGAGGAGTCTTTAATGGCTGAGAAAATTTAAAGAAATGTTCAACATTCAATGACTAAGGTGTCATCAGGGAAATACAAATAAAAATGACTCTGAGAGTCTGCCTTATACCGTTCAGAATGGTTAAGATCAAAAACTCAAATGACAGCACATGCTGGTAAGGATAAAGAGAAAGGAGAATATTTATCCATTGCTGGTAGGAGTGCAAACTTTTTATAACATCTTTGGAAACCAATATGGCAGTATTTCAGAAAATTGAGAATAGTTCTACATCAAGAGCCAGTGATACTAGTCTAGGGCTTATACCTAAAAGATGGTCCCCTATACCACAAGAATATTTGCTTAACTATGTTTACAGCATCTTTATGCATAATAGCCAGAAGCTGGAAACATTCCAGATATCCGTCAAATGAAGAATGGATAAAGAAACTGTGGTACATTTGGACAATGGAATACTACACAGCTATTGAAAACAAGGACATCATGAAATTTGCAGGAAAGTAGATTAAAGTGGAAAAGATCATCCTAAGTGAAGTAGTCAGGCAGAGAAAGATACACTTAAAAGTTAGTATTAGCTATATAGTAGAGGATAATCGGACTACTATCCAAAGATCCAAAGAAGCTAAGTAACAAGGAGGACTCAGGGAGAATTCTTAAATTCCACTAAGAATTAGAAATATAATAGATATTGGATGTAGAGTTACAGAAGTATATTGGTGGGGAAGGGGTAGAGACAGGAATGTGGTTTCCAGTGGAGGAAGGGGGCCAAAAATGCACCCACAAAACTTGCAACCTAAAATTTTCCCTGCCTACATAATGTGCAGGGATACAGATGGAGCAGAGTTTGAGAGAAGGGCAAACCAATGACTAGCCCAAATTGAGACCTACCTTATGCGGGAGAGGCAACCCCTGGCACAACTTTGCTATTTTTGAAGACAGGAAACTAGAATAACTGTTATCTGAGAGGCTTCATGCAGCACATAATAGAAACAGATGCACACACACACCAACAGCCAAACATTAGGAGAAACTCACTGCAGTCTTGTGGAAGAGCTATGGAAAAGGAATGAGGAAGCTCCAGGTGTCAAGGACACACACACACACACACACACACACACATACACACATACACACACATACATACACAGAGACACACTAACACACACACACACACACACACACACACACAAACCTACAGAGCCACCTCACATGGACCCATGGGGGCTCACAGAGACTGAACCACCAAACAGCGAGCATGCATGGACTGGACCTAGGACACCTACACATGTGAAGCTGATGGACTCCTTCATCTTCAAGTGGTTCCCCTTCAAGTCTCTGACTTGGACTCTGTTGCCTGCCTTTGGATCCCTTTCCCCTAGTAGGACTGTCTTCTCTGTCCTCAGTAGAAAAGTAAGCACTTAGTCCAAAAGTGACTTCATGTGCCAGGGCAGGTTGGGGGGCTGCGTGGGGGCTCTCCCATTCTCTGAGGAGAAAGCTAGAATTGGAGTGGGTATGAGGGTGAAACTGTAAGAAGAGGAGGGACAGCGGCTGTGATTGGGATGTAAAATGAACACATAGATACATTAATAAAAAGAAAAAGAAAAAACAAAACAAAAATAAAACAAATACTACCCAGAAGACCATAATACATTATCTCAGTGAATTATTTTCATTGATTATTAACCTAAAAATATCACAATAACAGCCATGATAGGACCTTTGATTCTATTTGAAAAAGCACAAGCCCCTACTGTCTAAACTGCTCTCAGCATTATCTTCCTCATTCCCACAAGAGTTCACTAAGCTCTAAGCACTCAACCGATTTTCTTGCCCAATGAAACAAATGATTTCACAGTTTTTCAAAACAAATGCTCCTCTCCATCACAGCAACATCTCACTTGTCCTGATATTAATTTCTGTCTGTCTGTTTGTTTGTTTATTGCTTGCTTGGTTGTTTACTGTTGCTCTGATAAAACATTAATTAAAGCCAATATGAAGCACTACTTACATCTTGTTTCCAAGCTCATTTTCAGGTATCTTTCTTATGTAATCCAGGCCAACGTGCCTAAAAATTGTGTTGTACACAGTGGACTGTGCCTTTCCACATGAACTAGAAATCAAGAAAATTACCCCACATTTCTATCCGATGGAGAGAAAAATTTCAATTCATGTTTCCTTATCCCAGGTGTGACAAGTTAATAACCAAGAGTAGCTTTCATAAAGGATGGATTATGGTGACAGGCAAGTGAGCAATTAATTATAAATCCAACATAAGATGACTGTGTAGTGTAATAAAATGCTAAACTGAGTATGACTTCTTCATACATTGCCATCAAAACTTTCAGTGTCACTGGACAATGTATAACACTGAGTGTTAGCTGAGCCAGAGCACTCTATCCTAGGTCAGCATTAATCCACCAGCACAGAGGTGGGTTCTTTTGTTTGTTTGTTTGTTTGTTACTTACTTTCTTTTTTTTCTTTTTTTCTTTGTTTTTTTCAAGATGGAGAGGAAAGGATTTATTTGGTTTTCATATCCTGAGTTACAGTCCAGTGAGGTGGCCCAAGGCAGCAACCAAAACTGGGCAGAAACCTCGAGGCAGGAGCTGATGCAGAGGCCATGAAGAAGACATGCCTACCAGCTTGCTCCTCATGGTTTGCCCAGCCTGCTTCTTTTTATATATATATATAAATACTTTATTTTTTTTCTTCAAGTTACATCTCAGTAACAAACCCCTCCCTATTCCCTCTTCCTATCCCGCCGTTCCATCCTCTTCCCCCCAGAAGTTTTCCCTTTCAGTCCAACAGATGGTTCCTTCCCTTATAACAGTAAGTATTATACAAAACAACAGATATAAATATGCCACATTTATGAGGGTTAAATGGCACAGTATACCTTCCCAATGTCCAGTTTATACATATTTGGCCCCTGACTTTGACATTCTACTATCTAACCATCTCCATGAGTTTAAAGGTCTATATCTGACTCAACATTCATACTAACTTGCAACACACTTTTAAGAGTATCTTCTTAGATCTATAACACCCTCTTGATTCCTAAACAACTCAAAATTTAATTATGAGACTCTAACTGTCTATTCTTCAACCACCTCAGAGACCTGAGAGGGATAAATATATCTGCTTATATAGGAAGTGCAGGGCCTGCAGCTTCCAAAACTAAGAAAGGACATACCATTGACTGCCTGGACAGTTCCCATTTTCTCTCCATACATTCCAGCATCAGTCTTCAGCCTTTGGGTCCTGTTTCTCTGACAGACATTTGTTGTAGAGCAGGGATTATGAAGGACTTACCTACCCTGTCTTGGCAGAGTTAGGCTGTCGACTTCCCTGCTACCAAATTTTGTCCTTTTTGGACAGCAGTCTGTCTGCAGTTGGTGCAAGGGGTTTTTTCTTTTTCTTTTTTTATAAGTACTTTACTTTTTTTTCAAGTTACAACTCAGTCTCAAACCCTTCCCTATTCCCCCTTCCTGTCCCACCCTTCCACCCTCTTCCCCCCCTCAACAGCTTCTCTTTTCATTCCAACAAATGGTTCTTTCTCTTATAACAGTAAATTCTATACAAAACAGCAGAATTAAATATGCCACATTTATGAGAGTTAAATGGCCCAGTATACCTTCCCAATGACCAGTTCATACATATTTGGCCCCTGACTTTAACCTTCTAACCATCTCCATGAGTTTAAAGTTCTATAACTGACTTAGTTTTCATACTAACTTGCATCACTATTATAACCATCTTCTTAGATCTAGAACGCCCTCTTGATTCCTAAACAACTCAAAATTTAGCTATGAGACTCAAGCTGTCTATTCTTCAACCACCTCAGAGAGCTGAGAAGGATAAATATATCTGATTGTATAGGAAGTGCAGGGCCTGCAGCTTCCAATAGTAAGAAATGACAAACCAGTGACTACCTGGACAGTTCCCATTTTCTCTCCATACATTCCTGCATCCGTCTTCAGCCTTTTGGTCCTGTATCTCTGATAGACATTTATTGTAGAGCAGGGATTGTGAAGGACTAACCTACCCTGTCTTGGCTTTTCCATTTTGGTTTGGGCCCCAAACAGGTTTACTACGACCCAAATCAGCAGGAAGTCGTTTTAAGAGAGCGACGTCCCATACCCAGAGGGTGGGGAGGGTGTTTCTCCCCCCCCCCCTTTTTTCGGTTATTTGAAGGACAACTGAAAACTCTGTTATTTAGGGGAAGACATTACAAGTTGTTAAATGGTCCTGTTTAATGGGTTTTGGAGGTTAGACCCAGGGTATTCCTTCTTTCCCTTTTCT
>CAJQZJ010000309.1:3155538-3184920 GCA_907164525.1 Lophiomys imhausi | reverse complement strand
CATCTCTTGTATTTAGATAAGCAAATGTTGCTTGTCTCTTAGCAACTTGATTACTGGGTAGTTTAGAGAATATCTGTGATAGACTGTCATAGTAGCTAACAAAGTGACATGTTTGCATGCCTAGGAGTTTGTTTTACTTAACTATCCTAGACCGTTTTAGACGGTTGGTATCAAGAAGCCAGAGCTTCACATTTTATTTTTAAGTATCTCTAGGTATGATACCATTAGGAAGCGTTACCTTTAATTTTGTATCAGTATACAAAGATCTATTCAATTGTGGTTAAATATACTCTTAATTATGTATCAATATACAAAGATCAATGCCTATGTAGCCCAATACAATCTTAATATTATGTCCATATACAAGGGTCAATACCTTTGTGGCCAACTGTAATCTTAATTTTGTATCAATATACAAAGATCAATACCAATGTAATCCAATACAATCTTATTTTTGCACAATAAACAATGGTCAATACCACTTTAGCCTAATAAACTACTAATTTTGTATCAATATACAAAGGTATAAGGGCATATTCAATAATCTGCCCCTTCTTCTTGGACCTTCCTGTGCTATGTCTATATCTCATTTTTCTCAAGCCTATGCACTCCTACATAGGAGAGGAAGAAGGATACAGAAAAGGAAAAGTAGGAAGTCCCTGGGGCTAACCTCCAAAACCCATTAAACAGGAACATTTATCAGCTTGTAATCTCTTCCCTTAAATATCGGAGTTTTCATTTATCCTTCAAATAACCAAAAAGAAAGGCTGAGAAACACCTTCCCCACCCTCTGGGCATGGGACGTCGCTCTCTTAAAGTGACTTCCTGCTGATTTGGGTCGTAGTAGACCTGTTTGGGGCCCGAACTCAAATAAAAAAATGGTTAAAAATGTTAGTACAATCCTTTTATGTTCAGTCCTTCTGTTCTCAGCTGTTTAGATGACCTAAGGGGTTTGTAGGCAGAAGCTGATCTTGCAGGCTTCACTGAGGTTCCGGCCGGGGCATTGTGTAGAGCTGAAAGGTCCCAGCGACACTGGATTGCCTTGGTGGTTGCAGGCCCCAGATGGAGACAGCTATTGAGGAAGTCTGCCAAGCAGAATCAACTGGGTCACTCGACCTCCTTGGTGCCTGATTCTTCTCTCTGCTGAGGTTTCCGCTGTCCAGCCGTCCCCGTTTTGTTGTTTTCTTTTTGTTTTGTAATTGATTTTCCTTTCTTTCTTTTCTTTGTTTTTTGATGTATCCTCACTGCCTTGGTGCATGCTCAACATCTTGATTGTCCAGGTTGAAGAAACACTGTCCCTGCCTGAGAATACCTCAGCCTAATATAGGCATTCAGTTTGCCTGTAAGTCAGACTTCTTTCATATCAGAGATCCTGGTACTTTATGGGCCCAGCACTCTTCTCAAGATGCATATCAGCCTCAGCAGCAACTAGTAGCTGATTTTAAATTGTTGTATGCCTAATGTGTTGAAACTTTTATTTTGAGTAGTTTTTTTTTTTTTTTTGTCGTTTGTCAGGTTTTATTCTGTATAGTAATTTTTTTATAAAATTTATTTCCTTGTTCTTTTCTTTTTTTCTTTTCTTTTTCTTTTTTTTTTTACTTATCAACCACAGTTTACCTTTCCTTCTCTCCTCCCAGTCCCTCCCCCACATTCCCTCCTTTCCTGAAAAGAAATGAAGGAGTATACTGGGGAGTATGTTAAAATTTTTAAGCTGTATTTTTAAAGATCTATTGCAATGATCACAGGTTTGGGATCATTATTCTCCTAATCAATGTATATTCTTTACTGATTTCCACAATTTAACTTTGAAATGTTTTGCTTTATCATGGGGAATGATCTTTGTAATCAGTTGTCTAATTTAATTTTCTAATAGAGAGTTATACAATTTGATATTATGTCACTCCATCTATGTTCATGATGGATAACAACCTTCAGGGCATTTTTTGCTGAGACAATACTGTCTCATTTTGATAGGCTGAACTTATATAAAAAGTTAAGAATAATTTCCTCATATTCCTTTTCTTATTTTTGGAAAACTTTGAATGTATATACTAACAGTTTAAATGTGTGTTTGAATTCTCGAGTAAAGCCATTTGGTTCTGAGATGTTTTATTCCTGATTCTCTTTCAGAAATAATATATTTTTTAACTTCAGTAGTTTCATTCTCCAACAGGTCTTACATATTTCTACACTCTGACATCTCAATTCAAAGATTTTGTTGCATGTTTTTAATCAAGTCATAAGGACACATTTATTGATGAATAACTCTAATAAAATTATTAGAAAGTCTAATAACTCTAATAATATTTATTATTAATGAATATTTTTCTGTGCTTTATCATTGACTGTTGCTGCAGCATGAGCTCAGTAACTGCCATTTGAGGTTACCAAAGAATCACTCCATGTGAATATAAGCTGCTGCCAGAGATAGCTTTCCAGTCTAGCCAGAGACAGGCTCTGGGTGATTGACAACCTGATAGAATATTGAAAAATTCAACATAGGTGTAAGATTATTCCCATCCTATTCATCAAAGTTAGAGCTGAAAGACAATGGGTATAGAGCAGCGTGACTCTAATCCTAGTACTCAGGAGGCAGAGACAGGTATCCTTGCATCCCAAGCAATCTGTGGCTGTATGGTGAGACCTGGTCTCAAAAAATAATGCTCAAGCAACAAATGACTTTCCTTAATGTATACAACTGTGTTCATTTATATGAACCACCTAAATTATATTTAGTAGTATGCTAACTTTCTGCTCTTTCTGGTTGATGGAAGTCCTATGTGTGAATGAAAGAGTAACTTCCTATGTGGTAATTTGATAATTTCACTTTTATAGCATTAGAAGCACCTAAGCGGTCTCTTTATCCTAACTTCTGCCATCAATACTAATTTTGTGAGATACTAAAGGGACATCACCACAGCCTATGACTGCCTTCTCAGATTTCAAAGTTGTTCTTTATTCACAAAATATGTTTACTTTGATTGGAGATAAATTAAAACATAAAGTCCCAGCTAACCCAGACTCAGAAAGATGCACATGGCATCTACTCACTTATAATTGGATTTTAGCCATATAGTACAGAATAACTATCCTATAATCAATACACCAAAAGGATCAGGAACATAGACTTTGTTACCTATTAATGGGACAATTTTCCCTAGGGATGCTACCATGTAAGCCCCCAATGCAAGGGGAAGCTCTTATCTCTCATACGACTGTTGAACTTAGAGGTGCTGATATAGAGGGACACTCCACATAGGAGGAGCAGGATGGGTGGGAGAGGGAGGAGTGGGTGGGAGGGTGGAACCGGGAGGGGTGGAAGGAGGATGCTGTGATGGAGATATAACTTGAAGTAATAAATAAACAACAACAAAAAACCCCATAAAATTCCAGACAAAGAATTATAGCCAATACAAAAATGGACAAACTAAAACATTAAAAAAATTGTGAATTAATATCAAGGATTTGATGGACTGATTTTACATTCCTAGTACCCTTGACACATAAGTATGTAGCAAATAATAAGTACATAACAAGAAACACAATTTCAGAACATTTATCCTTACAACCACTTCAGAAAGATTTTTTTTTTAACTTCACTGATTTCATTCTCCAACAGGCCTAACATATCTACATTCTGACAGCTCAATTCAAAGATTTTGCTGTCATATGTTTTTAATCAAGTCATAAGGAGACAGTTTTTGATGACAGAAAATCTAAGTCATAATAATCAACTCTTCTGGAATAAAAATGCAATGCATAGCCCGTATTCCCCTCATATCTCCCTAGAGTCATGGGGATGAAAGAAGTTTATGTCCTTGTTTTCAAGATGTCTATTTCAGGTACTTCATCAAAATAATGATCCACAATTTTACAAATGAAAACAATGGAGAACTCCATTAGAAACCTTTAAAATTAGGAAATGGTTTCAGCCTTTACCTTCTTCATCACATTCAGAAAATCAATTGTTTGTGATTCTTCTGACTTAGTCAGACTTACAGAAACATCAATTAATTGATAATTTTCTTAACAAGGTTCTACTGTCTAGTTGCCAATGTGATTGATTATATAGGATATAAAAACACATATTCTAGAACAATAAAGCAAGATTTAACAGAGTCCAGGCAAGTCTGAAAAAGGCAGGAAAATTTCCATAGAAATATCTTATGTTCTTATGTTCCTTATATTTCTGTACACATATGTGTGGTTGAGGGTGTATGTCTTATTTAAATGTATATGCATGCACATAGAGGCCAGATAGAAACATCAGGTACTGTTCATGAAGCATAATCCACCTTAATTTTTGAGACAAGATCTCTCAGTGATATGGAACTTATGGAGCATGGTACATTTGATGACCAGTGTTCCCTTAATCTATCAGTATCTTGTTTTCAGAATGGGATTAAAAATGTGTCCCATCTTGACTGGCTATTTTTCTAACATGGGTTCTGAGAACTGACCTCAAAACCTCATGATAGCATGACAAATATTTTATCAACTGACCCAAATAAACAAATTTTCTTTAGACATTTTTTGAGAAAGAGTTTTATTATATGTATTATATACAATACATAATAATAGCTTCCATTATGAGATTTCATACATGTACATTATTATTTTTTTTATAATTTATCTTTTATTTCTTGAAGTTTCATCTCAATCATAATTTCCTCCCTACTCCCTCCTCCTGTCCCACCCTTCCACACTCTTCCCCCTCAACCACCCCATCCTCTACCTTTTTTTTTTTTTAGTTTAAGGTATAAAAGCTAAAATACTTGTAGTTTTAAAAAATAATTTCCAGGACTGGAGAGATGGCTCAGCCGTTAAAGGCTAGAATCACAACCAAAAACACAAAAAATAATTTCCAAAGTGGTAAAGGTTAAATATATATTTTTGATTAGTGTGTTACTTATTTTTTATTTGCTACAACTTTCCAATATGTTTGACTATATTTTTGTACATATTTTAATTATGGGCTATATATTGAATTCTTCAATTTAAAACATGTCTTTTTGTCATTTACTGATTATACGAATGGATGTGAACCTGAATGAAAAACTGCATGTGATTTAGTAGCCAGGGATATAAAATCTAAATTATGTTTTTATCTTAAACAATGGTAGCTTATGCTAATTAAACTAAAATGCATGTGCAAAGCACTTAAACTTGATTTTATACACTATCATATGTTTCAAAAGAGTTAATATTGAAGATTTTAGAGTATGTTGATGAAATGTCTTTATCCAATATCCACCTCAGAATGAAAATTATATAGGGAGAATGTGTATGGCTGCAGTTATTTTTCAGAAAAAAATAATGAATTTAAGTTATTTTATTTGGAGAACATTTTAACCATCTTCCAAATGGTTGACATGTGACACTTTTTCTGAACTCCTACTATTACATTCATGATCTTTAGTCCTCATTATTAGAGGAGGCTTAATTTAGAGAACATGCAATTACTTTCAAGGAATATTATTTGGGAAGGATAACTTTTCATGTCTTCATTGGAGAAAGAAGAGGTATCTACTGAATAGATACCATGAGTCCTAGCAGCTTGTTAATTAGTTTCAGTCTCAAGAGGTGAGAAAGTGCTAATGACTCAACTGGGAGCAACAGAGTCACACACAGAAGTAGCTATAGATTCTCTCCCCAGTGAGCAGAAACTACAATCGACAACCCTGTTCCAAATAAGTTTGTGAAAGCTGGTGCTTGAACAGAAACATGCTGTTCATTCAGAGCTTTGTTAAGTGCAAGTAAGAAAGTGCTAAGGTTCCATTTCAAGATTTTGACATTTTCTGTTATTTCCAGAATACTAAAAGAAACTTATTGCCATTTTATACAAGCACACCATTATAATGAAACAGTTTACAACATTATATTCTAATCTGTGGGTTATATATCTTTCAACCCTCCACATCTCATAGACAAGGGCAATATTTACATAATGCTTACACATTTACTTTAAATCTATATTAACTCTTTTCTTGCACATGTTAAGTACAAGTATGTTTTTATTATCCAATGCAATGTTCATTTACTATCTTAAAGATATTTGTACATTCATGCAGATTTTAAAAATTGACTACATGAGAATTGTAATTTGTATATAATTTATACTATTTCATTCTAATTTAATAAAATAGTACTTTAAAATCATTTAGACCTAAATTCTATAAGAGCTTCAATAATGTATTCTAATAAGTATGTTTTTTTCATTTGTTTTTAATCATGGTACATGTTCAGAGTTAACAATTTTGAATTTAACAAACTACAGACCTCATTTTGCTATCACAAATTTCACACTTTGCCACAGTAGCTCTGGTCTTCATCATTATACAGATTTTGAGTTGGAATATATAATTTGCAGTTTTGTCCCATTTGATTTGAGATATTGTTGTTGATGGTAGAGTTTCAATGTTGGTTTATCCTCAATGTCAAATTGTATGTCTACATAAATATTGTCTTATATTTTATTTAATTTGTATTTTAAGTTTATATTATAAGCTAGTTAGTGTGTTTTGTTTTAACATATAAATACATCTATAACCACAAATTTCTTTAATCACAAATTTATATATGTATCAATCAATGCACAATTTAATTAGATGTTCACTCATGTTTAAAACAGGAATACTACAATAATAATATACAGAATCACATAAATTCAATACTTTATGACAATGTGCTAATAAAAATTTTTAGCATAATCATATTTTTGAGGTTATTGCTTGCATGAATAACTATCTCTGTATATGAAGATTACAATATATTCATAATCATTAATTCATTTGATAAGCTTTTTTGGTCTCCTTTTTTTAATTGTAGTAAGAAAATATTTAAAGGTTGTGAATACTTTCACTGTGTTCTTGTCCCTTGATGACCATGTATACTCTCTACTTAGAATCATAAAATGACTAGGAAAGAATTTCATAATCATTTAAACAGGATGATTTGTGACAATATGTCAGCCTTACTATACAGGGACTACAAAATCAGATTTGAAAATGTCTTTATGATTAAAAATTATTAGGCTGGTCATGGTGGTGCTCTCCTTTAATCCCAGTACTCAGGAGGCAGAGAGCAGAGGATCTCTGTGAGTCAGGGCCAGCATGGTCTACAGAGTGAGTTCCAGGATAGCCAGGACTATACAGAGAAACCCTGTCTTGAACCCTCCCCCCCAAAAAAAAACCCTAAAATATGATTGAGGGCAAAATATTCAGTCATTAGTATTGTAAATCATTCTTTGATTTTTATCAACAGGGCAAACTTAAATTTAGAGAAAGTCCTGAATTTAGTTCTGAGATGCACATGTGTTCTGTTTATAATTCTAACAGATAGAGGCTAACTATATATTGACAGATGATAATACATTTCTGTACTTATCATTTGGTATGTATGATCAATGGGTAGTGTTATAAATGTAACTGAACCTTATTTCCATCGCACTTGCTTTACACCTTCTCTTTTCTCATCCATGGGTATTATCTGTCAACTCATCTTTTTACTCACAACTATAATTCAGAAGCAATGAAAATGACCAGTACTTTTGTCTATATATCTTGATGCTAAATGGGAATATTATGCAAACTCTGATATCTTGGATCTTTTTGTGGGGCATTTCTTCAAGCAAAATGTACAGCTGTTCAAAAGAGAGACTGTAAAGTATGGAGATTGAGCAGATTTTATTTAAATATTTAGAAACATATGTATGTCTATATAAATACAGATATATTTGTGTGAAGACAATGAAAAAAGAGGTTATGAATTTGAAAGAGAGCAAAGATGGGGATAAGAAAGCAGGCTTAGAGAGGGAAAACTTTAAGAATGAAATGATCCAATTGCATTATGTTTTGGGTTGTCCTAGGCTGCTGTGCATTCTGGCCCCCCATAAAGTCTAGTGACACCCAAAGAAGTTTGTAACTATTGATTCTAAGTCATCTCTGATTTGATGAATAAGTGCCTGCAGCCTGGATTGGGTAGAAGAGGTGGAGAGAAGGTTCATGTGGCTTTGGAAAAAAGAAGATCACGGGAGGAAGGAGTGACAAAAGAATGAGAGTTGCCATTAGAATGAAAGATCGTATCTGCACATGGCCTGGAACATTGGCCATGTATGAAGAATATGCATGGGAATAATAGCCCAAAGGAGTTATGTAGATGATATGCAGTTTTATTTGGGGAGTAGAATTAAAAGCTAACTGAAATGGGCTAAGATTGCACAATCCAGGCTAAGGCTTGTTAAAATCCATCAGATGTTTGTGTGTGATTATGCATAAGTGGGCTAAGGGATAACTCCATCACCCTAATAATCATAAGTATCAATTATAAATATTAGTATTTCCCACAACAACATTATAATCTAAAGAAAATGAAACCATTAGGGACTACCAGGTGAGATCCCAGACACTTCCACCATTTCCTTTTCTTTCAGCCCCTCCAGGCAAACTTGATAGTTTCTCTTCCAGAAACAGTCTTTGTTTACATACTCACATGTCTAATTAAATCACTTTCATCATTTTATAATCATAATGGATGTTAAATAGAGTCTTTCATTTAACATCTTACATGTGGCAGACTGAATTATAATTCCTAGTGTTATTTAAATCTTAATCTATGATTCATACATACTACCTCATATTGAACAACAGATCATTCACATGTAGGTCAGAGGAAGACCATGAGAGATAATGAGTACTTTAGATTTTGAGGGTAGGAACTATTCATAATTTAATTGTTCTTACAAACTGAGAAACAAAGAAGGTACAATGGTAAAAGACAAAAGCATCATATTTTTGTCTTAGAAGGAAGTGTCAGATGCTACAGATTATAGCTTTAGAGGCTAAAAAGGGCATTTGGTTAAAAAAAAAATGCTTCCTTTCTTAGAGCCCATAGGATTGTGGCCTCATAGAATGTAGATTCCACCTAGGAAATCAGTGTCATCTTGACTTCCAAACTGTAAGTAAATGAATATTTATTTTAAGTCACCAGTTATTTAGAAAATTGTCATAGTAACTGTAATAAAACAGGAAATTAATGTTACTTGTATTATTGCACTCACCATTTCTTTCTATTATCTATCATAATTTAAAGTTTACATGCTAGTTATCTTGGTATTTTTACACCTTGAAATATTATACACCTTTATATTTCTACCAGGACATCAGCTGCCTGAAGACATGAAGTTGTAATTTAAGTGTTCCAACATTTCAAATGCATCATACAGACTCTTAGGAATGAGTAATACATATTTATCAGTTGCATGAGAAAATATATGTATAATTTGTCTGATATTTATCTCAACTCTGATAGAATCAGCAATGGATAATTTCAAAAGTAATGATGCTAAGTTGCATCTTACCTTTAAAAAAAATCACACAATTACATGTTTTGGTGCTTCACAAAATTATTGTGTTCTTACAATATATGCTATGGAATGTTTTATTACTTTTAATATAGAGAACAAGAATAATATGCAAAACCAAAAATGCACAAAAATTGGATGGCAAGAATTATCATATAAAATAACACTTAGAATGTTAAATTATTCTTAAAGAAAAAACAAATGAAAGCAACTATCTATATTATTTATCCTGCCTCAGGTCTCCTGAACTAGGAGATAGTATAATATGGCATTGATCATGTGAGTCAGAGATCCATATAGAAGATGAGAACAAATTTGAGGTGAGGCATTAAGAAACAGGAATTGGCATGGCATTGATGTCAGTGTGCTCAGGCTAACTGGAATCTAAATACACTGAAATAGTTGCCCACCAGATATTGGAAGCTCCTTTTCACAACATTGTAGATAGTTTAAACTGCTCCTAAGCCGAAGGCTGAGGAATACTAAAGATTAAGACAGAGTTGATGTAATGAACTTTAGATTCAAATCTTAATTCTACCAACCAACAGCTATGTAATATAAGACATAGTTTCTTACCCTTTCCTACTCTGCAATAATTGGTAACAGAGAGAAAACCAATGTGAGTTGCAGTTATATGTGTCTCGGTATGTAGATTTTATAGCAGACAAATTGGCTATAGCTGAGGTTTCTCACTTTGATTTATACACAGGGTAACTCTCAGTCACCATTTTGGATATCAGATCCTGGAGAAAGTCGCTTTAACAAATGAATGAAGTGTCATGATTATTTTGAAACTATGGAACTGTAGAGAACTGAAAGCATGGCAGATTGGAATCATACAGATGTGAAGGAATTCATTCTGGTAGGCTTGACTGAAAATCCTAACTGGCAGGTGCCTTTCTTTTTGATTTTCAGCCTAATTTATTTCATCATTCTTGTGGGTAATTGGGGGATGATCATCTTGATCTGGGGTCTCTGAGGTGGTTGAAGAATAGATAGCTAGAGTCTCATAGTTAAATTTTGAGTTGTTTAGGAATCAAGAGGGTGTTCTGGATCTAAGAAGATATTTTTAAAATTATGAGGCAAGTTAGTATGAAAGCTGAGTTAGATATAGAACTTTAAACTCATGGAGATGGTTAGATAGTAGAATGTTAAAGTCAGGTGCCAAATACTTATGGACTGGACATTGGGAATGTATGCTAAGCCATATAACTCTTATAATCGTGGCCTATTTATTTCTGTTGTTTTGTATTGTATTTATAGTTATAAGAAAAAGAACCATTATTTGGACTGAAAGGGAGAGCTGTTGGGGGGAAAAATAAATACCTTAAACTAAAAAAAAAAAAAAAGAAGGGAAGAGGATGGGGGGGTTGAGGGGGAGGAGGGTGGAAGGGTGGGACTGGAGGGGGGAGTAGGGAGGGGATTGTGATTGAGATGTAACTTGAAGAAATAAAAAATAAATTATTAAAAAAATGCCCCACTTCATACCCCAGTGTACTTCTTCCTTAGTAACCTCTCTTTCTGTGACATCTGCTACTCTACTGTCATTGCTCCTAAGATGCTCATCAATTTCCTCTCAGAACATAAGTCTGCTTCATTCTTTTCCTGTGTTCTGCAGAGCTTCTTTTTTGCAGTTTATGTAACCACAGAAGTCATTCTCCTGTCTATGACCGCTTATGTAGCTATTGCAAACCCCTTAATGTATACTGTTATTGTGACCCACAACATCTGCACTCAGATGGTCCTTGCATGTTACTTGGGTGGCCTCATAAATTCCCTGATTCACACAATAGGTTTACTCAAATTAGATTTTTGTGATCCAAACATTGTGAATCACTTCTTCTGTGACATCCCTCCTCTTTTGAAGCTTTCATGCCCTGATGCACACATTAATGAGATGCTGCTTTTGATGTTCTCAGGGCTAATTACTATTTCCACTTTTATCATTGTCATGGTGTCCTATATCAACATTATCATTGCCATCCTGAGAATCTGCTCAGCTGAGGGGAGCACAAAGCCTTCTCCACTTTTGCCTCACACTTGACAGCTGTGGCATTATTTTATGGTTTGATGACTTTTAGCTATATTCAGCCAAGCTCTCAGTACTCCTTGGAACAGGAAAAAGTCTCTGCTGTGTTTTACACCTTGGTCATCCCCATGCTGAACCCTCTGATTTACAGCCTGAGGAACAAGGATGTGAAGGAAGCAGCAAAGAGGTCAATTTGTAGGGAGTACAGTGCTTCTTGACTCTCTCCTACCTCTGGCTTTGAAAACTTGATATGAATATTCAAACACACTTCATTTAAAATATGTCAATGGTGGCATATTTATATCTGTTGTTTTGTATAGTATTTATTGTTATAAGAGAAGGAACCATCTGTTGGACTGAAAGGGGAAACTTCTGGGGGGGAAGAGGGTGGAAGGGTGGGATAGGAAGGGGGAATAGGGAGGGGTTTGTGACTGAGATGTAACTTGAAGAAAAAAAAATAAAGTATTTAAAAAAAAAAAGAAAACATGACCTTATCAGAGTGCCCTCTGTGGGGGGCATTTCCTTGATTAAGGATTGGTGTGATAGGGCCCAGCCTAATGTGGGCATTGCCGCTCTGGGGCAAGTGGTCCTTGGTTATAGAAGAAAGCAGGCTGACAAAACATACAAAACAAAAAACAAAAACCAACCCTTTTTTAGAAAAGGGGGTTTAAATACTGCTGGTATTCTTATGGTTCCTTTGAATACTCTTGCCTCTCCTCAGATTCTTTTGTCTTTATTTTTTCCATTGCTTTCTCTTGAATCTTAGCTCCCATGTAAATATGCTTCCAACATTGTATGGTTTGTAAGCTTACTCAGAAATGAGATCACTGCTGACATATTGTAAAGGTGTGAGTGAGGGCTGTAATGCCCACAAATGACCCTGTTGCTTGCAGTCTCTACAGGAAACTCAGGATTCAAGTGAGCGAGAAAGAGATGCTCATGGCATTGGGGCTTTTGCTGTGTGTGACAAGTTCACAAGTTGATTTGGAACACTGGGATTTTGTCTTCTTCTGTGTGTCCTCCCTCCCCCCTTTTGTCCTCTTTTTTGAAGGTAATTAACTAGACCCAAGAAGGAGCCTTAATTTATATAAAAGTTTGCTTTACAAAATGAAAACAGTCAAGCAAAAAAAAAAAAAATATGTCAATGTCACATCCAACATAAACTATAGTTGATTCATTCTTATGCTACTTGGGTCAAAAATCTTCAGTTTGACCCCAAAATTAAAAAGCAGTCTTTACTTATGAACAACATAAAATCTTCCGTATTATGAAACGTGAAAAATATTTCAAATATATTTTCATGTTAAAATCTGAAGGAGACTATGGTCCTTTAAAGAGTCAGAATTTTAGATCAAAAGTATATTTTAATAGTTATTAATCACTATAGTGTTTCAGAGAAAATTTATAATGCCTTCAATGGCATGGATTTTGTAACCACTGTAACATCTGTCCCCATAAAAGTGTAATTACTATCTCCCATTTTGCTTATAATATTAAAAGTATACTAACTGGCTGCACAAAAATAAATTTAATGACTTAAAGTTTTAAATAAGCTTACTTCTATGAAATACTTGTATTGTGATAATTGTTGTAACAGACAAATTTAACTAAGAGGTGAAAAATAAAATAGTTAGGCAAAAATAGAAAAGTAGAACTTTTTCCACATCACAAAAAATAAGTTTGGCTATTATGAGGGGTTTTTAAGTAAAGAGGAAATACATGCCCAACACTGCCTCTGTGAACAAGATCCCAAGACTAGATGACAAAGGGACCAAAGTTAATCCAAATACTGCTGTTCTACTAAAACCTGTAGCAGTTCAAAATACCCTTAATGACATCTTGTATACTCACAGATAAGTGCCTTGCTCAGATATCATCAGAGGAGCTTCCCCTGCAGCATATGGGAACATATATAAAGAAATATGCAGAAAGGAACACTTAGAACATTTAGAACAACTAGAGGAATACTGGAACACTACACCCTATCTGGGATGTCTCTGTGAATCCATTAGAGCTTGGTGCTTAGAGAGCTCTGTGTAAGAGAAGGCGAAACAGGCAGCCAGTTGTCTGTCATTTCTTAGTTTTGGAAGCTGTTGGCCCTGCACTTCCTGTATAATCAGATATATTTATCCCTCTCAGGTCTCTGAGGTGGTTGAAGGCTAGATAGCTAGAGTCTCATAGTTAAATTTTGAGTTGTTTAGGAATCAAGAGGGTGTTCTGGATCTAAGAAGATGTTTTTAAAATTGTGATGCAAGTTAGAATGGAAGCTGAGTTAGATATAGAACTTTAAACTCATGGAGATGGTTAGATAGTAGAATGTTAAAGTCAGGTGCCAAATACGTATGGACTGGACTTTGGGAATGTATGCTAAGCCATATAACTCTCATAATTGTGGCCTAGTTATTTCTATTGTTATGTATTGTATTTATTGTTATAAGAGCCATTTGTTGGACTGATATGGGGACCTGTTGGGGGGAAAAGATATACCTTAAAATTAAAAAAAAAGGAAGAGGACGGAGGGTTGAGGGGGAAGACGGTGGGAGGGTGGGACTGGAGGGGGGAAGTAGGGAGAGAATTGCCATTAAGGTGTAACTTGAAGAAATAAAAAATAAATTTAAAAAAATTATCACTAAAAACAAAGAGAAGGCGAAAAATGCAAAAGACAGAGGTCATAGAGGAAACTAATAAATCAAGTTTTTATAAGTTAACATGATCAAAGATGGTAGGAACACAGAGACTGAGCAGCACGCATACAACCTACACTGCTCTGTACCAGGTTATCATAGTATCAAATTTAGTGGGTTTTTTTTTTGTATTCCTAAGTATGCAAATGAAAGGGTCTCTAAATCTTGT
This sequence comes from Lophiomys imhausi, assembly GCA_907164525.1. Lineage (NCBI taxonomy): Eukaryota > Metazoa > Chordata > Mammalia > Rodentia > Muridae > Lophiomys > Lophiomys imhausi. The sequence continues at coordinate 3,170,677 of CAJQZJ010000309.1, read as the reverse complement.
GCCTTCTGTTGGGATTTTTCCTTCTGTTTGCTTGTTTTGTCTAATTACAATGTGTTAGGTTTTGTGTTATCATGTTTTATTATATAATTATATTATATTGTTATATTATACATCATATTATAATATATTGCTTAGAAGTTTTTTGTGGGGAGAGACAGAAATAAAATTGATCTGGATGTGACTGGTTATGGGGAGAATCTAGGAGAAATCTAGGTAGAAAAACCTGTAATCAGGACATGTTAGAAAAATGCATTTTCAATAAAACATAAATATGAGCACATGCTCTTTTTCCATAGAACCAGGAAATATTGATATTTTTATTGTATTTCATGGATCTCCTTGATTTTTATGGAAGTAAAATGAAATATTCCTTATTTATTCCATGACTCAGTTATAACCTATAGTGTGTCTGCTCCACTTAAGTGACCAATGCCTCGGGTCCTTTATACTGCCATGGCTCCATTTTTTAAATAAACAAAACAAGGACAATAATAAATAACTAATATGATGAAATATTTTTACTTATTGGAGAAGATTCTGTAAATAAAGGAATCCAGGTTCTGATTCATGCCAAAGAATAAATGGGAGAAGCAAAGGTTCATTTTAAGGATGTTCGAAGAGGTTATTTGCACACCTTGCATACCACTTGGGACAAATGTATGAAACATGATTTAGAACAATTGAGAATATTATTTTCATTTCATCCTCAAGCTGTATATGTTACTCAAAAGAAGAATCTATACCATGATAGCTAAAAGAATGAAAACCATTTCTTATAATCCACAGCTAATATGTATTTTCTGTTTCTTTTGACTTCAAATATAAAAAGTTAAAAGTTCTAGAGGTGTAGGCACAAAGCTATAGTGTAATTCAAATGCTGATTTCTGAATCCCTGATATCTGGCTTTAGTCCTTATTCTGAAGAGCTCACTTCTCAAAGTTAAGTAAACACTGTTCCCCCATTGTCCCCTGATATGCCAATAAAGCAGTTTACAGCCAATCACTGAACAGGGGAGAGAATAGGGCTATACTTCTGGCTCTCCAGGGAGGAGGAGTTAAGGAGTGGGAAAGCCAGATTAGCTTAGTAGGTTAAAAATAGAATAATAATTGCTTAGGTTTTGGGTTGTGAAGCCTGTTTAACAAAAAAAAAGTATACAATAAAGTGTCTCTTTTTGATGTTTTGATTCTTTTTTAGTGGTTCATGTGAATATTTATTTTTTGATATTTATTTATTACTTCAGGTTACATCTCCATCACAGTGTCCTATTTCCACCCCTCCCAATCCCGCCCTCCCACCCTCTACCCCCTATCCCTTCCATCCCACTCCTCTGGAGTGGAGTGTCCCTACATAACAGTCCCCTGCCCCAGCTCAGCAGTCATATGAGGCCCAAGAGCCTCCTATACACTGGGGGCATACAAGGCAGTACCACCAGGGAAAAGTGTCTCATTGCCAGGAAAAAAAAAAAGTCTATGTTCATGTTCCTTTTGGTGCATTGGTTGTAGTATAGTTATCCTGAACTATATGGATAAAATCTGATTATAAGTGAATAGATTTCATGTACATCCTTCTGAGTCTGGGTTAGCTCACTCAGAGTGAGCTTCTCCAGCTCCATCCATTTGGCTGCAAATTGTATGATTTCGTTGTTTCTGATAGTTGAGTAGTATTCCATTGTGTAGATGTAGCAGTGAGCCAGGTTAAGAGGTAAACTGTGAAACTAACTCATTATACAGTTACACTAACATAGAGGAAACAATAATAACAGACAAATACAAATATCTTGCATAGAGAAAATTGTACCTACTCCAAAACTGTAACAAAGACAATTTGCTCATAATTTTTCATGTATCTTAAAGGTTTGTTTCCCTTTAAGGGCTATGTAATGAGCATGTAATTAGGCAGGTAGGAAAATAAACTCCATTTTGAGAAAGTACATTTCAAATATTGTGAGACAAGTTGAGTGTTTGTGAACATGAGGTGATTAACACACCACCCAAGTGTCCACTCCCTCATGCGAGAGGTGTGATAGCCACATGTGGGTGTCCACCCAAGGGGAGATAACCAGTCATGAGTAGCTATCAGAAAGGAGGTGAAACATTATATTAATCACTGGTATAGAGGGAGGGGCTGTTTCTTTCTTCAAGGGCTTGAAGTTCTTGTTGTACAGGTCCTTTACTTGCTTGGTTAGAGTTACCCCCAGGTATTTTATGTTGTTTGTGGCTATTTGTGAAGGGGGTTGTTTCCCTTATTTCTTTCTCAGCCCGTTTGTTTGTTGTATAAATAAGGGCTTCTGATTTTTTTTTGAATTAATTTTGTATCCAGCCACTTTGCTGAAGGTGTTTATCAGCTGTAAGAGTTCTCTGGTGGAATTTTTGGGTCGCTTATGTATACTATCATATCATCTGCAAATAGGGATAATTTGACTTCTTCGTTTCTGATGTTTATCCCCTTCATCTCTTTTAGTTGTCTTATTGCTCTAGTAAGAACTTCAAGTACTATATTGAAGAGATATGGTGAAAGTGGACATCCTTGTCTTGTCCCTGAGTTTAGAGGAAATGCTTCAAGTTTCTCTCCATTTAATTTGATGTTGGCCACTGACCTGCTGTATATTGCCTTTATTATTTCTAGGTATGGTCCTCGTATGCCCGTTCTCTCCAGAACTTTTAGCATGAAGGGGTGTTGGATTTTGTCAAATGCTTTTTCTGCATCTAGCAAGATTATCATGTGGTTTTTCCCTTTCATCTTGTTTATATGGTGAATGACATTGATAGACTTTCATATGTTGAAACATCCTGCATTCCTGGGATGAAGCCTACTTGATCATAGCGTTATGATACTTTTGATGTGTTCTTGAACTCGGTTTGCTAGTATTTTATTAAGTATTATTGCATCTATATTCATGAGGGAGATAGGTCTGAAGTTCTCTTTCTTTGTTGGGTCTTTGTGTGGTTTAGGAATCAGGGTGACTGTGGCCTCATAGAATGAGTTTGGCAATGTTCTTTCTGATTCTATTTTGTGAAAGGGTTTGAAGAGTATTGGTGTTAGCTCCTCTTTGAAAGTCCGGTAGAATTCCGTGCTAAAGCCATCTGGCCCTAGGCTTTTTTTGATTGGGATATTTTTAATGACTGTTTCTATTTCCTTAGGGGTTATCGGGCTGTTTAATCTGTTTATCTGATCTTGATTTAGCTTTGGTAGGTGGAATCTATCAAGAAAATTGTCCATTTCACTTAAGTTTTCAAATTTGGTGGAGTATAGATTTTTAAAGTAGGATCCAAATATTCTCTGGATTTCCTCAATGTCTGTTGTTATTTCTCCCTTTTCATTTCTTATTTTGTTGATTTGTGTTTTCTCCCTGTGTCTTTTAGATAATTTGGCTAAGGATCTGTCTATTTTGTTGATTTTCTTGAGGAACCAACTCTTGGTTTCATTGACTTTTTGTATAGTTCTCTTTGTTTCTAAGTTGTTGATTTCAGCCCCAAGTTTGATGATCTCCTGTCTTCTTCTCCTCTTGGGAGTGTTTGCTTCTTTTTTTTTCCAATTCACCCAGTTTAGCTGTTAATTCGCTAATATGAGCTGTCACAATTTTCCTTTTGAAGGCACTTAGTGCTATGAACTTTCCTCGTAGCACAGCTTTCATTGTGTCCCATAGGTTTGGGTATGTTGTGTCTTCATTTTCGTTGGATTTTAAGAAGACTTTGATTTCCTTCTTTATTTCTTCCCTGACCTTTAGAAGATGGAAAGAACTCCCATGCTCATGGATAGGTAGGATCAACATAGTAAAAATGGCTATCCTACCAAAAGCAATATATAGATTCAATGCAATTCCTATTAAAATACCAACACAATTTTTATAGACTTGTAAAGAGCTATTCTCAATTTCATATGGAACAACAAAAGCTCAGAATAGCTAAATCAATCCTATACAATAAAAAAAAAAAATCTGGAGGTATCACCATCCCAGATTTCAAGCTGTACTACAGAGAAATAGTTGTAAAAACAGCATGGTATTGGTATGGAAAAAGACCAGTAGATCAATGGAATAGAATTGAAGATCCAGAAATTGACCCACAAACTTATGGCACCTAATTTTTGACAAAGAAGCCAAAATGGCATAATGGAAGGACAGCATCTTCAACAAATGGTGCTGGTCCAACTGGATGTACACTTGTAAAAGAATGAAATTAGACCCATACTTATCACCTTGTACAAAACTTAAGTCCAAGTGGATCAAAGACCTTAATATAAGGCCTGTCACACTAAATCTACTAGAAGAAAAAGTGGGAGAAACCCTCGAACTAATTGGCACAGGCGACAACTTCCTGAACAGAACACCAACAGCTCAGGACTTGAGATCAACAATCAATAAATGGGACCTCATGAAACAGAAAAGCTTCTGTAAGGCAAAAGACACTGTCATTCAAACAAAACGGCAGCCTACAGACTGGGAGAAAATCTTCACCAACCCCACAACTGACAGAGGGCTAATATCTGAAAACTATAAAGAACTCAAGAAATTAAATGCCAAGAAACCAAATAATCCAATCAAAAAATGGGGCACAGAACTAAATAGAGAATTCACAAAGGAGGAATCCCTAACGGCTGAGAGACTCTTGAAGAAATGCTCAACATCCTTAGTCATCAGAGAAATGCAACTCAAGAAGACTCTGAGATTCCATCTCACACCTGTCAGAATGGCTAAGATCAAAAGCTCAAATGACAGCACATGCTGGCGAGGGTTTGGAGAAAGGGGAATCTACTCCATTGCTGGTGGGAGTACAGGCTTGTGCAACCACTATGGAGGTCAGTCTGGCGATATCTTAGAAAACTTGGAATAGCTTTGCCTCAGACCCAGCCATACCACTTCTGGGTATACACCCAAATCCCTCTTCATGGAATCATAAGGAAGTTTCCTCATCTATGTTCATAGCAGCCTTATTTGTAATAGCTAGAAACTGGAAAAAACCCAGATGTCCCTCATCTGAAAAATGGATTAAAAAAATGTGGTACATCTACACAATGGAATATTATTCAGCTATCAGGAACAATGAAATTATTCAATTTGCAGCCAAATGGATGGAACTAGAAAAGCTCATCCTGAGTGAGCTAACCTAGACTCAGAAGGATGCATATGGCCTCTATTCACTTATAGTAGGATTTTAGCTCTATAGTAGAGGATATCGATACTACAACTAACACACCATAGGGAACATGGACATAGACTTTTTATTTTTTTAATATTTATTTATTTTTTCTCTATTTTTTATTCTTCTTTATCTGTTTGTCTGCTTATTTGTTTGTTTGTTTTTTAGTTCTCTCTCCTGGGCAATGAGACACTTTTCACTGGTGGTACTGCCTCGTAGACCCCCAATGAATGAGGAGGCTCTTGGCCCTCATACAACCTCTCAACTGAGATGAGGGACTGTTATATAAGGACACCCCACCCCCAGAGAAGTGGGATGGAAGGGTTAGGGGGTAAAGAAAAAAAAAGGAAATGTGAAGTTTTGGCCTTTTGCTACTAATTGTCATAAACTGTTTCGGATAATTAAGAAATGCAAACTAATAGTCATGCAAGGCGATCATTTTGTTAGGTACTATCACAGCCTATCATAGTTATTTTCTAAGCTAATCAGAAATAAAGCTGCTAAGAGACAAGCAACATCTGCTTATCCTAATATAAGAGATAGGGCTTCTTCAAAAACCTCAAGAGATCTGCAGAATATGGCATTCAAAGATGTTTTCTTAACTTTAGATTTTTTTTTTATATCGAGACATATCAACCCCTGACAGCACCCCCTTTTCTACCCAAAGTAGAAGATGAGCATCAAAGAATCTCCAGTGGGAGATGATTGAATTAGTCGCAAGCCTATCTCTTGGTAGTAAAAGCCCCTTGCCCCAACTGTAGACAGAATGCTGTCCAAAAAGGACAAAACCTGGAAGCAGGTAAGTCGACAGCCTAGCTCTGCCAAGACAAGGTAGGTAAGTCCTTCATAACCCCTGCTCTACAATAAATGTCTGTCAGAGAAACGGGGCCAAATGGCTGAAGATTGATGCTGTAATGTATAGAGAGAAAATGGGAACTGTACAGGCCACTGGTATGTCATTTCTTAGTTTTGGAAGCTGCAGGCCCTGTACTTCCCCTAAAATCAGTCATATTTATCCCTCTCAGGTCTCTGAGGTGGTTGAAGAATAGATAGCTAGAGTCTCATAATTAAATTTCGAGTTGTTTAGGAGTCAAGAGAGTGTTATGGATCTAAGAAGATGCTTTTAAAATTGTGTTGCAAGTTAGTATGAATGTTGAGTTAGGCATAGAACTTCAAACTCATGGAGATGGTTATATAGTAGAAAGTTATATCAGGTGCCAAATACATATGGACTGGACATTGGGAATGTACGTTAAGCCATATAACCCTCATAACTGTGGCCTAATTACCTCTGTTGTTTTGTATTTTATCTATTATTATAAGAGAAAGAGCCATGTATTGGACTGAAAGGGAGAGCTGTTGGGGGGAAATAAGATATACCTTAAACTTAAAAAAAAAAGGGAAGAGGATGGGGGGTTAAGGGCAGGAGGGTGGGACTGGATGGGGGAGTAGGGAGGGGATCGCCATTGAGATGTAACTTGAAGAAATAAGAAATTAAGAAAAAAAAAGAAAGAGGGGCTGAAGCCCACCTAGCTATCCCACTCCTTAGATGGATTGCTGAGAAAAAAGGACTCTCCCCAGAGGTCCCTCCCTAGGGGGAGGCTCTGGTGGCTTCCCGCTGAGAGAAGATTTGCTCAAGTCTGAGCTCCCTGAACTGTTAAAGAGAAACCAACTCCTTTCATGCAGCAGCTGCTCCCATAATGAGCCTAGCTTCATTGACCTCTAGCTACAAGGGACTAACCTAACTCAGAGCCCAGGGACTTCAACCCTTCCAGGTCATATACAACTCCATTCCCTTAAGGAATGGTTATAACACCTAGGACCCCACTGCTCTGAGAATGTATTTCTATTTAGTGCTAGCTCTGTTACAGATGTTGATATTGATTGATTTTAATATTGCATTTTTAGAGTGTTATATATATTCCTTAGCTTGAAGAATGTTTAAAGTATATAAAATATATAAAAAAATATATAATTGTGTTGCCACACAAACATATTACCTCTGAGCTCATATTTGGAAACCCCTGGGCTGAATCATCCACTACCAGAATCAACTGGTGAGCTGCCTGTTATAAGTGCTCTCAATAGGCTAAAACTGAAGCTATTGGATAGTGGAAACTGAGATCAAGCAGAGAGTTTGAGTAGTTTTCACATTTCACATCATACATAATTTAACACCATTTCCTGAGGGTGTTAACACCCTGAAACAACACTAAACTGTAAACAAATAAAAGCATACATGCATACACACACACATACACACACACACACACACACACACACACACACACACACACACAAAAGCCAAACAAAACAAAACAAAAACCCCATGCAGTTCATTGTAGGGTAATTATTCCTGAACATGAAGACTGTCCAGGAGTGCTTGACATATGTATTTTTCACTCTATTGGTATAACTGACATTCAGTTGTTATAGTTTCCCTTATCAATTAAGTTTTCTTTCATTCATTCTGTCTACTCATTTGTTTATTCAATTTTTTAAAATATACAAAAATAATATATAATACAAAACAAAAACTATCACTTCAGAACTGGAAAAGACAAATCAACAGAAAAAAAAAAAAAGAAAGAAAACCAGCTCACTTTTCACTCAGGAATCCCATAAAAACATTAAACTGGAAGCCATAATATATAGACAGAGGACATATCCACAAAGATCCTCTACATGGTGCTTCAGTCTTTGTGAGTTGTTATGAAATGTTTTCATGTTGACTTAAAAGATCCATTTTCTTGGTATCCCCCTTCCTGTAGAGAAAATAGCTTGTGTATTGTATGGATGCATCACCTGTCAACAAAAAGCCTATGGTAAAAGGCAGGAAATAAGGTGGGACATCCACTGGGCAAAGATGTTTCTGGGATAGAGCCAGCTGAGGAGAATTGGCCCTGGGACATGAAGGAGGGCAAATGCATGAAAACATGATCTATTCTTCTGCTGCATCCAATAAACAGACCTCAATGCCCAGGACAGATACTAATTGAGGATAAAGGGCTGGAAAATGATATTCCAAGCAAATGGACCTATGGAGCAATCTGTTGTAACCATTTTAATATCTGACAACATAGTCTTAAAAACAAAATTTATGAAAAGATATGGGGAAAGACACTACATATTTATGAAAGGAAAATTTTACCAAAAAGACATTTCAATTCTTAACAAGTATGCTCCAAACTTAAGAGTACTCAAATTTGTAAAAGATATACTACTACAGCTTAAACCATGTACCTACCACCATACATTAACTATGAAAGACTTCAATACCACTTTCTTACCAATAAAAAGCTCATCTGAGAGTGGCTGATTTCTAGGGACACTCCACATTGGTGGAGTGGGATGGGTGGGAGAGGGAAGAGAGGGTGGAAGGGTGGAACAGGAAGGGGTGGAAAGAGGGCACTAATATGGAGATGTAACTTGATGTAATAAATAAAAAAATAAAGTAAAGTAAAACAAGACAAAAACAAAACAAAAAGAAAGCTCATCCAGACAATAACTTAAAGAAATGCTGGTGCTAATAAGCATTTCTTAGTTAGGATTTTATCACCATGAAGAGACACCATGACCAAGGCAACTCTTATAAAAGAAAATATTTAATTCATGGCTGGTTTGCAGTTTCAGAGGTTTAGTTCATTACCATTATGGTATGAAGCATGATATCATCCATGCAGATATCATGCTGGAAAAAGAGATGGAGTTCTATATCTTGATCCAAAGGCAGTGTAGGAGACTAGATTCCACAATGCGAGGAGCTTGAGCATAGGAAAACTCAAAGCCTACCCTGAAATGACACATTTCCTCCAACAAGGCCACACTTACTCTAACAAGACCACACCTCCCTGGGGCCAAACGTTTAGCCACATGAATCTATAGGGGCCAAACCTGTTCAAATCATCACAAGGTGTTATAAACCAAATCTACCTAAATATATCTACAGAATAACTTCTTCTTTGTTCCTCATAGAACTTTCTCCAAAATTGACCACATACTCAGACAAAAAGCAAATCTCAAAGGTTCAAGAAAATTGAAATAACTTCCTGCATCCTATCAGGATACCAGGGACTAAACTAGCTAACAGCAACAATAGAAACAACAGAAAGCTTACAAACTCATGGAAACCAAGTAACTGTCTACTGAGTGAAGATAGGTCAAGACAGAAATAAGGAAAGAATTTAAAGACACTCTAGAATTGAATGAAAATGAATGAAGAGCATACCCAAATTTATGGGACACAATGAAAACTGTTCTAAGAAGCAAGTCCATAGCATTAATTGTGTACATAAAGCAAACAAACAAACATCTGGAGATATCTCATACTACCAACTTAACAGAACACCTGAAAGCATTAGTACAAAAAGAGGAAGCATGCCCAATAGGGTTAGTCAGAAAGAAATAATCAAACTAAGAACTGAAATCAATGAAACAGAAACAAAGAGAACAATACAAAGAATGAATGAAACTAAGGATTTGTTCTGTGAGAAAAAGACAAGATTTTCAAAACCTGATCCAAACTAATTAAAACACAAAGAGTTATTTAAATTGATAAATTCAGAAATGAAAAGGTGAACATAACAACAGACACTAAGGAAATATAATCAATAATAAAGACATATTTTAAAAACCAATCCTCTGGCTGGAAAAAGTGGCATATGCCTTTAATCCCAGAACTCAGAAGGCAGAGGCAGGCAAATTTCTGTGAGTTTGAGACCAACCTGATCTACTGAGTCCAGGACAGTCAGATTATTGTACAAAGAAACTCTATCTCAAAAATCAAACAAAAACAACAAACAAAACAAAACATACTCCACCACATTGGAAAAACAAAAAGAAGAAAAAGTGGATAGTTTTCCTAATTGGGATCACTTTCTAAAGTTAAAGCAAGATCAAGAAAAAGTGGATAGTTTTCCTAATTGGGATCACTTTCTAAGGTTAAAGCAAGATCAGTTAAACAATTTAATAGAAGCACACATTTAAACTCTCCTAACCAAAGAAAACAAAAACAAAACAAAACAAACAGACAACCCAGAGGTACATGGGTTCAATGCAGAGTACTATTACACTTTTAAAGAAGAATTCACAGCAATATTCCTCAAATTAGTCCACAAAATAGGAAACATTGCCTAATTAATTTTCTGAGAACACAGTTACACTGGTTGCAAAAGGACATGCAGACTCAACGAAGAATGAGAATTATGGGCCAATTTTCCTCATGAACATAGATGTAAAAATACTTAATAAAATACTTACAAACCAAATCTAAGAACAACGCATCAAAAAGTTCATCCACCATGATCAAGTAGGTGTCATCTCAGGATGCAGGAATGGTTCATTAAGCATAAATAAATAAAGGTAATCCTCAATATAAGCAAACCGAAAGAAATATTCAATAAAATTCTTACAAATGAAATCCAAGAATATATCAAAAAGATCACCCACATAATCAAGTAGGCTTCATTGTAAAGGTTCAGTCATGGTTCAATATATGAAAATTAACAAATGAAATCCTCCATATTAACAAAATGAAAAAAAAATATGTGACCATCTCAGTAGATGCAGGAAAGGCCTTTGACAAAATCCTATACACCGTCATGACAAAAGTACTGTAAAGATTATAGATACAAGGGACATACATCAAAATAATAAAGACAATTTACAACAAGCTTATAATAAACATCAAAGTAAATAGAGAAAAAGTCAAAGCAATTCTAGTAAAGTAAGAAACAACACAAGGTTGTAGACTCTTTCCATATCTATTCAATATGGGACTTGAAATCTACTGTTTCAGTATGAAAATTAAAAGTGTTCAAAAAGAGACAAATTAGAAAAAAAAAAGAAGTCAAAGTTTTGTTATTTGCAGGTGATGTCATAGTTTACATAAGTGATCCTGAATTCTAGTAGAGATCTCTTACAGCTGAAAAACAACTTTAAGCAAAGTAGCTGGATACAATATTAACTCACAAAAAATCAGTATCCCTCCTATATAAAAATGATAAATGGACTGAGAAAGAAATCAATGAAACAATGCCTTTTCTCAATAGTCCCAAATAATGTAAATATCTTGGAGTAATTCTATCCAAGAAAGTGAAAGGTTTGCATGATTAAAAACTTCAAGTCTTTAATGAATGGAATTAAAAAATATACTAGAAGATGAAAGATCTCTCATACATAGGGTTTGCAGGTACAACATATTTAAAAATGGCCATCCTTTGAAAGGAATCTGACAGATTCAATGGATTTCCCATCAAAATTCCAACAGAACTATTTACAGACGTTGAAAGAACAATTGTCAACTTTATATGAAAAAAGAAAAAACCCAGGATAGCTAAGACAATCCTGAATAACAACAGAACCCCTGGATGTCTCACAATTCTCTGTTTCAAGATGTTCTATAAACTATAGTAATAAGACCAAGTGGTTGGCATATAAACAGGCAAATTGATCAATATGATCCAAGTGAAGATTCAGTTATAAATCCACACACACAAACATAGCTGATTTGTGATTAAAACAAAAACAAAAACAGAAATATACACTGGAAAATACATAGCATCTTTACCAAACAGGGCTGGTCAAACTTGATGTCTACATATTCAATAACACAAAATAGATACAAACTTATCACACAGCACAAAACTCTAATACATATGAATCAAAAACCAAGGGTGGAGATCAGGTGGGGTAAAGCAGGGGTGGGAGGTAAGAGGGTTGGGAGAGAGAAGGGAAAATGATGGAGGCAGGATCTCTGCAACAAACTGGAGATCTGTGACAGGATAAGCTCCAAAGAGGATATATATGAATATATCTAGCTGAGAACCCTAGCAGCAGGGGATATGGTAACTGATGTGGAAATATGGAGACTTTAGAAGACTTCCATCTTTTAAAGCAAAGAAAGCCTGCCAGTGGAGGGAGGGGGACAACCACCCACCCATAAAATACTTGATACAAAATCTACTCTGCTATGAACATAGATGAGGAAACCTCCTTAAAAACCCTCAATATAAAAACTGATACACTGAACCTGATAGATGAGAATGTGCAGACTAGCCTTAAATGCATTGGCACTGGAGACATCTTTCAAAACAGAACACCAAGAGTGCAGACACTAAGATCAACAATTAATATATGACACGTCATGAAACTGAAAAGGCTTCTGTAACAACATCATCATTCCAAAAAAAAAAAAAGGCAACCTAGAGAGTGGGAGATTTTTAACACCTCCACATCAAAAATCTTTATATATCTAAAATAAGCATCATGAGGGAGGGGAGGAGATAGAGGAAGAGGGTGCAGGGAGGGACAGCTGGAATTGAGGGCCATTGGAGAAATGATATGGAAACCTAGTGTAGTACATGCTTTCTAAAATGTATAATGGTGAGCATAAGGAAGTCTAACATTAGTTAGGGATAGTCAGTCTCAATTGGTTATCTTTTGCCACCAAAAGAGGTTTCCAGTTTTGGGACTGGGTTGCATTCAATGAATTTTTCCCAACAGATACCTATGAAATCCCCATGAAACTCATGCTCTTCCAAAGACAAAGAAGTGTTCTCTGCAAACTGACAGTGAGACTCCATTCCCAACCACAACACCCACACAACTCAGTGAAGATGGAGAAGTCAAGTTGGTGTCTACATGGAGAATTCACTCTTATTTTCTACTTTCTTTGGCATAGGAAGGTACTCTGTAAGCTGCCAAAAGATATGCTTAAACACCACTGCAGCCACAAAACCTAAGACCTACAATCTACCCTGCCTGCACAATACGCTAACGCAATGTTGTCCCAGAACTTTTGAGAGTAATTAACCTATGTCTGATTTCACTTAAGGCCCACTGCATGAGAGAAAACCCATATCTGACACTACTTGGACAACTAAGAGGCAGAGATTAGATAGTCCATAGAGTCTCGAAAAAACTGTATCAATAAAATGCCTCCTATGATATTGTGTTATACTCATAGATTAGTGCCTTATGCCATCATAATGAAAGAGGATCCCTCCAGAAGCAAATGAGAACAGATACAGACACCCACAGATAGTATGGAGAGAGAGAGAGTCCAAATGGGAGATCTCCATCAAATCCTTCCCATCAGAGCTCACAGAACCCTCAGAATGGGAAATATAAAGAATGCAAGAGCCAGAAGGGTTGGAGGATACCAGGAGAGCAAGGCCCTCTGCATCAACTAAGCACAGTACATATGAGCTCACAGAGACTGAAGCAGTAAGCGTATGACCTACATGGGTCTTTACCAGTTACTCTACATATATATAATAATTTTTAGCTAAGTAATTTTTATGGGACCAAAGTTTGAGAATGAGTTGGTCTTGGGACACTTTCCTCCCATTTGGTAGCCATGTCCAAATTCAAAGTGGTAGTTTTCGCTTCATCTTATTATACTTCATTTTGTCATGTTTGGTTGTTATCTCTTAGAAGCCTATTCTTTTCTAATGAGAGACATAAAGGCAGTGAATCTAGGAGGGAAAGGAGGTGGAGAAGAACTAGAAAGAGTAGAGAAAGGAGAAACTATAATCCTGATATATTATACAAGAAAATAATCTATTTTTATTTATCAATTCTTTTATTTCCAATAAAAGAAAAAAAAACTTCCCGTTCCTTAAAAGAAGAACAAGTGCATAAAAACAAACATTCACAAGCAAACCAAACTCCAGCAGTGTATCTCCAAATCTTAAAGCTCAATGTCTGAAACTTTAGACTCATTCAAGACTTTCCAGGCTCCAAAAGACTTTGACAAGTCCACTTTTCCAGCTCTATCATACTCCGCATACAAAGTTTGTTTAGTAGGTTCAGACTGATTCTAATCTGCACCTATTGCTGTCATTACCAGAAAGCCTATGGTTCCAGCATTTCCACTATCCTGGAATCTCCACTCCAACTGAGGTTGCACCCTTTTGAGTCATCTTTTTGTAGGTACTCCAATCCTGACACATAATGACAACCCGTTTATAAGATTATCCTGATAGCCTGTTAAATACAACTTAAATCTATATATCTAATTTCACCAAAAATCAGTCCCATGTAGGATACTATAAGACATTGCTAAGTGAAGCTGAAAGCTTAACATGAGGTCTTGGATGCTCCCTCAACACTTGACTACAATCTTTTTGTGCTGACCCTGCAAAAATACTCCTCAGAAGAAATATTCACACATAAGAAAATAATTCATTGTCCCAGTGAAGTACAGGAAATATGTAAGTAGGTTATTGTGGTGGTTTCAATAAGAATGTGCTCATATAATCTCATATATTTGAATAGTTGGCCATTAGGATGTGGTACTACTTGACAGGAATTAGGAACTGAGGCCTTGTTATAATGTGTTTGGGTTTTCTTAGAGAAAGAATGTCATTTGGGGTACGCCTTTGAGTTTTCAAAAACTCAAATCAGGCCTAGTGTATGTTGAAAGTAGGTGATGTGCTTTTTTATTTATTTTTTATTTTACAGAGGAGAAAGGCTAACAGTAAAACTTGGAACTATTTTATCAAGCTCCTTCCTCAGGGATTTCTGCCCATCCCTTTATTCAAGAGGATCTGGGTCTACAAACTGGCTCAAGTATGTAAATTGTTTCAGAGACTGAGATTCCGTTTCATCACAATCTAATGTAGCTTTTCTTACAATTGTTTGAGAACATTTCTGCTTATACAGATCAAACAAAAATTCAATAAGCTTCTTATATATTTCATGCCTGGAAACATCATGATTAATTAGTCAGTGCCAAAAGTCCATAAGAGCCATGCCACCATATATTTTGTCTGTGCAGTTCGTTATGATTTAGGCCATTATGAACATTATTTTATCAATGCTACCTATTTCAATAGCTATTATCATCTTCCCGTTGCATTTAATTCATCCAGCTGGAGAGGAGCATCTCAAAATCTAATGTCTGGCACAAAGAAAAGGCCACAGCAAAACTCTTCAAAAGTGCGAGTCCGCCTCACATCATTTTGTGTCAAATAGAATTAGTAAATGGCATGTTTTTT
>CAJQZJ010000309.1:3102537-3155138 GCA_907164525.1 Lophiomys imhausi | reverse complement strand
TCTTTGGTGTCTGATCTGTTTTCTGTTGAGGTTTCCATTGTCCAGTTTTCCCTGGATTCCTTGAATGGATGCTTTAAATCTCCTGGAAAGATAAGAACAGAGCCCTGCCCTAATCCTAACTCTGGGACAATTACCTTTTTTTTTGGTGGGGGGGGATCAGGTAATATTTTTCCTGGAGCAAATTTGTTTTTTTTGACAATATATAAAGTATTACCTTTCAATCCGGATTAAAGAAGAAATTATTTTGATATTTTGGAGCTAAACAAACCTTTAGTGTATATATTTTGAGATCTCAAAGGACAATTTGTTTGAATTGCAGCCTGCCTTTTATAAGTAGCTTTTAAACTTAAATCTTTCCAAATCCTATGAGCCTGTCTCTGCATTCTAAGTTTTGGGATCAAAGACATGTGTTTCCCAACTGATGGGATTAAAGATGTGCTCCTCCACCCCTGTATCAAAATTTTTCTCTGTTTAGAGCTTGTTTTGTATCAGGTGGCCTTTAGCTCTGAGATCTGCCTGTTTCTGTCTCTAGTGTGCTGGGATTAAGGGTGTATTCTTCCCCAATGATGGGACTAAGGGTGTGTACCATCACCACCCTGTTTCTTGTAACTCTAGAATTTATAAGACAACTAACTCTATAGTGATCCTCCTGTCTCTACTGGAGGTAACGGCATGAGCTAACACCATGCATTATTTTACCTTAGCTCTAAGTTTTTTCAACTCTTGGAGGTTTGTAAAACCAGGTTGAACAGCTGTCACCTTTAATTTATTTACAGTGTTTTAAACCTGTTACCTGCTTTTTAATGCCAAACCATGGAAATAGCCTATACCTCTACAAAAAAAAACCAAAAAACAAAAAAAAACTTTTAAGCTGCTATCAAGTTTGTGTAATCTCTGTAGCCACCTGCAGTCTAACATTCTAATCTGAAATTAAGGCCATTTTCTTTTCATGCCAGTAAGGTAAATTATAGTTTGAAAATTTTATATTGTATTTTTATTATATTTTTAAGCTTATTAATTCTTTTCTTAAAATAGTATTATTTATTTCTAGAACATAGTTTCCTCCCTCCTCCCCTCTTGGCCCCTCCCTTCATCTCTCCTTCCCTCCCTCTCTCCTTCCCTCCCTCCCTCCCTTCCTCCCTCCCTCCCTCCTTGTTCCTCTACTTGGTACTCTCCTTCTCCTCAGATGAGGTGGGTCCTAACATATCATACTCCCTCAGATCTTGCGTCATGTAAAACCATGCAAGATTAAACCTAGAATCTCTTCCCCAGTCAGAGAGCTCATATCAATAAATTTAGCCTGATCCTACTTTATGTTCCCTCCACCATTATCCCACACTCTTTATTCCACTCTCAAACATATCTCCCACACTTCTGTTTAAAAGAATTAGCAAACTCATTAAGCGCTTTATTATTGTAGCACACATCCCCATGGACTATGCTATCTACCTTCCCTCTAAGAGCCTACTTTACCTTAATTTAGGTTATAGGTCTAGTTGCAACTATTGATGAGTCTAAGCAAACACCAGTATTTTCATTTTAATTAAAAAAAAAATCCTTCTCTCATATACTACATCCAGACCACAGCTTCACCTTCCCAGGCTCCCACCCTCCCCTTACATCCCTTCCCTCTCTCCCAGATCCACCCCCCTCATTCTCTGCTAAATGAAGAGCAGGCCTTCCAGAGACATCAACCAAACCTGGAGTAACAAGCTATGATAAGACCAGGCACTTACTAGCACATCAAGGCTGGACAAGGCCTCCCAGTAGGAGGAAAAGTGTCTCATGTAGACAAATATGTCAGGAATAGTCCCTGCTCCTGCTGTTAGGTTTCCAAAGAACATCAAAGTCCTCTGTCATACATATATGCAGAAGACCTAGATCAGATAACTACAGGCTTCCTAGTCTATACAAGTTCCCATTAGTTCAGGTCAGTTGATACTGAAGGCCATGTTCTTGTGCTGTCTTTGACTCCTTTCATTTCTCTGACCCTTCTTCACCCTTCTCAACAGGACTCCCCAAGCTCTGCCTAATTTTTGACTGTGGGACTCTGTATCTTCTCCCATCAGTTTGCTGTATGAAATCTCTCTGTCTTTTTAATGATGATTCTGCTAGGCTCAGGTATCAGCACACTCCACAGGCAGAACATCTGCAGGTCCAAGGTTTTGTGGCCTGGTTAGTATATCAATAACTCAACTTGAGGCCTTACCTGGTTACAGAAATTGGCCAGTTCAGGCCCTTTGTCGCCCATTTTAGGAGTCTTTACTAGGGTTACTATCAAAAATTCTATGAAGTTATCATTACATTAGGTTTCCATATCAACCCAGAAATGCCTCCCCTCAATTCCAGTCATTTTCCCAGTATTTTCTCCCTCTCCCTCCCCATTCCCATCTGATCCCTCCTGATTCCAACCCCACCTGCCTCCATTCCACCTGCAAAGTGCATTCTATTTTTCATTCTTCAGGAGATCCCTTCATTTCCCTTTAAGCTATGCTTGTTGATTGTCTTTTACTTATTTATTAACATTTCTTTTTTCAAGTTACATTGCAATCACAGTCCCCTTTCTCCTCCCCTTCCCAGTCTCACCCTTATACCTTCTCCCTCACTCCCCCAACAACTCCCCCTTTTATTCCAATCAAAGGATCTTTTTCTTATAACAATAAATTCAATACAAATAAACAATAATAATTAGGCCACAATTATGAAAATTATAAAGTATAACATACATTCCCAATGTCCAGTCCATACACATTTGACAACTGATATTAATATTCTATTATCTATCTCAATGAGTTTAAAGTTCTATACCTAATTCAGTTTCCATCCTAACTTGAATTTCCAACTTAAAACATCTTCTTAAACCTAGAAAATCCTTTTAATTTCTAAACAACTTAAAATTTAACCATGAAATTATAACTGTCTTGTCTTCAAGAACATTAGAAACCTGAGAAAGATCATATATTTGATTGTACAGAAAGTACAGAGCCAGCAGCTTCCAAAACTAAGAAATGACAGACAACTGGCTGCCTGTACAGTCCTCAATATCTTTCAATACATTATACCATCTATCTTCAGCCTTTTGATCCAGTATCTCTGACAGATATTAATTGTAAAGCAGGAATTATGAAGGACATGCCTTCCCTGTCTTGGCAGAGGATGCTGTTGACTTACCTGCTTCCAAGTTTTGTCCTTTTCAGTCAGCATTCATACTGTTGAAGTAAGGGATTCCTCCTACCCAGTGACAAGCTTGACACTAATGCAACCATCTCAAAATAGAGATTCTTTGATGCTCATCATCTACTTGGAGTAGAATGGGGGGTGCTGTCAGGAGCTGACATGTCTCCATATCAAAATTTTTTAATTAAAAAAAACTTCTTTGAATACCATATTTTACAGATCTCTTGATTTTTGAAGAACACCTATCTATCTCTGTATATTTGGATTAGCAAATGTTGATTGTCTCTTAGCAACTTGTTTTCTGATTAACTTAGAAAACATCCTATAAATGAGTACATACCATGTTTGCCTTTTTGGGTCTGGTAATTTCACTCAGGATGATTTTTATTCTAGTTGTATCTATTTGCCTACCATTTTCATGATCTCATTATTCTTAACAGTTGATTAATGCTCCGTTGTGTAAATGAACTTCATGGCTGATGAAAAGAAGATTCTCATCCAGGGCATAAATCTTTGGAAGTGTTTATGTGCATCTGGAGACAGAAAATTTTGTCACTGAGTATATTGTTGTCCTTTACTGTATTCTGACATGATAGAAGTTGTTTTTGTTTTGCTTTTGTCATTTAGTTCTTTCTTATCTTTTGTCAATTTATCACGAAATTCTAAGAACAACCTGTTGTCATCATCATTTTCTTTAGTTTTCTACAAATGGTGAAAAGTTTTAATACAGAGTCACCAAATTTGTGCTGTACACAATTGGTAAATCAGAATAATCAAATGTATTTAACTCCTTAATTATGTAAAATAGTTCACACTATGTGTTTTTATTACACTCTAATCTCCCAGAAGAAGCATCAATAACTGGAGATACTGTGGTACATAAATGTATTGGGAAGTTGAAAAGACTTTTCCATATACTTAAAAAATTCTTCAGAATTACAAAAAGGAAAAAAAAAGAATTTGTGGGTATAATACTCAGTGATATTAGATACAAACAAATGTTGTATATCTTTACACAAACCTTTTGCTATCCTTAACATAAACTATATTTTTAAACAATAAAAAATATTCTTTCTTATACTCTGTTGCTCAAAAACCACTCCTGGAATTGACATCTGTAATTTGCATGAATCGGTGTCTTCTAGAGAGTTGCAGAGTTGCAGAACTTACTGAATAAATATCTAATTATCTATCTATCTATCTATCTATCTATCTATCTATCTATCTATCATCTATCTATCTATCATCTATCTACATGTCTATATATATCATCTATCTGTCATCCATCTAATCTATATATCTCATCTATCTCTCTACATATAGACACATAGATATCTCTCTGTCTTTCTATCATGTATCTGTCATCTATCTACCTATCATCTATCTATATCTATCTATATATGATATTTATTATAGATTTATAGGCTATGATATATATTATTGACAATATGTATAGAAATATATATAGGAAAATACATATATAGTTAGATACATATAGATATAGATGATATATATAAAGATATAGTTATTGATATGATTCTATAAGCATAAAGACAAGTATTCCAGATCAGTAAGGTCTGGACAACGTAAGACATTTTCCATGATAACATCTGATGGTTTTGTGATCTTGATATTTCTCTAGACATGTGTGTAGTTGGGGGGGGGGTGTCTTGTTCACATGTATGTGCATGCATGAAGAGGCCAGACGACAATTGCAGGTACTTTTCCTGAAACACAATCATCCTTATTTTTTCTCTCAGTGGCTTGGAATTAACAGAGGATACCAGATTTGATGGCTAGTGCCACACCCTCACCCCAATCCAATATTCTTTGCTTCCACTTGGCTGCAATTTAAATGTTTGCTACTTTTTTGGCTCCCAAAATATATGGCTATATTTTGGTATATATTCTTGGAATTGAACTCAATTCTTCATTCTTTCATGGCAAACAATTTACCAACAGAGCCAATCACTGAGCTGTTTATTAGACATTTTGAAAACCAAATATTTGTATTTTAGAAATACTTTCAATGAGTAAAGACTGAAATGTGTTTTTGAGTAGTGTATTACTTAATTTTCATTTTGTTTAAATTTTTCAATATGTATAATTCTACTCTTTAGTACAAATTGGAATTTATGAGCTCTTTTGAATTCTTCTTGCAGTTTAGATCATTATCATTCTTCAAAGTGTTATTATCAATAATACTAGTAAATATGAAGCATGATGAAAAATTACATGTTATATGATTACAGGGACAGAAAATCTAATGTATGTTTTTGATCTTCAAAAATGTTAACATATGAAAATTAAACAACAATATATTTGCAAACTATCTAAGTTTTTTAATGATTTTTTACAGTGCAATGCATCTTGAGAGAGTTAGCATTAAAGATTTTAGGGTATGTTGATGAAAAGCATTATTTAATGTCAAAATAAGAATGAAATTTTGTAGGAAGAACACGTACAGCTAACTCAATTTTGGAGAAATAATAATGAACTTAAGTTGTTTTATTAACAGAACATTTTAAAAGACTTCCAAGCGACTTACATATGATTGTAACATCCTTTGTTCTCAATTCCAACTGTTGCATTCCAGGTCTTTATTGACTATTAAAGCAAGATGCTTGAATTTAAAGAAAATCCCAAATGTTTTTAAAAGTTTAGTTGTGAAGGGTATCATTTCACTTCTTCGTTTATGAAAGAAAATGTATCCACTGAACAGACACCAGAAGGCCTGGTAGCTCTTAGATTAGTTTCATACTTCTTGAGAGACAAGAAGGGTGTTAATGACTCAACTGTGGACAACTGAGACTTACTGACACACAAGGGGCTACAGATTCTTTTCCCCACTAGAGTAGAAATTATCATCAACAACCTTGCTCAAAGTAATAAGTACTTAAAAATTTGTGAAAGCCAGGTCCCCACAGCAGCTGTGTTGCTAGTTCAGGGCTTTATTAAGATGTAAGTAAGGAAGTGCTAAATTTCTCTTTAAATATTTTTGACATTTTCTGTTAATAATTGAACACTAATAAAACTCTTTGACAATTAAACTGCAGTATTATAGTCAATAATTTAGAACATTAGGTTCTAACTTGTTTATCTTTCATCTTACCATATCTCAGAGATAAGGACACTATTTTTATAATGTGTACAAAATTATATTATGATTATATTAATTGTTCTGATATATGTTAAGAACAATTATGTTCTTATTATTTAATACTACATTCATATAGTGTCTTAAAGATATGTGCGTGCTTATGAAAATTTAAAAAGTAAATAATTTAAGAATTGGAATTTATGTATAATGCATATGATTCCCTATCAATTTAATAAGATAATAGTACTTTAAAATTTTTTTTAACTATTTTTCTTTAAGGACTCCAATAAAATATTTTAAGAATTATTTTCTATTTTTCTTAAACTTTTTTTCTGTCCTAGGGATTATTCATAGATCTGATTTTAAGAAAGCTCAAGAATATTTAAAACAGCTGTTCTGTTTTTTACTTTGATGTGCTGACTTTAAGGTGAAATATGCAATTTGAAGCTTTCCTCATTTACTTTGTGCTACTGTTGTTGGTTTTAGGATTTAAATGTAGATTTACCATCAATGTTAAATTTTATATTTCCATAAATGTTTTGCGATTATTTTGTACATTTGTCTTTTAATTTTCAATTATAAACTAGACAATGTTTTTTGCAATATAAGTGAATCTCTAAGCATAAAGTACTATAATTTCTAATGTATATATGTAACATTTCATGTATAATATATGTTTCATTCATATATAAAATTTGGTTAATCATTAGCACATTTGATAAGCTTGTGCTAAGTTCATTTTTTAACTGTAGTGCAAAACAATTTAAATATTGTAAGTACTCTAACTCTGTTCTTATTTATTGCTGAACATTCATTTTGACTGTTGTCCTGGAGTCATGAAAACGACTGTGGAAGAATTTCATATTCATTAAACAAGTGGATTTATAATGATACATCAGACTTAATATATAGAGTCTACAAAATAAAATTTGAATATGTCTTTGGGAGTAAAAAAATTTTAGGACATAATGCTTACGGTTATTCGTGTAAATCATACTTTTACAGTTGATGCACTTTCAGCAATGTGGCTGAATACAAAGTTAATTGAAAACAATCAGTAGCCCTTCTTTACACAAAAGATAAATGGGCCGAGAAAGAAATTAGGGAAACAAGACCCTTTACAATAGCCACAAATAATACAAAATACCAGGGGGTAACTCTAACTAAGCAAGCGAAAGCTCTGTATGACAAGCACTTCAAGTCCATGAAGACAGAAATTGAACAGAGTTTTATTTCTATCAAGAAGTCATTCATGGATGTAAAGATATCAAGGATGGGGATGTGTGGTGGAGAGGGTGGAAAGAGAATGAACAAAACACAACAAAATGTCAAAAACAAAAGAAATATATTTGTTTAAATCATTGGTGCTTGCAAATCCACTCTTTCCAGTTCTGTGGGATAGAGTGAAGTCACATTCTCTTTTCTTCCAGAGGTCGCTGATCTGGAACAAAAGGAGTACAGAGTCCCGTTCCAAGATTTAAGTGGGTAAGCTTAAGTTTAGAGATAGATATTTCCAATAGTGATACAGTAATATCATCAATATGGGACAGTATCCCTGGCTTTCCCTCTATTCTAACTGGTAAATGTGGGGTAGCAAATTATTTTCTTGAAATCTCAACTGCCTCACAGGCTTTCCTGAATATACAAAATGTTTTTGAATCTGAGAACACATTGTAAAATATGCCCAATGAGATTCACCCATGTCCCATGAGAACCAAATTTGCATCATTATAAAATTCAATACAGGAGTTTATTAGAGCTGTAATATAATAGAAAACGATTTATTTCTATGCAAACTACTTTTGTTACAAGCAGTTCAAATGTAAAATGTTACAATGAAAGTATTGAAATAGGTAAATACTTTAATAAGCATGAGATATAGACTTCATGTACTGTGATGTGATGTGCAAATGTTTACCCTATGCCACTGAAAGTTTTCATCCACATTTCAATGGCAGCAGAAACAATACGTTTAATCCTCAGTATTCTCTCTTGCTATTCTTTTCAGTTATGAACATATAGAAGCATTCCTATCACATAGAACTCTACTTTGGGTTTTGAATTTTCTGTGTTCTCTTCTTGGAACACTTTTTTTTTTACACACCATATATATCATTAAATTATTTGATTATTTCATACTCATAGTGGATCTTATATAGAGCCCTTCATTGGAGATCTTACATGTGACAGACTGAATACTAATTCCTAGTATTATTTAAATCTTAATCTGTAGGACTTGTACATACAACTTCATATGGGAAAGCAGATTCTTGAGATTAGTTAGAGGAGCACCATGAAAGACAAACTTGTCTTGGATTATGAGAGTTGGAACTATACATAACCAAGTGTTCTTTCAAGGTGAGAAAGGATGGAGCAACAGCAATGAAAGACAAATGCATTATATTGTTGTTTTAGAAGAAAAGGGTCAGGTGCTACAAAGAGTAGCCTTAGAGGCTAAAAAGGAGGGAGTATTTGGAGACAAAATGTTTCATCTCTTAGACTCATTAGAAGGAGTGGGCCCTCATAGCTATGTAGATTCCACCTATGAAATCACATAGTGTCATGCTTCTGACTTTCCAATTAGAAGTGAATGAATCTTTGTTATTTTATGCCAGAAACTGTTCAGTAATTTTCTGTAGTAACCTCAATGAACTGGAAAATAATGTCATTTATGTCATAGTACTCAACAGTTCTTTCTATTCTCTGTCCGACTTTTAACTTTTGTATTGTAGTTATTCTGCTGCATATGGACACACTTTTTATATTTCTAACAGCTTCTTAAATTTATGATGCTGCTGATGTAAGTGTTCCATCCTTTCAATAGACTCATACAAGCTCATAATAGTAATTGTTAGACATTTGTCACTGTGTTACACAGTATATGTTTATCTTAATCCTCTGATATTTACATTAACTAATATTGGATTGAAAATTCATCATTTAAAAATAAATTATGTGAAGTTGTACCTTATCTTTATGAAAAGCAATATATATATACAGTTTCAGGTTTTGGAATTTCACACAATTTTCTCTTTACAGTGTACATTCTAGATTGTTTTATTATTTTTTAATTCTGAGAACAACACTATCAAAAGGCACAAAGAAAATTGAACAAAAAATGTGAAGACAAGAGCTGTCATATAAAATGAAACTCATGATATTTAATCATTTTAAGACAAGGAACAGATGAAAACATTCATCTATATTTTTGTTTTGCCTCTGGTCTTCTCTATAGGATTGCATTGATTAAATGTGTCAGAGACCCAGACAGAAGATGAGGACATATTTGAGGTGATATATTTGGAAAGGCAGTTGTGAGGGAAGGTATTGAGGCCAGTGTGTTTAGGTTAACTGGATGAGAAATTATTTGAAATCATTATCCACAGGATGTTGGAAGTTCTCTTGTCACAAGATTTTAGTAAGCTTATATTACACTTGGGCAAAAATAGATAGATAGTATAGAGTGAGATAGAGTTTGTGTACCTCACTTTAAATTCAAATCTCAGGTTTGTCAACAGAGAACTTTGTGACATAAGAGAGGTTTACCTAGTTGCATTCATTTGAGTCTCAGTGTGTAGATTTTGTAAAACACATATGGGCACCTGCTGAAGTCCTTTTTTTTTTTTTTTTTGCTTCATCTATCACAGGGTAACCTCTCAGTTTCTCACACCATGATGGATATCAGATCGGGGAGGAAATCATCTAATTATTTTTTATTTAAATCTCATGCTATTACTTTATAACAAGGACCTGTACACTAGTGAACTATGGGAGTTTGGAATCATACATGTGTGAAGGAATTCATTCTGGTAGGCTTAACTGAAAACCCTAACTGGCAGATTCCTCTCTTCTTACTTTTCAGCATAGTTTATTTCATCATTCTTGTGGGAAATTGGGGGATGATCATCTTGATCTGGTTAAATGCCCCACTTCATACCCCAATGTACTTCTTCCTTAGTAACCTCTCTTTCTGCGACATCTGCTACTCTACTGTCATTGCTCCTAAGATGCTCATCAATTTTCTATCAGAACACAAGTCTAGTTCATTCTTTGCTTGTGTTCTGCAGAGTTTCTTTTTTGCAGTTTATGTAACCACTGAAGGCATTCTCCTGTCTATGATGGCTTATGACCGCTATGTAGCTATTGCAAACCCCTTAATGTATACAGTTATTATGACACATCACATCTGCTCCCAGATGGTCCTTGCATGTTACTTGGGTGGCCTTATTAATTCCTTAACTCACACAATAGGTCTACTCAGACTGGAATTCTGTGGTCCAAACATTGTGAATCACTTCTTCTGTGACATCCCTCCTCTTTTGAAGCTTTCATGCTCTGATGCACACATCAGTGAGATGCTGCTTTTGGTCTTCTCTGGAGTGATTGCTATTTTCACTTTCACCATCGTCATGGTGTCCTATATCCATATTATCATTGCCATCCTGAGAATCCGCTCAGCTGAGGGGAGGCTCAAAGCCTTCTCTACTTGTGCTTCACATCTGACAGCTGTGACATTATTTTATGGTTCTGTGACTTTTAGCTATATCCAGCCGAGCTCTCAGTACTCCATGGAACAGGAAAAAGTCTCTGCTGTGTTTTACACCTTGATCATCCCCATGATGAACCCTCTGATTTACAGTCTGAGAAACAAGGATGTGAAGGAAGCAACAAAGAGGTCAATTTGTAGGGAGAGGAGTACTTCTTGAATGTGTCCTTACTCTAGCTTTGTAAAGTTGGTGTGAATTTTAAAATTGACATTACTAAAATCATTTACAATTGTCAGATAGAATTTCAGACCAAAATATTTTAGGAGATTTTTATTTATCAAATATTATATTATCTCAGATAAAACTTAATGGTCTGACATTTGTGAATTCTATCACATGGCTGTACAAAGTCTCTACAAAAATAGAAATGTTTATCTTCAATTTTGAACATAATTTTAATAGTATGGTAAATGGCTGAACAAAAATATAGCTCATGACTTAAAATTTTAAATAAACTAACTTATGAAATATCTGTTTTGTTACAATTTCTGTGACATAGTAACTTACCTAAGGATTTGATACTAAAATTATTAGATTAATAAGGAAGGAAGAGAGCTCTTTGACATAAAATATAGAAGATGAATTTTAAGTGAGACCTTTACATATAACTGAACCAATACTAGACACTGCCTATGTGGCCAAGAACCTGAGATTAGATATCTCAGGGGTCTAGTGTAAAACCAAATACTAGTGATTTAATAAGGGAATGTAACAAAAATTGCCTATTAATGATTCTGTTATAGATGAATTCCTTGTTCAGCCCTCATAAGAAAAACTTCGTGCTGCAGCAGATGGGAACAAATAAATATTCCAACAACTAGAAAATATGCAAAGAATGAGAGCCATTTGAACATTGAGCCCTAAATAGGATGTATACATCAAAACCCTTTCATTAGGGGTCAGGGTACTCTGCTGAAAAGGAAGTTGAAAATGCATAAGAGCCAGAAGAGATGGACAACACCAAAAAAAGGACAAGGCCCTCTACATCCAGAAGAGTGATACTTGTGAACTCTCGTAGTCTGAGGATGCACATTTAGGTCCTATAGATATCTGCACCAGATGGAGTCCTATAGCTTAATAAAAAGGTAGACACATGCTCCCATCCCTATCCCAGAATATATATCCAACTGATAACCATTTTCCATGAAAATTTTAGTTTTTTCTGAGAGAGTCTCCTTGGGGGAAATAAATGGCTCTTAAGGGTATGCCACATGTCTAGCAATAGATGGCCAATAGAAAACAAAATCAATGGCATCTTTGGAACTTCCTTGTCTCATCATTTCATGCCATGTCAGTTTTCTTTTTAATTTTAATTTAATATATATATACATATATATACATTCTCTTTTTACCTTTTAGTTCTTTTGTGTATATCTTGTGGCTTCTAGCATAGTGTTTTTATAGGATCCATGAGTATGTGAATGAATCTCTGCATCTATATGTTTTTCTTGTGACTTTTCTTGGCTATCTCTTCTAAATCCTATTCTTACATTAGCTTTTGTTTTATATTTTACTATTATCCCTTAGAAGTCCATTTATTTTCTAATTAGAGACATATTCAGATGAGAGGTGAGATGGGAAAGAACTCAGAGGATTAGAGAGACAGGGAACCATTATCAGAATAGCTTATATAATAAAATTATTTTTCATAAATTGAAAAACAAAAAAGTCATTACATAAATGAAATATTGCTTCATAAAAGAAAAGGGGACTAGCTCAAATGACAGAGATGTGAACATACCTAGGAACAGAATATGGAAACAGAAAGACAAAGTAGTGATAGAAGAAAACAACATACAAACATAGAACTAGTAAGACAGAGGTTATAAATGACTTTTTTTGATAGAAAAAGAGAAGGTGCTAAGATGCTGGTATACGTAATTAGAATGTAAGTCTAGTACATTCATTGGCTATATTCTTCATGCTCTTCATTCTTAATTTGTGTAAAAAAGGCTAGCATCTTCTTTTCTATTATGTCTAGTGACTGCATTGTGGTAACTACAAATCATTTTCTTTTTACGGTTATTATAACCTAAAGCACCCTCACTCAGTTGGTTCTGGAGTATTATTCTCCTCCAGGAAATTGTTCCTAATTGGTTATCCAATGCTAAGTTGTCTGATATAAAAATGAATACACACAAACCACACAATTGAACCCAATAAATTGCATTTGGATATACATGTACATATATACATATTTATATATAATCAATTAATAAAATATATTTCTATTATGGCTACATACATTTAAAAATAGGACAATATTTATATAATACCTATATATTTACATAAAATCAAGTTCAAATGTTTTCTTTTACATAAGTGAGCATATGTATATTTATATTATTTTTATATTTAATATTTCTATATTAAACAAAATTAAGCTTTTATAAATTTACTTATAATGTAACATCTAGATCTAAGAACTGTGTTATATTATACCTAGTTTACAATGGAATTCTTTCTTTACAATGTAATATATTAACTTTGTTGAGAAATGATTTTAGAGTTAACATTTTGTTCTTGTTTATGATGCAAATAATTTTAGGAATTATTTTATAATTTTCTACAGTTTATTTTACTCAATCCTGTTTTTAACATAATTGATGCTTTTTCACAATTCTACATTTCTGAGTTCCCAAGAACCAGATTTTTTCTTTCTCCTTCCCCATCACTTCCTGTCTCTTCTCCTCCCTCCTTTTCTCTCATCTGGAATTTACTAGGCAAATCATGACCAAGTCTAACAGAAAATATTGCTCTATACATACACAATTTTAATTAATTATTACAGTAAGATGCGTAAACATAATTTGTATTTCTATATGTCAATAGCAAACCATGGTAATCTGAAATTAAGAAAAGTTATGCATTGAAAACTACTTTTATTTATAAAATATTTATAGATAAATAGAATAACTATAGCCAATGGTTAGAAAACTTAAATTATAAATACTTGCTAAAACCTATCAATGTTACTTTAAGCTAGTGGAGGTTCAAACATATTTGGATTAAAAATATTTTAAAATATCCTACCTAAAGGTTCTTTCAATATTCTTTTAACATTACAATCCTGCAACTACTTGACACATATTTACACTGTACTAGGTTTACCGAATAATCTAGATATGCCTGGAAATAGGGGAAGACAAACATGTTAAATTCACTGTTTTATATAACATCTGTGCATCCAGGCATTAGGCTTCCTCTATGAACTCCGGGAAAGAGTTCTTGGCACGTGAGATGAAGTCGTATGGCCAAGCCTTAAAACACAGATCTAACACAAAACACTATTAAACACTTCATTGATTCTATGAAGATGGAGACAGGTAATGGGGTTTCTTTTGTTTAATTTATTTATTTATTACTTCAGGTTACATCTCCATCATAGTGTCTCTTTTCACCTCTCCCAGTCCCGCCCTCCCACCTTTTACCCCCTATCCCTTCCATCCCACTCCCCTGGAGTAGAGTGTCTCTATATAACAGTCCCCCGCCCCAGTTCAGAGCCTCCTCATAGCAGCCTTATTTGTAATAGCTAGAAACTGGAAACAACCCAGATGTCCCTCAATGGAAGAATAGATTAAACAATTGTGGTACATTTACACAGTGGAATACTACTCAGCTATCTATCGGTAATGGAGTTTCTTGAAAAGATAACATTTGGAGATCTATAGTTTTTATTTATTTATTTATTTTTGTTGTCGTTGGTGGTGTTTTTTTATAATAGACATAATTTCTCTAAAGTATACTTTGTGAATATATACAAAATGTTCTACAGTAGATTCCAAAATTTAGTAGCAAAGGAACTGAACTCAATAATCAGCAAATGAAACCTTGTTAAGCTAAAAAAAAATGTATAAAACAAGAGACATGATAATCCAAGTGAAGAGACAGCACATAACACAAGAAAACACCTTTGTAGTTGTATATCTAACAAAATACTAGTGTCTAGAAAGTACAAAAAACACAAAAATCTAAGCATCAAGAAAATTAACAACCTAATAATAAAATGGTCTACGGGACTGATAAAAAAATTATGAAGTCATGGACGTTGTTTCTTGTCAGTGGGACTAACATGGTTAGCTGAGCTGCCCTGCTGAGCATGAGAACAAGAGGAAGCTCTGTTGGTCCTCATGTGACTGATGAACTGAGTGGGGATGGTATGTGGGGTTATTCATGTTAACATGTTTTGTCACCTTCAGAGCATAGCTATCCTACTACAACAAGACCTTTAATATCCTAACATAACCAAAAGCACAAGAAAATGACCTTAAACCTAATCTTATAAAGAGGATAGAGGTCTTTAAAGAGTAAATGAATAAATCCCCTTAAAGAAACACAGGAAAATACAATCAAAGCAATGGAGGCCATTAAAAAGAAAATGAATGAATCCCTTAAGGAAATACAGTAAGACACAACTGAACAAGTGAAGGGAATGAACAAAACTGTTCAAGACATGAAACGGGAAGAAGAAACATAAAAAACATACAAAGTAAGGGAATCTTGGAGATAGAAACCCAAGGAAGAGAACAAGAACAATAGATGCAAGTATCAGCAAGAAAATACAAGAGAATCTCAGGTGTAGTAGATAAAATAGAAAAAATTGATATAACAGTAAAAGGATATGTTAAATCTAGAGAGTGCCTGACAGAAAACTTCCAGGAAATCTGATATACAATGAAAAGACTTAATCTAATAACAATAGTAATAGAAGAAGGTGAAGATTTCAAGCTCCAAGGACCAGAGATATTTTCAACAAAATCATAGAAGAAAATTCCCCCAACCTATAGAGATGCCTATAAACATACAAGAAGCTTACAGAGCACCAATTAGATGGGACTAGAAAAGAAGATACTCCCTCCATATACTAATATAAAACTCTAAATCATAGAACAAAGAAAGAATATTAAAATCTCCAATGGAAAATGGCCAAGGAACATCCAAAGCAGAGTTATCAGAACTAAACCTGACTTCTCAAAAGAAACACTAAAAGCTAGAAAGGCCTGGACAGGTGATTTGCAGACCCTAAGAGACCACAGGTGCCAACCTTGACTAATAATATATCCAGTAAAACTCTCAATAATCATAGATGGAAAACAGGATATTCCAAGAAAAACCAAATTTAAACAATATCTGTCTATAAATCCAGGCCTACAAAAACTACTAGAAAGAAAACTCTGACCCAGGGAGGGTAACTACACCCAAGAAAACACAAGAAGTAAATAATTTCACATGAGCAAAAACAAAAGAATGGAAGGGCAAACACACACACACATACACAAATACCACCAACATCAAAATAACAGGAATTATCAATCATTAGTCATTAATATCGCTCAACATCAACAGATTCAATTTCCCAATAAAAAGGCACATGGATGAAAAGAAGTTTCCATCATTCTGCTGGATACAAGAAACACATCTCAACATCAAAGATAGCTATTACCTCAGAATAAAGGGCTCAAAAAGTTTGCCAAGCAAATGGACTCAAAAAGCAAGCTGTAGTAACCATTTAGTACCCACTAAAATAGACTTTCAACCAAAATTAATCAAAAGAGATAGGGAAAGATGCTTCATCACACATCCAATGAAAAATCTACCAAGAAGACATCTGAATTCTGAATATCTATGCCCCAAATGCAAGGGCATGGTCATTCATAAAAGAAACATTACTAAAGCTTAAACCACATATCGAATGCCACACATTAATAGTGAGAGACTTCAACACCCCACTCTCACTAATGGACAGGTCATAGAGACATACAGGGGGAACAAAGTCTGTCACTGAGCAACAGGCACATGAGTGTCTAAGACTTTTAAGTAGAACCATCCTGAACCTGGCCAGCAAGCCCAGAGGTTGATGACATCGAGTGGACATTGGAGTATGAACCAAAAGAGAGCAAGCCACAGCTACAGCGAGCAGCTAGGTAGCCAATGGTACTTGGGGAGGGGGTATTAAATCCTGCCTCCTTTGTGAATTCTCTGTTTATCTCTGTTCCCCATTTTTGATTGGATTATTTGGTTTCTTGGCATTTAATTTCTTGAGTTCTCTGTAAATTTTGGATACTAGCCCTCTGTCAGAGGTGGGGTTGGTGAAGATTTTTTCCCAGTCTGTAGGCTGGCATTTTGTTCAAATGACAGTGTCTTTTGCCTTACAGAACATTTTCAGTTTCATGAGGTCCCATTTAATGATTGTTGGTCTTAGGTCCTGAGTTGTTGGTGTTCTGTTCAGGAAGTTGTCACCTGTGCCAATTAGTTCGAGGGTTTCTCCCACTTTTTCTTCTAGTAGATTTAGTGTGACAGGCCTTATGTTAAGGTTTTTGATCCACTTGGACTTAAGTTTTGTACAATGTGATAAGTATGGGTCTAATTTCATTCTAAGACATGGTGTAATAGTGACACGACTGTTATGATGTAAAAAAAAAAAACAATTTCTGATTGAATCTGAGGCTTGTTCCACTGGGGGGAACTTCATGCTTGTTACTGTAACCCTAGTAAAAAGTCAATGGCTGGAAGGTCATAGGTCCTAGAGTAAAGCATGCCATTGCTATTTTACAAAATAGTCATGCTGTCATGTGGCTGTCTTAATGTTTCTGTTTACACTTATAGACATGATCTTCTCTCAACCCTGGTCAGAAAAGACTTTTTTCAGTGGACATCATTCAATGAAAAGATACATAATCAGTCTCATTTTTTAAAATCATTTTTAAAAAAGATTTGCTTATATCTTATTGAATACTTATAGGATTTTACCTTGAACATTTAAATTATTATCCCTGTGGCTCCTGTACCCTTTACTGAACATGCTATCATTTCCCATTTGATTTGCAATAGCGCTCTACTATATAATAAACTACTATGTACTTTAATTAAAAAAAAAACCCTGCCCCATTTTCATATTAAACCAGTCTGCTTATGCCACTTACTGGGCTTCCCACAGTCTGTGTCCTTTGGCTCTCTCTGCACCAACTGATCCCCATCCCCAAGAGTCCTCAGGGGCAAGCAGCAATTGGCCCCCAACACATTCTATTTACCTTTGCTATCATGGGTATAGAATATGCCTGGATTAGGGTTCTTTTGTTCATCACAACAGTTGTGTTCTGAATGCTCATTTTTGCCTTTTGCTGCTGGTGCTGCATCCAAAGAAGGTATTCCCCTTGCTCATAGATTACCCTTTCTCCTAGACCCTTCTTTCCTGTGGCACAGGCTCATATCTCCTTTGGTGTTCCCTTGGTGAGCTGAACCCTGGGATCTATGTTCACTGCCCCTGGGAGGGATAACTGTTTCTTCACTTTGTTTGTTTGTCCCACTAGGAAGGCACAGTTAATTTTGCTTTTAGTTAGTCCAGCATCTGCACATAAAGGCTAATAATACTCCAGGAGGCAATGTGACACACAGCACAGCTTTCCTTTCCTTTCTTTTCATTTTGTCAATATCTTTAGTTTGTTTGTGTGTGCTATCTTACAATGGAAAGTCTCCCATCTCACTGTGAGGAGCCCCAAATACATACCCTTAAGTCTCTTTTGGTCATGCTAGGTCTTAAAGTTAAATCAGGGGATATTGAGACTTTTTGGAATGAGACCACTGTTGTAGCCCTTTGGATTTCACCTGAAAATATGTGAAACTCTGACTTATGGATGTATTCTTTTGTTGGCAAGTAAAAAGGAAGAACAGTCATTGTCCCACCCATTCCTTTGTCCTCACACTGTTGGGCATTATCAACAGTTTGAAATCTTGCTCTCCACCCTGTCAAAAAATGGGAAACAGAGCTAAACAGAGAATTCACAAAGGAAGAATCTCTAATGGCTGAGAGACCTTGAAGAAATGTTCACCATCCTTAATCATCAGATAAATGCAACTCAAGACAACTCTGAGATTCCATCTCACACCTGTCAGAATGGCTAAAATCAAAAACTCAAATGACAGCACATGCTGGCGAGGTTGTGGAGAAAGAGGAACACTCCTCCACTGCTGGTGGGAGTGTAAACTTGTACAACCACTATGAAAATCAGTGTGGCAATTTCTTAGAAAACATAGAATAGCTCTACCTCAAGACCCAGCCATACCACTTCTGGGTATATATCCAAATGATTTCTCACCAAATCACAAGGAAGTTTCCTCATCTATGATCATAGCAGACTTATTTGTAATAGCTAGAAACTGGAAACAAGCCAGATGTCCCTCAACTGAATAATGGATTAGAAAACTGTGGTAAATCTATACAATGGAATACTACTCACCATCAGAAACAAGGAAATCATGCAATTTGCAGCCAAATGGATGGAACTAGAGAAGCTCATCCTGAGTGAGCTAACCCAGACTCAGAAGGATGCACATGGCATCTATTCACTTATAGTCAGATTTTAGCCATGTAGTACAGGATAACTATACTACAACCAATGCACCAAAGGGAACATGAACATAGACTTTTTTCATGTCAATGTGACACTTTTCCCTAGTGGTGCTGCCTTGTAGGATTCCTGTGTATGAGGAGGCTCTTGACCCTCATATGACTGCTGAACTGGGGTGGGGGACTGCTATGTAGGGACACTCCACTTCAGAGGAGTGTGATGGAAGGGAGAGGGGATAGAGGGTGGGAGGTGAGACTGGGATGGGTGGAAAGTGGGCACTGTGATGGAGATGTAACATGAACTAATAAATAATCATTTTTAAAAATTGCCAAGAGAAAGACTCTGTGAGCATGTCCATAATGTCCCCTCCTCTTGGCCTTAAAACCAAGGAGGAGATTGAGAGAGAAGATGTTTGAGAGGTGAGTACCAGTTCTGCTGTCTCCCCTGTTAGATTGCAGGCACAGAGCTTAAGCAGTGTGCAGCAGGGACCATCTCAACTCCACAGTTGCTGCTGCTTGTTGGTGGGGAAAGCTTAGTAGCACTGGCCATGTCCCTCCCAAACAGCTCAGTTTGCAGCTGCCCCTTGTTGGCACACAATGAGGGTAGGGGGGGGAGTGGAAGCAGTTCTGGCCTCGGCCCCTCGAATGGCCTGGTTAAGGGAGAATTTTTATCTGCCCACAGCAGTTTAGTACAGAGCACTGCAGCACTGATCACTACTGAGCAGCTAAGTCCATGGGGACATTAGGCCATCCCTAGACCCCCACCCCCTCAATATCCAAGGCAAGAACTGCTGTCTGCAGCAGAAATGGTAGAACCACCTCCAGCCCTGGCCTTGGCCCTGCCCATCACTTCCCTGTTAATCCTTCCCATCACTAGCCCCTCCCCTTGCGACTATGCAACCTTACCTGAGGCATTCCTTGTTAAGTAGGTGCACTCATCCTAAAGACCTCCAGTGAATCCTGACCTGACTTCCCTTATTTTAAACAAGTTCTGCACCAATGGCCCATCCAATTACAAACCCATTTTAATTGGCATACCCTCCTCAAACTGGTCCTAGATCCCACTGTATTTTTTTTATCTTTTAATTTATTTTGTACCTGTAACTGGCCATCCTAGACAAGAGAATAAAAATAAATTTGTATATGTACAGTTTCCTTCAGTTGGAGTCTGATAACACTCAAGAAAAACTGATAAAATTGACAACTTACATATTAGTGATATCTCTAGAAATAACTAATTTTAAATATTAAAAAAGTAGAAAGTTCATTTAAAATTTAAATTCTATGTCAGTACTAAAGATGCATTCTGATAAACCTGTGTTCAGCCTTCTAATTATCTAAATTTGCATCAAAAGGAATGGTATTCATAGCCTATTCTAGGATGAACTCCAAGTAGAAGATGAGCATCGAAGAATCTCCAGTGTGAGATGGTTGAATTAGTGGCAAGCCTATCTCTTGGCAAGAAAAAAACCTTGCTTCAACTGTAGACAGAATGCAGTTCAAATAGGACAAAACTTGGAAGCAGGTAAGTCAATAGCCTAGCTCTGCCAAGACAGGGTAGGCAAGTCCTTCGTAATTCCTGCTCTACAATCACTGTCTGTCAGAGAAACGGAGCCAAACGGCTGAAGATCGATGCTGTAATGTATGGAGAGAAAATGGGAACTGTCCAGGCAGCCACTGGTATGTCACTTCTTAGTTTTGGAAGCTGCAGGCCCTGCACTTCCTATATAATCAGATATATTTATCCCTCTCAGGTCTCTGGGGTGGTTGAAGAATAGCTAGCTAGAATCCCACTGTATTTTTAAACTGATGTTCAGCATAGGAAGATCAGGCAGAAGCACAAATTTGACTCAATTTGCAATATGGTCTCAATATCAGCCTGGAGATGCTGACAGGTCATCGCTACTATATTATCCCTGTCTCTCATGCCACTATTGGATTACATGCTTAATTTCAACAGGTCTTTTATCTGGTTTTTAGAGCCCTTAAGGCATATACTACCCTTGACACAACCGCTTTTTCCATAACCTGGTCCAGCACACGGGGGAGTCATTTACTGACTTCCTCTCCAGAGTTATTGAAATGGTGGTACATAGGTTGGATCCAGTCCCCACTGGGACTTAATGATTAAGTAATTAACTTGGGAAGGGCTTAATGCCCCCAACTCATAATTCAGTGGCAGCTGTCCACAATGAGAACATTCACAAATGGGTATTTGCTACTTGGCACCTTGACCCTGTGGCAGGTCCTATTGCAGCCCTAAAGGCTTCAGTTGATGCTCTAGTAATGGAGAGAATCCGGTCTAGCTTTCAGTCTCAACAGGCAGACCCTCCCTATAGGTTCTGCTGGAACTTCGGTAAACAAGGACACCTACACAGAGATTGCCCCAGTGCCAGGCCCTGAACTAAATGCCCAAAATGTAACAAAGGATTTCTTTGGTTCAGAGACTGTGGGTCCCAATCATCTTCCTTCAACCTGTCTGTCCCTTTACACTGCAAGCGGGGCACACCTCAACGCTGACAGTAAGAGGGGAACAGCACAGATTTACCATCTATTGGATTCTGCCTGTGTTCTTGCACACCCCTATGATGACCATTTACCTAGCTGGGACCCTAGTAAAAGGAGTAGTGGACACTTGTGCAGATGTCACCATTGACACTGAGATGGAAGTCTTCTGATTCTCTCATTGGAAGTTGAATCCAATCATTACCAGGGTAGGAGGCCAGCAAATGGAAGGATTTGAATGGCAAACAGGGATCATTCTCCCCTATTGTTGCTCATCCCCCAGACTTTATAAGGATATAGGGTTTATAATCATAACTGATGACAGGACCTTCTGTGATGATATTGTGGCTCATGATGATCTTCGCCTATCAGGCCAAGTCTCAGGCCCAACCCAATTCTAAGGATCACTGTTCACCTGAAGTCTGATTCCACCTAGGTTCCTGACCCTATACTACTGGCCTGGATCTCTGAAGCTGATGTATGGGTGGACCAGTGGCCTATTATAGAACCTAAAATATCTGCACTCAAAGAGCTGGTCAAGGTCAGTTGGGTGAATTAGAACCCTCAACCAGAAGGCACAATACCACTATATTTGTTATTAAAAAGAAATCATGGAAATATAGATTATTACAAGATTTTCAGGCCATTAATGAACAGATGGATAATTGGGGACTTATCAAACTGGCCTGCCACACCCCAGTGCCAATCCACCATCCCATTACATTACAATTCTGGATATAAAATAATGCTTTTTCCAGATTCCCCTTGCACAACAAGACAGACGCCGATTTGCCATTCCCATCTTGCTGGCATCAGTACAGAAGGTTGGTGCCTCAGGAATTGGAGTTCCCTTTACAATATGAGGAAGAATCCAAAATTAGTTCTTTCTATAAATTGTATATGTTTGTTCTTTGGAAATTTGTTATTAATTTCTCCCAAATAGTTACTGCAAGCTCTTTGCCAATCTTCATTAATTACCCATATTGACATAATTTCAGCATTAGTGAGAGGCACTACAATTTGGTCAGGTCCATTCCTGATAATTGATGTAGTCTTATTCTAAATTTTACAGTTAATTCAGATATCTATGGAAGTTTATAAGACAGACAAAATCAGCAAGGTAATCAAAAGCCCATATACCTTGGTTCAAAAAGCAGAATTGTATGCAATCTTTATGGTGTTATTAGATTTTCCTGAGTCTCTTAACATAATTACTGATTCTCTATATGCAGAAAGAGTTGTGTTGCATATAAAAACTGCTGAATTTATTCCTGATAACACAGAACTAACTTCTTTATTTATACAATGGGAACAGGCCATCAAAAGTAGAAATAATTCATTATATATTATCCATATTCAATCTCATACAGGTTTGCCAGGCCCACTGACACAAGGAAATGAGGAGATTGACCAATTACTAATAGAAAATGTGTTGGAAGCATCAAGATTTCATGAGAAACATAATGCTAACAGCTCAGGTTTAAAGAAAAAATTCTCTATTACCTGGCAATAAGCCACAGAAATAATTTTAAAATGTCCTACATGAACTCTGTGTAACCAAACTCCGTTACTTGTTCATAGTAACCCTAGAGGTACCAAACAGAATGAAATCTGGCAAATGTCCCAGCTCCATTTGTAAAATACAAATGTAGACAAAGCTGCATATATGTTATATACATGCAGGGAGGGGCCTTAGGTCTGTCCTATTCATGTTCTTCGGCTGATGGTTCAGTCTCTATGAGTAGCTATAGGCCCAGGTTAGTTGTGTCTATAGGTTTTCTTGTGGTATCCTTGACATCTCTGGCCCTTTCAATACTTCCTTCCCTTCTTCTACAAGGTTCCTTGAGCTCTGCCTAATATTTGGCTGTGGGCCTCTGTATCTGCTTCCATCAGCAGCTGGGTGACACCTCTCTGGGGACAGATATTCTAGGCTCCTGTCTGCAAGTATAGCAGAATACCATTAATAATATCAGAGGTTGGCTTTCTCTCATGGGATGAGTCTCAAATTGGCCATTCATTTACTGGCCATTATCTAAATTTCTGCTTCACCTTTATCCCTTTATCTTTTACAGGTAGGGAAAATTTTGGGTCAGGTTTTGTGGATGGGTCGTTGTCCCCATCTCTCCATTGGAAATTTTGCCTGGTTATAGGAGATGAACATTCCAGGAACCATATCTCTATTTCTAGGAGTTTTAGCTAGGGTTACCCTCATAGATTCCTTGGAATTTATCTTATCCTAGGTTTCTGGATCATCCCAGGATGCCCCCCACAAACACTAATTTCATCTCTCTCTCTCTCTCTCTCTCTCTCTCTCTCTCTCTCTCTCTCTCTCTCTCTTCTCTCTCCATCTGTCCTCCCCACACTTGACCCCTCCTTTAGAACTATCTGTCCCCTCTCCCACCCAA
Source organism: Lophiomys imhausi (assembly GCA_907164525.1). Taxonomy (NCBI): domain Eukaryota; kingdom Metazoa; phylum Chordata; class Mammalia; order Rodentia; family Muridae; genus Lophiomys; species Lophiomys imhausi. The sequence continues at coordinate 3,131,057 of CAJQZJ010000309.1, read as the reverse complement.
TTCACTACATCCATCCTCCTATAATGTCTATTTTATTTCCCTTTCTTAGTGAGATTCATCCATTCTCCCTTGGGCCATCCTTGTTACTTAGCTTCTTTGGGTGTGTGGATTGTAGCATGGTTATCCTGTACTTTGTGACTAATATCCAATTATATGGGAGTTCTTACCATGTGTGTCTTTTGAGGTCTGGGTTATCTCACTCAGGATGATCTTTTCTAGTTCCATCCATTTGTCTGCAAATTTTTGATGTCCTTGTTTTTTATAGCTGAGTAGAATTCCATTAAGTAAATGTACCATTTTCTTTATCTATTCTTTGGTTCAGGGACCTCTAGGTTGTTTACAGTTTCTGGATATTATGAATGAAACTGCTATGAACATATGAACATTGTTGTGTAAGTGTCCTTGTGGTGTGGCAGATCAACTTTTGGGTATATTCTTAGGAGTGATATAGCTGGGTGTTCCCAATTTTCTGAAAAATCACCAGATTTATTTCCAATGTGGCTTTCCTTGCCAACATGTGCTGTTATTTGGGTTTCTTGATATTAGCCATTCTGATGGGTGCATGATGGAATCTCAGAGTCACTTTGATTTGCATTTCCTTGATGACTATTCACGCTGAGTATTTCTTGGCTGTTATTCCTCTGCTGAGATTTCTCTGTTAATGTCCATATCAATTTTTTTAAATGGTGCTATTTTTTTTGTTGGTATCTATTATCTTGAGTTCCTTATGTATTTTGTATATTAGCCCTCTGTCATATATAAGGTTGGTAGAAAATTTTTGATGTGTTAGTTATTAAAATAGAGTCAAGAGATAGAAGTAGATTTTATCATGTCTTTCTCTGTTCATTTCTGTTGGTTGTTTCTTTCTTTTTCTTTTCTTTTCTTTTTTTTTTTTTTTGACAGCGGCCCAAGGAATTTTTTTTTTAAATAGTATGCTGAAGGAACAACCAGATATTTCTGGCCATCTTATTCCTTATTTTTTATGAATCATATGTTTTATATCTACCATTTTCTTCTATTCATTACAATAATGATCAAATGGAATTACTTAGGGGAACCATTAAGTCCATGAGAATTTCTTAATTCCCTTGAGAAAGCAGAACAACTTTTAATAGTGTGTATTACATATTTTTGAATCATTAGTTAACTACAGGGAGTTTCTTCCCTTTCTACCAAAGCCTTGCATATATACATGTGTAAGCCTTATGACCTATTGTAATTGTCTCACCTGCATTTCATGCCAAAGGTTCTTTCCTTTTCAATCTTCTTTATGTAAGGATAATTTGAATTTCAACCCTGCTATCAAACCACACCAATTCAAAAGTAAGGTCCTTTAACTGTTCTAATTTTGGTTTGGTAGAATTATATGAAGTGACAGCCTTGTACTAGGCTCTCACAACCTTCATAAGAAGATGTTTTTGAACATGTTTCACTTCCATGCATAAGCTAAATTTGTTTATTTGATCTTTCCATTCACAAATTATACAAATCAGTTACTTTTCAGTGAGCAAGTATTTTTGATACTCTTTTTTATGAGATTATTATAATTACACCACTTCTCCCTTTATTTTCCTCCCTCAAAACCTTAGTATATAACTCTCCTTGAGGAAGATGTTAATTTGATAAACTCATCAAAGACAGAGATAGGATGAGTGGCAATTGAGTCATCAGGGTCAACCTCTTAGCATATATTTCTGCTTCTTCTTCTTCTATATGAAACTCAACTTTGTTGTACATCTTTATAAACCAGTGTATTAATTCAAAGAATATTCTTCATAAAGTAAGAATTGCAATCTAAATAGCGTTTATATCAATTATTCAATTATTACTATAAATAACTCAAATATAGTATTGCTATCTTCTTATTACTGTATCAATCCTCTTACAATGTTATTCATTCTTTTCTTTTTACTGTTTGTTTATTACTTCAATTTACATCTCCATCACAGTCCCCTCAATCCATCCTTCGTGGGACCAACCTCTCACCTTCCAACCTTCTTTCCCTTCTCCCACCTATCCTACTACTCCAGTGTGGGGTGTCCCACATATCAGCCCCCTTCTGTTCAGCAGCCAAATGAGGGCTCAGAGCTTCCTCTTACACTGGGGTCCTACATGGCAGCTCCACTGTGACTTTTACTACATACTTATAAATAGAGGTAACACAAAACTAAAGAATGTTCAGTTTAGCAAGGTAATCATTCATTAATTTATCCCTTAGCAATTAAGCTACCACTAATATGTTTAAAATAGTTATTCACATTTTACCTGGTTTAAAGGGAAAAAGAGGCAATTGAGTTAACTGGGTCCTTTGTAGAAAATCCTCTGCTCTCCAGGAAAAGTTACAAGTTTCTGAGGAAATGTATACTGGCACAGAGATATTTGTATTCCACTATTATTGCCAATTTATGTTTCCTTTAATTAACAAATACCAGGAATGCAATTCTATAATTGTACAGGAAGATAAATTTAACTTCCTTGTTACAACAGGTAAAGGCTAATTTATAAACCTGTAAGAACCAAATTTGAAAATTTAACATATGTTTGAATGGATTCAATTGGATCACTCAACAAAGAATCTAATATTTATTTAAATATATGAATACAAGTTTTAGTGGAAGAGGCAAATATTGTGTTTCTGGAAATTATCAATGTTTTAGCTAAACATTTCTATGTTTATTAGGACAACCAGAGGGAAAATTCTTTAATACAGATAACATATCTAGATTTATATTCCAAAGATATTTATCTTTCATTATTTCTGTTAATTCACCTTAATCTCCTATTGTTAACAGATATCAAGAGACATGGATGATGCCAACTTCACAATTGTTACTGAGTTTATCCTTTTGGAACTGAGAGATCATGATGAACTCAAGGTGTTTCTCTTCATTTTGTTCTTGTTGATCTATGTCATCTCCATATTGGGGAATCTGGGAATGTTCTTTCTGATACACATAACTACTAAACTCCACACACCTATGTATCACTTCCTTAGGTCTCTGTCATTTGTGGATGCATGGTATTCCTCAGTATTTGCACCCATATTGCTGATGAATTTCTTTGTTGTTCAAGAGATTATCTCATTATCTGCATGCTTTGTGCAATATTTTTGTTTGCATTATTGGTTACCACAGAAGGCTTTTTGCTGGCTGCAATGGCTTATGACTGTTATATAGCCATTGTAAACCCCTTAATTTACACAGTAACCATGACTAAAATGGTTTGTGTTGGTCTGGTGCTTGGTTCCTTTCTAGGAGGCTTAATCATGAAGCTGTCCTTCTGTGGATCAAATGTCATCAATCACTTCTTCTGTGGCCTTCCTACGGTATTGAAGTTGTCATGCTCTGACACCTCCATGAATGAAATTTTGCTTTTGGTCTTCTCTAGTGTCATTGCAATGACTAAACTTTTGACTGTGGTGGTCTCCTACATTTTCATTGTTGCTGCTATCCTCCGGATCAACTCAACATCAGGCAGAAGCAAAGCCTTCTCCACTTGTGCATCCCATTTGACAGTTGTGACTTTGTTATATGGTTCAGTCACCTTCAGTTATATTCAGCCAAACTCCCAATACTCCTTAGAACAAGAGAAAGTAGCATCTGTATTTTATACACTGGTGGTCCCCAAGTTGAACCCACTGATTTATAGCTTAAGGAACAAAGAAGTGAAAGATGCTGTGCAAAGAGCCATGGAGATGAAATGTTTTACCTATTGACCTCAGATTATTTCTGATGTGAAACACTTATTATTTGAAAACATTTACAAAGATATGTTTAAGATTTATTCCACTAAACCTTCAGGTATTATGTTTGATACCTGTGTTTTACAATAATGGAAAAGAATACAATATTGGAAATATAAATGGGATTCTGTTATCAGCCTAATCACAAAACTAGTGCCTAGGTTGATCATTTGAAATGTCTGTGGTAGTTTCATTTCTTATTTAAGTTCAATATATATATATATGTATATATACATATATATATGTATATATATAAAGATTTCAATACCACTAAACAGAGCATAAAATAAAACATAGAAAGAAAAATGTTTCTAAATTATAAGCAGTTTCTTCCATAGTTGGGCAATACACATAAGTAAAATATTCTGCAAAACCAAAAGTAAAGGTGCCCACTGAATCTAAATAGTATGTATGTTTTTAATATTCCTTCCTAGAGTGAACTTTCCTCAGAAGTACATTTATTATCATTGTCTTTACAAAATTTTTGCATTTAATCAGAAAAGAAACACTTTAGTCATCATATCAATTCCCAACAGAATTAATACTATATTTAATTATGTTTTTAATTACTTAGGAAAAGGAGTTACATGCATTTATGTAATGCCTTTTTCTTTTCTTCTCTCTCTCTCTCTCTCTCTCTCTCCTTTCCTTTTGTAAACCTCTTAATCTAACTGTACCATAAATTTCCAGTCTTCTGGTACCTTCTACTCCACCAGTCTCAGAGTACCTCCCCCTCCCTTCAGTCAGAACAGTACATTTTCATGCTATTTTCTTTAAACAAGCATTCCTTTTCTCCTTTTGTTCAAACTATCTGCACTACAGCCTGGGTTACTCTATCCACCAAGACTTGTGCTCTCCCCTTACAGTGGTAGAAGTGGCTCTTCTCCTTTCTCAGATTCAGTGAAACTTTCCTCATCCACACTTACCAGCGCAATGTAGTACTACTCACATTTTATTTATTGCAATTAGGATCTGCTATGATGGCACAAACTTGACATATAAGCAATTCTTTCCTTCATGACTCATAATTGAGGTATATGTGCAGAGTTAGGGTGAAATATTTTTGGAGAAAGCACAAAGAGCGGGTATGAACATATAATTCAAGAATGATCAGTTATTCTAATACACTGCAGAGCAAAATTATAGGTCTTGATAACAGTCTTTTACAAATAGTAAAATGTAGCATTGATATTGCTGGGTTTATAATTTCTTTATATTTCTGACAATTTTGTTTCTTTTATTTTTTTTATTACTTTATTTTTTTTCTTCAAGTTACAACTCAGTCACAAACCCTTCCCTATTCCCCCTTCCTGTCCCACACTTCCACCCTCCCCCTTGAAGGTAGGGCCATGATGAAACTACATTATTAATCAAAAAATATTGTGGGCACTCTAAGCCTCTGAGTAATGTTTTCCACCCCCCAAAAATATTTTAATCAATGAGTTGGCAAGATATTAATGAGAAGAAGGGAAAAATATGATGACATTTTATTTTATTAAACTAATCAACATGGGATGATAAGAATCAGAACTTATAAAATCTTTTCATATATGCATGCAAGTAATATTTATTAGGGAAACAAACAAAACAATTTGAAAATGAATCATTTGTGTACTTTTTCTATATCTGTGTCCATAGATATAGCAATAAATAAACCTGGCTTATAACATGGTGATCTTAAAATTTTTTCATAAAATAAAAATTATTAACCTATAGACAAAATATAGGTCAGGGAGGGTCCATAGGCACACAAATCTACTGAACCTATTGTTGGTCTTTCTTGTTCACTATTACTAGACAGGAAGATCCATGCTACTGAGGACACCAAACAATTTGTTCATAAGACATTGATAAAGCCACCTCAAACTGATCAGGAAAATATCTCTGCACTACCTATCTTTCATAGGCTACAAGTTTCTATGCTTCTGTTCACACTGCTGGGGAAAAAAGTTATCAATGACTTATGCAGAAATCAACAGTATTTGCTTCAAATCTATCAACAGGAATTATGGGGTCACTGGTACAAAAGTGGCAAGATTGTTTATAGGGATAAAATACCTCTTTCTGCTTGAATATGAACCCTGATCCATAGGAAGCTTATACTATAAAGATGGTAAAAACAAAGAAACAAACAAATAGCAACAACAAAACAGCCTGGAAGGCCACTTGGCCTTAAAAAACAATATACTGTTTTTTTAATATTTATTTATTACTTCAGATTACATCTCCATCACAGTGTCCTCTTTCTACCCCCCCTCCCGAGTCCTGCCCTCCCACCCTGTACCTCCTATCCCTTCCATCACACTCCTCTGGAGTGGAGTGTCCCTACATAACAGTACCCGCCCCATTTTAGCAGTCATATGAGGGCCAAGAGCCTCTCATACACTGGGGACCTACATGGCAGCACCACTAGGGCAAAATGTTTCATTGAGAGGAAAAAAAAGTCTGTGTTCATGTTCCCTTTGGTGCATTGGCTGTAGCATAGTTATCCTGTACTATATGGCTAAAATTCAACTCTAAGTGAATAGATACCATGTACATCCTTCTGAGTCTGGGTTAGCTTACTCAGGATGAGCTTCTCTAGTTCCATCCATTTGGCTGCAAATTGCATGATTTCGTTGTTTCTGATAGCTGGGTAGTATTCCATTGTGTAGATGTACTACAGTTTTTTAATCCATTCTTCGGTTGAGGGACATCTGGGTTGTTTCCAGTTTCTAGATATTACCTATAACGCTACTATGAACATTGACAGTGCTAAAAGAAATATACAGATGGAAAGAGAATGAATAATTTGAGGAAAAAACTTGGAATAGCTCTGCCTCGGGACCCAGCCATACCACTTCTGGGTATACATCCAAATGATTCCTCACCAAATCACAAGGATGTTTTTGTTTTTCTAAATGATAATATTGTCAAACTGCCTTTTATATACTTGTGTTTGTGTCAACAAGTATGTGATGCTATCATTCTTGGTCAAAGATACTTCCTATCATAGTAAGCTGTAGTGAATGAAGACACTAATAACTGGTCAAAATTCTGATCATAAGCAACTTGGAGTGTTAATCTACAGATGGGACATCTACATATACCTGCCCCTCGAACTACGAGACTAAAAGAACATCATCAATCATGTTCAATAAGAATATAAGAGTTTTGTCACCTTATATTCTTATATAAGAGATATGTATATATATTCTTATACATATTATATTCTTATATAAATTATATAGTATTTATGTATTATATAAATTATATGTATTTATGTAGTTCATATCTATCTATCTATGTATCTATCTATCTATGAATATAAGTTGGTAAAGAAAGTTGTGAATTACTATTAATGTGGACATAAAAGCTTTGGCATACACATGATCTTACAGTAGCTATGATTAATTTTAGAAGATGTTCGGCATACAGACACAGTTAAATTTTCGAGCACCATTGGAGAAGGGACTCCTTAAGTCCCCTCTTAGTTGAAGAGCCTTTGGCACGTTAGTGATTTTGAGGAAATGAGTATCATTTCTTTAGGGATTGAGCTCTCTATATATTCCTGACTGTTCTTGACCTAATTATGTAGACCAGGCTGGTCTTGAATTCACAGAGATCCACTTGCTTCTGCTTTGCAAATATTTGAAGTAAGAAACAAACTCTACTATTCCTAAATTATACTCTGAAGTAAAAAAAGGAAAGAACTCTTCAGAATTCTTTTCATACAGCTAGGAAATTATAGGCCAATCTAATTGATTAACATAGACAAAACTATTCTCAATGAATTGCTTGAAAATTAAATTCAAGGATACATTAAAAAGACTATCATGATGAAGCCTGCTTCATTCTAGTGATGCAGGAATGGCTCAACATATGTAAACCAAGAAAGGTAACCTAACACAAACAAATAGATTTAACAACAGAAATCAAATGAACATCTCCTTAGACGCAGAAAAGACCTTTAAAAAAAAATACTACTCAGCTATCAGAAACAATGAAATCATGCAATTTGCAGTCAAATGGATGGAACTAGAGAAGCTCCTCCTGAGTGAGCTAACCCAGACTCAGAAGGATGCACATGGCATCTATTCACTTATAGTCGGATTTTAGCCATATAGTACAGGATAACTATACTACAACCAATACACCAAAGGGAACATGAACATAGATTTTTTTTCCTGTCAGTGAGACATTTTGCCCTAGTGGTGCTGCCTTGGAGGCCCCCAGTATATGAGGAGGCTCTTGGCCCTCATATGACTGCTGAACTGGAGCAGGGGACTGTTATGTAGGGACACTCCACCCCAGAGGAGTGGGATGGAAGGGATAGGGGGTAGAGGATGGGAGGGTGGGACTGGGGGGCAGTAGAAAGAGGACACTGTGATGAAGATGTAACCTGAAGTAATAAATAAATATTTTTAAAAATACAATAGGCTTTTTTGATGAAAATTTTACTTTATTCAGATATAAAGTGACATATCTCATTATAATAACTGCAGCATACAACAATACCATGGTAAGTAGAGTGTAAAACCATTGTGGCAGTACAGGTGGATCTCTGAGTTTGTGGTCAGTCTGGTCTACAAAGTGAATTCCAGGAAAGCAAGGGCTACACAGAGAAACCCTGTCTTGAAAATAAATAAAAGCAAAACCAAACAATAATAGAACAACAACAAAAAGACAAAGCAGATGGTCCAAAATCAGAACAAGTAAAGGATACCCATTCTCTAGCCTCCTGTTCAACATATTCAATGAGGTTTTAGAAAGAACAATGAGAGCAGATAAAAAGAATATATACATTTATATATATATGAACTTTCTAAAATATAGCTTCATTTGTAGATGACATAATTTAATTTTTATCAAAATGTGTTCACAAAAATAAAAAATATTCCAAATTCATTTGGAAACATAAAAGACTCAGAATAGCCAAAATAATCTATAAAAATAAATATAAAAGCACTACTTGAGGTATCTCTAGTACTATTTTAAAGTAGTACTAGAGAGCTGTGGGGAAAATATAGGCATGATAGTGAGATTAAAAAATGATACCTTATTCCATGAAATAGAATGAGGATCCCATAACAGGCACTTGATTTTTGACAGAAATCCAAAAATTTACATAGGAAATAGACCACGTCTTTCACAAATGCTTTTGGTCAAACTGGATAGCTACATGTACATAAATGAAATTAGTTAATTTTCTCTTATTCTTTGTATGGGAGTGTTCTTATTGTCTTTGCTTTCTCTTTGTTTATTTTTTATTTGATTTTAGATGTGAGGATCAAATTCAAGTCCTCAAAATTATTTGCTAGGAAAGTATTCTACCAATGAACCAAATCCCCAACCCTTGATTTTATTATTTACAAAAGTAGAGGAATTTAAATCCACCAACATGGCTGCTCTGGCAAAGAATTTCATCCAAACACCTTCTAGGTCCATGTAATGACACATCTTTAATCCCTCTTTCTGGAATATAAAAAAAAAAAACCCTATTAGTACATACCTTTAATCCCAAACAATGACATCTAATTAATGGGCAGACAATATAATGAATCAGAGAAAGATTTGACTGAATGAGTCAAAGACAGAATATGCCTGACTTTCATGAGGACAGACAGGAAAGAGAAGTTACTTAAGATTAAAGCAGGAAAAGAGAGTTCAGTTCAGTTCAGTTCAGTGCACTTCAGTTGAATGCAGTTGTATCAGTTCAGTTTGGATCAGTTCAGTTCTGAGGAGTTTGGTTCATGCAGTCAGAAGCAGTTTTTCCAAGAGAACAATTCAGTAAAAGGCCAATTTGAATCAGTCAGCATGGAAGATTAGATTGTAAAAAGGCTAGAAACTTCCAGGGCTAGGCCTAGGGATAGATAGAACAGCTTGGGTATGGTTTTCATCTCACCCCTTCAGAGGAAATAAAAGAGACATTTTTCACAGAAAGGCTACCAATTTTTGTAATTTTATTTTTAGTCCTACCATTTTGGTGGAATTACTAATCCTTTCTAGATATTTTCTAGTGGAATTTTTGGGATGTCTTACTTATATGATAGAAAAATAAAGGTAATGGGTCTAAAATTCCTATTTGTATCCTTTAAATATCATTTCATCATATGGGTCTAGCTAGTTCTTCAAGCACAATATTCAAAATAAGTGAAAATATATATCTTTTAGGTCCATTTGATTCATGATGTCTCTTAGTTTCCTTATTTCTTTTTTTATAATTTATTTTTTATTTCTTCAAGTTACATCTCAATCACAATCCCCTCCCTCCTGTCCCACCCTTCCACCCTCTTCCCCTCAACTCCCCATCCTCTATCCCCCCTTTTTTTAGTTTAAGGTATATCTTTTTCCCCCCAACAGCTCCTCCTTTCAGTCCAACAAATGGCCTTTCTCTCATAACAATAAATACAATACAAAACAACAGAAATAAATAGGCCACAATCATGAGAGCTATGTTTAGTTTCTGTCTTGATCTGTCCACTGGTGAGAGTGGAGTATTGAAGTCTTCCACTCCTAATGTATGGAGGATGATGTGTGATTTAACTTTAGTAGCATTTTTTTTTTTTTACAGATGAGTGTTGCCCTTTAATTTGGGGTTCAAATGTTCAGAATTGAGATGTCATCTTGGTGGATTTTTCCTTTAATATGTATGAAGTGTCCTTCCCTATCTCTTGATTAATTTTTGTTGAAAATCAATTTTGTAGGATAGAAGAATGGCTGCTCCTGTTTGCTTCTTTTCTCTATTTGCTTGGAAAACCTTATTTCAGCCATTTACTTTGATATAATGTCTATCTTTGTTGCTGAGTTGTTTTTCTTGTATGCAGCTAAATGAAGGATCCTGTTTTGGAATCAATTCTGTCAGCCTGTGTCTTTTTTATGGGAGTATTGATTCCACTGGTGTTGATAGATATTAGTGACCAATGATTGTTGCTTCAGTTATTTTGATATTGACTGTGGGAGAGAGAGAGAGAGAGAGAGAGAGAGAGAGAGAGAGAGAGAGGAGAGAGAGTCTGTTTACCTTCTATTGGTTTGGGAGTTATTTATTTCCTGTGTTTTCCTAGGTGTAGTTATCCTCTTTAGGTTAGATTTTTCCTTCTCGTTCTTTCTGTAGGACTGGGTTTGGAGACAGGTATTGTAAAATTTGGTGTTGTTGTGGAATAATCTTGTTTTCTCCCTCTATGGGGATTAATAGTTTTACTGGGTCTAGTAGTTTGGGCTGACATCTGTGGTCTTGCAGGGTCTGCAAGATATCTGCCCAGGCCCTTCTTGCCTTAATGTCTCTATTGGGAAGATGGGTGTAATTCTGCTAGGTCTACCTTTATATGTTACTTAGCCTTTTTCCATTGCAGCTTTTAATATTCTTTCTTTGCTCTGTGTGTTCAGTGTTTTGATTATTATGTGGTGGGAGGAATTTCTTTTTTGGTCCAATTTATTTGGTGTTCTGTAGAAGTCTTGTATGTTCATAGGCATCTTTTTCTTTAGGTTGAGAAAGTTTTCTTCTTATGATTTTGTTGAAAATATTTTCTGGGTCTTGGAGCTGGGAGTCTTCTCTTTCTTCTACTCTTACTATTCTTAGATTTAGTCTTTTCATACTATCCCAGATTTCTTGAATATTTTGTGCCAAGTACTTTTTAGATTTAACATTTTCTTTGACCAATGCATGAATTTCTTCAATTGTGTCTTCTTCTAGGCCTGAGATTATCTCTTCCATCTCTTGTACTCTCTTAATAATGCTTGTGTTTGTAGTTCCTGTTCTCTTCCCTAGGTTTTTTATCTCCAGGATTTCCTCAGATTGCATTTTCTTTATTGCTTCTATTTCTATTTTCAGGTATTGTACCATTTTATTCATTTTTCCCTGTTTGATAGTGTTTTCCTGTAATTCTTCAAATGAATTATCCATTTCATTCATCTTTTTGTGAACATGTTTTCTTACATTTCTTTAGAAGATTTACTATTTCGCTTATCTTCTTAATTGAGTTTTCCATTATTTCTTTAAGACATTTATTAATTTCCTCTTTTAAGGCCTCTATCGTCATTTTAGAATTTAATTTAACGTCATATTCTTGTGCATTGGTTTTGTTAAAATAGCCAGGGCTTGATGTCGTTAGATAGTTGTGGTCTGAAAGTGCCACGCTGCTCTAGCTCTTGCTGGTTGTGTTCTTATGCTGACCTTCAGCCATCTGGTCTTGCCTGGCTGATCCTGGCTGTTCTTTCTGTAGCAGGCCCAAGAGTTCCTATAGTGTGAACTTGAGTGTTCCTGTTGCCACCCGATTGAAGTAGGGCAGTGGAGCTGTGTCTGAACAGTAGAGCTCAGAGGGACAGCACCAAGCTCAGGGCATCTGAAGGTGTTCTTGGGGACATTGAATTTTCATGGTGGTGGAGGCCTGGATGTTGCTGATGTAGCAGACCTAGTGTCAGCCTGGATATTACTGTTGTAGTCATTCTTGTGATGGTTGGTGTACTGGTGGTCCCACAATTAAGGTGGAAATTCCTGCTCTAGTAGGCCTGGGTGTTCCTGCTCTATCTGGCCTGGTGAGCTCTAGATATTCCTAAAGTTGCAGGCCTGGTGACCCCAGGTGGTGCCAGTTTGGAGACTGTTGATAGATGTTCTTAGATGTCCTTGAGGTTGCAGTCCTGGGTACCCCAGATACAGCTGGTCCAGGAGTTGAGGCTAGGTGCTCCTGGTGTATCAGGCCTAGGCATTCCTGATGCTACAGGTCTGGATATTCCTGAACTTGCAGTCCTGGAGACACTGGGTGGTTCATGTCCAGAAGAGGAAGCTTGGAGGGACCTCTCTCAGATCAGGGCCACTTGAGATGTCCCAGAGTACTAGGTGGGTAGGGCATTTGTGGGGGGAGGGGAAAGGGTGATTTTCCATGGGTATTGAGGTTGAAGGCCTGGAGATCCGAGGTATGGCAGGGTCAGAAAGATAGAGCTGGATGGTCCTGGTGAATGAGGCCTTGTAACCTCTGAATGATGCTGAGGATTCAGGTCCTGGGATCCCCCTGGTGGCATAGGTCAAGAAGATGGTGCTTGGAGGGACCACCCTCATCTCAGGGCAGGGATTCAAAGAAAAGTTAGTTCTAGTACTCCTCAAACTCTTCCACAAAATACAAACAGTAGGAACTCTGCCAAGCTCATTCTATGAGAACAGAGTGATGCTGATACCCAAACTACAGAAAGACCCAACAAAGAAAGAGAATTTCAGACCAATTTCCCTTATGAACTTACAAGCAAATATACTCAATAAAATACTTGCAAACCTAATCTAAGAATACATCAAAAATATCATCCACCATGATCAATTACGATTCAGCCCAGGAATGCAGGGATGGTTCAACATATAAAAATGCATTCATGTAATGTACCATATAAACAAACTGGAAAGAAAACACATGACCATCTCATTCGATGCTAAAAAACCATTCAACAAAAGTTAACATTCATTCATGATAAAAGTATTGGAGAGATCAGGTATTCAAGGGCCACACCTAAACATAATAAAGGCTATATACAGCAAATTGATAGAGGCCAACATTAAATTAAATAGAAAGAAACTTAAAGCAATTTCACTAAAATCAGGGACAACTAAAGGCTGTCCATTCTCTCTGTCAATATCTTTTCAATATAGTACTTGCATCTCTAGCTAGAAAAATAAGATAACTAAAGGAGATGAAGGGGATCCAAATTAGAAAGGAAGAAGACAAACTATCCCTATTTGCAGTATTCATAAGTGACACCCAAAAATCTACTAGAGAACTCCTACAGCTGATAAACACCTTCAGCAAAGTGTCTGAATACAAAAGCAACTCAAAAAGTTATTTGCCCTCCTTTATGCAAATAATAAATGGGCTGAGAAAGAAATTTGGGAAACAACTCCCTTCACAATAGTGGCAAACAGTATGAAATAATTTGGTGTAACACTAACCAAGCAAGTGAAAGATCTGTTTGACATGAACTTCAAGTCCCTGAAGAAAGAATATGAGGAATATATCAGAAGATGGAAAGATCTCCCATTCTCATGGATTAGTAGGATTAACAGAATAAAAATGGCCCTCTTACCAAAAATAGTCTATAGGTTCAATGTTATTCCCATCAAAATCCTGACACAATTCTTTACAGACCTTGAAAGAACAATTCTCAACTTTATATGGAAAAATGAAAAAACCCACAATAGTGAAAACAGCTCTTTGCAATAAAAGAACCTCTGGAGGGATCACCATCCCTCACTTCAAATTATACTACAAAGTAATAGTAATAAAAACTTCATGGTATCAGCAAAAAAGAGACAGGTTAACCAATGGAATTAAATTGAAGACCCAAAAGATAAACCCAAATACCTACGGACACTTGATTTTTAACAAAAATACCAAAACCATACAATTGAAAAAAAGATAGTATCTTCAACAAATGGTGCTGGTCTTACTGGGTGTTTACATGAAAAAGAATGCAAATAGACCCATACTTATCAACCTGCACAAAATTCAAGTCCAAGTGGATCAAAGATCAGAACATAAAACTGGATACACTAAACCTAATAGAAGAGAAAGTGAGGAAAAGCCTTGAACTCATTGACACAGGAGACAACTTCCTGAATAGAACACCAATAGCGCAGGCACTAAGATCAACAATTAATAAATGGAACCTCATGAAACTGAAAAGCTTCTGTAAAGCCAAACCAAATAATCCAATTTAAAAATGGAGTACAGAGCTAAACCTAGAATTCATAGGGAACTCCAATGACTGAGAAGCACTTAAAGAAATGCTCAGTATCCTTAGTCATAAGGAAAATGCAAATCAAAAGGATTCTGAGATTCCAAGTTACACTCATCAGATTGACTAATATCAAAATCTCAAGTGACTGCACATGCTGAGGAGGATATGGAGAAAGGGGAAAACTCTTTCATTGCTGGTGGGAGTGCAAACTTGTATAACCACTCTGGAGTCTTCTATGATAATTTGGAATAGTGCTAACTCAAAACTCAGCTATACCACTCCTGGGCATATACCCCAATTATGCAGCACAAAATCACAAGGACATTTCCTCAACTATGTTCACAGAAGCTTTATTTGTAATAGCCAGAAACTGGAAAACAATCCATATGTTCCTCAATTGAGAAATGGATAAAGAAATTGTGGTACATCTACACAATGGAATATTACTCCACTATCAGAAATAAGGATTTCATGAAATTTGCAGGCAAATGGATGAAACCAGAAAAAATCATCACATGTGAGCTGATGCAGACACAAAAAGACAGGGTATTTACTCATTTATATGCGGCTATTAGCCAATATATACAGGATCACCATGCTACAATCTGCAGACCCGAAGAAACTAAGTATCAGGGAGGGCTCAAGGGACAATGCTTGAATCCCTCTAAGTAGAGGAGTCAAAATAGATGTTGGAAGTGGAAGTAGAGAGGGATATGTACAAGAATGCAACATTACTGCTGTCTCAGAAACCTTATCCAGCAAAAAAAAAGGAAACAGAGGCAGGGACCCACAATCAAGCATTAGGCAAAAATCAGGGAGTCTTTAAGAAAAGTTAGGGGAATGTTTGAGGAAGCTGGAGGGATCATGGACACCATAAGAAGATCCACAGAGCCAATTAACTAGGACACAAGGGAGTTCAAAAGACTGAACCACCAAGAAAAGAGCTTGGAAGGATAGGTCCTAGGCCTATTAGATATATAAAGCTGATGGGCTGTTTGGTCCTCAAATGGATCCCCTAACAATTGGAATGGGGTGTATCTGGACTTAGATGATGTGGCCTTCCTCTGGAGCTCATTTTTCTGGCATAGCTGCCTTATATTGCCTTGATGGAAGAAGGGGCACTGTGGTTTGATATGGCAGAGTAAGTTGGTAGTGGATGGTGGGAGAGGTAATGGGGGAAGTGGGTGGGAGGGTAGAACTGAGAGGAGGAGAAGGAGGACAATGGGGATTAGAATGTAAAATAAACAACAACAACAAAAACTTAAATAAAATCCACAGATCCAAAGAAACTGTCATAAGGAGGACACAGTGAATGATTCTTAATCCCTGTAAGTATGAGAATTAAAATGGACATAAGCAGTGGATGAAAAGAGGTATCCAGACAGGAATCCAACATTAGTGTCATCTGAGAACCTTTATCCAGCAGACAATGGAAGCAGATGCAGATACCCACTGCCAAGTATTAGATGAAAATCAGAGAGTCTTGAGGAAGAGTCACGGGAAGGTTTGAGGGAGCTGGAGAGATCAAGGACACCACAAGGAGACCTCCATAGTCAATTAACTGGGATACAAGGGATCTCACAGAGACTGAATCAAAAACCAAAGAACATACATGGGTTGGTCCTAGGCATGCTACATATTTGAAGTAGATGGGCTGTTTGGTACTCAAGTGGATCTCTTAACAATTGGTACAGGGAGTAATTCTGTCTTGGACAACGTTACCTCCCTCTAGATTCTATTTTCCAAGCAGAGTTGCTTTGACTTACCACAGTGGAAGGAGATGCACTTAGTCCCAGAGTGGGTTGGTACCAGGTTGGGGTGGGGAGAGCATGGGGGAAGTAAGTGGGAGGGTGGGATTTAAAGGAGGGAGGGAAATGCAATATAAAAGAAACAAGTTAATTTACAAAGGCCAAAAACAATTTAAAAAGTAAGTAAATAAATAAAAGAAGTGGAAATAGTGAATGGCTTTCTCTAAATCCTAATTTGGTGAAAATTAAATGGGGTTGCTATTTGTAATGGTTACTGCGGGAAGGCAAGTCAGTTTTATTCAGGAATATGACTCCTGAGAAATTACCCACACTCTAGTAGGTGGTCTCATACCTGTATACACACCTTTAGACAGTGCTAAAAGAAATATACAGATGGAAGGGGGAGCAATAATTTGAGAAATAAAATTGGAAAGGGGACATTTGATGAAAACACATGTGCAAATTACATAAAATAATAATAGATCAGGAAAATACGTATACTCATTATTAGAATTGAAAGGGAAATGAAAACCAAGATTTGGGCCATTATTCAACTAATTTGTTATTGCAGTGTGAAGGTGATGGATAATTGTGAAATCAGCAGACAGTATTGAAGTTAGGTTGAGTTATGGAAGTTCTATAAAATCCACATAAAGCAAAGTGGTGCTGGAGTCCTGTTGAAAGGTAGATATTATACTTTATTAAAATAATCACCAGCTAAGCCTCTGTAGTAGCAGAGATGAATATTGAAAACAAATGAGTTGTTTAGCCATCAAAAACAAAACAGAAATTTATTTACAAAGAAATAAAAGTAATGATTCATATACCCATTAATAGAGGATAAATCAACTTTGAAAACAACCATAGGCTTCTAACTATCCAGATACAAAGGAACACTTTGTTGTGCAGGTGCATGATTTTACATTTGTATGTTTGACCAAATTTGGATTGAGAAAGCTTAAAAACAATTCGTGTTATTTAACACTTGATACCCATTTCCTGCCATTACTTAATACCATTTACATATGTATACTTACCCTGTAGTAGGCATTATTAGTAATTTAAATATTATTATCATGATCAAAGATTTGCCTAAATTATTTTGACTACCTTGTATAAGGGGTTGAGCATCTCTACATTTTTCTTTCCTGTGGGAAAACAGGAAACCAATTCTCCACAAATACTTAATAAGGTATAATGTAAAAAACAAGACCACAACAAAACCCTCTACAATAGCAAATCTCAAATGAGCACTTTCAAATAATTAAAGAGGTTGAAAACAGGAAGTAAGGGATTCTTGGATAGAAAGGAATGGATTTGGGCAGTCTATCGAAATGATCTATGCTTCTATAGTGACAGTAATTTCCTTGGAAAACAGATTTTTGTCAACATTTATAAAATTATACTGATAAGATGATAGCCATTTAATCACATCACATTTCTTAATCATATTGGTTTTGAGACTTGGTCTTATCATGTATCCCAGTCTGGTCTTCAACCGACGATGCACTTGATCCAGCATCCCAGGTGCTGGGTTTACAGGCCTGTATTATCACTCATGTGTCTTTAAAAGCCTACTTTCTAAGTTAGAGCAAATGCATACACTAAGTTTATTGTTAAAGAAAGTAAATCCTGACTTATTTTATGCAAAGTTAGTTTCCTTCCCAAATGTTTTAATACTAATTTGAATACTGTTAATTTAATTTTCTTAATGCAAAATTTAATTGATGTTCCATGAATGTTCTACATGCCAATACTTTTAAATGCAAAATCATTTTTTACTGCAGATAAAAACAATATATCTCTGTTTTGAAACCAACCTGAGAGTTTGAAGACTAGCAGAGGGCATATCCCAGTTTTAATAAATACATTCCAGAATATAATTTCAAAACACTAAAATAAAATAAAAGCATAATTTGTATGTTTTTATTTTGAGTTATTTTGTCATGTCTTGTGGATTTTTTTTAGTTATTTTTGTTTTTGTGTGTGTGCGTGTTTTCTTATTTGTTGTTTTGTCAAGACAGGGATTGTATGTGTAGCAGGTTTGGCTGTCTTGAAACTGAAACTAGCTCTGAAAACTAGGCTAGCCTCAAAATCATAGAGATCTCCCTGCCTCTGCCTCCAGAGTGCTGGGATTAAAGGTATGTACCACCACCTCAGGTCTATTTGGATATTCTTATGAACAAAAGCATGATAAGAAAACAATTTTAGGGGGATCCAAGATGGCGGCGGCTAGCGTGGATGTATTTTGATTTCGTGGTCAACAGTCACAAGGCGGCAAGTGTTGCAGGACACTGTACAAAAGGCACGACTCCTTCTAAATCTCACCCAGCTACACAGGGACCACGGAAGATCCCTGGGCAGGAAGCCCCTTCCAACTCTCGGGCATGCAAGGAAGTCTCTGGACCTGGGAATCGGGATAACCCATCCCCCAAAAGGAGAGACCCCCGGTAAGTTCCAACCTAATACCCAGCCGGCAGATTCAGAAACCATGCAAAAATAATCCCCACCATGCTGGGCACTCCCAGGTCTCACACAGACAATCCAATTATCTGGTTAAAGGTTGCGACCCTTGGAAGTGAGTGCAACTCTGCTGCAAAGTGCCTTCAGACAACAGATCGCAGTCTGTGACATCACTGGCCAGTTTCCAAGCTGCAGCAGCAGAAAGGCTACTGGAGCTGAACTGCAGATTTACCCATTTCGGGAACCAAGCCCGGGCAAACTGCGAGATATTTGAAACTGTCGTATGTCAGACTTTTGTACTACAACGGGCCCTTCTGGCGGAGAACCAGAGCTTACTTGTACACAGCTCCGTCACATGGATTAGTTAGGTCTCCACCTGGGAGGAGGGGCTGAATGACTCATCTTATAGGGGTGAAGTAAGGCAACTCTACTCCTACACCACAGCGCCCCCTTTGGACCCAAGTCCAGAAGACAGCAAAAAAAATTCCACATGGCCAGAGGCTCCAGACCAAAAAAAAAACAGAGCGAAATGTCTCCAACAAAAGAAAATAACGCTATTCCGTCCAGCCCGAACCACCTCACCACAACTGAAACACATGAAAACGATGACAATTCTACATTATGGAAAGTGATAGAGTCCCTTCAAGAAGAACTTAAAACTATGAAGGAATTCAAAGAAGCCATAATTTTACAAGTCAAAACAACGAATAACACCATTAAAGAGCTCCAAGCCAAGGTGACCCAGCTTGAACAGGAAAAGGATAAAGCAATGAAATATCTCCAGACAAAAACAAGCAAACTGGAGAAGGAAATGTACAAAACAAACACTACCATGCGAGACATGAAAATAGAAATGGAAACAATAAGGAAAACACAGTCAGAGTTAAAAGACGAAATGGAGAATCAAGAGAAGAGAACAGGAACTACGGATGTGAGTATGAAAAATATGATGCAAGAGATGGAAGACAGGATCTCAGGCATGGAAGGTTCAATGGAAGAAATCAGTACAACATCCAAAGAAAATGAGAAAGCTAAAAAATATCTCACTCACAATATCCAAGAAATCAAGGACTCAATGAAAAGATGGAACCTAAGAATTATAGGCATAGAGGAAAGAGAAGACTCCCGACTCCATGGTCCAGGAAATATCTTCAACAAAATCATAGAAGAAAACTTCCCAAACCTAAAGAAAGAGATGCCAGTAAAAATCCAAGAGGCTTACAGAACACCAAACAGATTAGATCAAAAAAGAAACTCCTCTTGCCACATAATAATAGAAACTCCAAATGTAGAGAACAAAGAAAGGATATTAAAAGCTGTAGGAGAAAAAGGCCAAGTCACATACAATGGCAGACCCATCAGAATCACACCTGACTTCTCCTCAGAAAATTTAAAAGCTAGAAGGGCCTGGATGGAGTCCTATAAGCCCTGAGAGAACATAGGTGCCCAGGCAGACTACTATACCCAGCAAAACTCTCTATCAACATAGAAGGAGAAAACAAGATATTTCACGACAAAATCAAATTCAAACAATATCTCCTCACAAACCCAGCCCTACAGAAGATCCTAGAAGGAAAATTCCAACACAGAGAAGATAACCACACACAAGAAAACAGAGGAAATAGAAACCTCCACAGCAACTAAACATAAAAGAAACACAAGACAGCCAGCTACACCAAAATAATGGGAAATAACAACACCTGGTCACTAATATCCACCAACATCAATGGACTCAACTCACCAATAAAAAGACACAGACTTACAGACTGGATCCGTAAACAAGACCCATCTTTTTGCTGAATACAAGAAACACACCTCACTATTGAAGATAAACACTACCTCAGAGTAAAGGGCTGGGAAAAGGTTTTCCAAGCAAATGGACCCAGGAAACAAGCTGGAGTAGCCACCCTAATATCAAACGAAATAGACTTCCAATTGAAGTTAATAAAAAAAAGACAGAGCAGGGCATTACATACTCGTTAAAGGCAATATCCACCAAGAGGGCATCTCAGTATTGAACATCTATGCCCCAAATACAAAGGAACCTACATTTATAAAAGAAACACTTCTAAAACTTAAATTGCAAATTGATCCAAACACTTTAATAGTGGGAGACTTCAACACCCCACTCACAACTATGGACAGATCATCAAGACAGAAGCCAAACAGAGAAATAATGAGTCTAACAGAGACTCATTGGTTCATGAAACAAATGGACCTAACAGATATATACAGAACGTTTCACCCAAATACAAAAGAATACACCTTCTTCTCAGCACCTCACGGAACCTTCTTCAAAATCGACCATACAGTTGGACACAAAGATAGCCTCAACCGATACAAGAAAATTGAAATAACCCCTTTTATTTTATCAGACCACCATGGAATAAAGCTGGACTTCAATAGCAAAAGAATCAACAGAAAGTCTACACTCACATGGAAATTGAACAACTCTTTACTAGAGGACCACTGGGTCAGGGAAGAAATAAAGAAGGAAATCAAAGACTTTTTAAAATCCAATGAAAATTAAGACACAACATACCCAAACCTATGGGACACAATGAAAGCTGTGCTACGAGGAAAGTTCATAGCACTAAGTGCCTTCAAAAAGGAAATTGTGACAGCTCATATTAGCGAATTAACAGCTAAACTGGGTGAATTGGAAAAAAAAAAAAGCAAACACTCCCAAGAGGAGCAGAAGGCAGGAGATCATCAAACTTAGGGCTGAAATCAACAACTTAGAAACAAAAAGAACTATACAAAGAATCAATGAAACCAAGAGTTGGTTCTTTGAGAAAATCAACAAAATAGACAGACCCTTAGCCAAATTAACTAAAAGACACAGGGAGAAAACACAAATCAACAAAATCAGAAATGAAAAGGGAAAATAACAACAGACATTGAGGAAATCCAGAGAATATTTGGATCCTACTTTAAAAATCTATACTCCACCAAAGTTGAAAACTTAAGTGAAATGGACAACTTTCTTGACAGATGCCACCTACAGAAGCTAAATCAAGATCAGATAAACAGATTAAACAGCCCGATAACCCCTAAGGAAATAGAAACAGTCATTAAAAATATCCCAACCAACAAAAGCCCAGGGCCAGATGGCTTTAGCATTGAATTTTACCGGACCTTCAAAGAGGAGCTAACACCAATACTTTCAAACTCTTTCACAAAATAGAATCTGAAAGAACATTGCCAAACTCATTCTACAATGCCACAATTACCTTGATTCCTAAACACACAAAGACCCAACAAAGAAGGAGAACTTCAGACCAATCTCCCTCATGAACATAGATGCAAAATACTTAATAAAATACTAGCAAATCTAATTCAAGAACACATCAAAAGTATCATACACCATGATCAAGTAGGCTTCATTCCAGGGATGCAGGGATGGTTCAACATATGAAAGTCTATCAACGTCATTCACCATATAAACAAGATGAAAGAAAAAAACAACATGATAATCTCACTAGATGCAGAAAAAGCATTTGACAAAATCCAACAACCCTTCAGGCTAAAAGTTCTAGAGAGAACGGGCATACAAGGGCCGTACCTAGAAATAATAAAGGAAATATACAGCAGGCTAGTGGCCAACATAAAAATAAATGGAGAGAAACTTGAAGCATTTCCTCTAAACTCAGGGACAAGACAAGGATGTCCACTTTTACCATATCTCTTCAATATAGTACTTGAAGTTCTTGCTAGAACAATAAGAAACTAAATGAGATCAAGGGGATAAACATCAGAAACGAAGAAGTCAAATTATCCCTATTTGCAGATGATATGATATTATACATAAGTGACCCCAAAAATTCCACCAGAGAACTCTTACAGCTGATAAACACCTTCAGCAAAGTGGCTGGATACAAAATTGATTCAAAAAAATCAGTAGCCCTTCTTTATACAACAAACAAATGGGCTGAGAAAGAAATAAGGGAAACAACCCCCTTTACAATAGCCACAAACAACATAAAATACCTGGGGGTAACTCTAACCAAGCAAGTAAAGGACCTGCACAACGAGAACTTCAAGCCCTTGAAGAAAGAAATGGAAGAGGCCTTTGGAAGATGGAAAGATCTCCCATGCTCATGGATAGGTAGGATCAACATAATAAAAATGTCCATCCTACCAAAAGCAATATATAGATTCAATGCAATTCCTATCAAAATACCAACACAATTTTTTATAGACTTGGAAAGAGCTATTCTCAATTTCATACGGAACAACAAAAAGCCAAGAATAGCTACATCAATCCTGTGCAATAAAAAAAATCTGGTGGTATTACCATCCCAGATTTCAAGCTGTACTACAGAGAAATAGTTGTAAAAACAGCATGGTATTGGTCTAGAAACAGACCAGTAGATCAATGGAATCAAATTGAAAATCCAGAAATAGACCCACACACTTATGGCCACCTAATTTTTGACAAAGAAGCCAAAACGGCACAATGGAAGAAGGATAGCATCTTCAAGAAATGGTGCTGGTCCAACTGGATGTCCATTTGTAAAAGAATGAAGTTAGACCCATACTTATCACCTTGTACAAAACTTAAGTCCAAGTGGATCAAAGACTTAACATAAGGCCAGTCACACTAAATCTACTAGAAGTTAAAGTGGGAGAAACCCTCGAACTCATTGGCACAGGTGACAACTTCCTGAACAGAATACCAACAGCTCAGGACTTGACATCAACAATCAATAAATGGGATCTCATGAAACAGAAAAGCTTCTGTAAGGCAAAAGACACTGTCATTCGAACAAAATGGCAGCCTACAGACTGGGAGAAAATCTTCACCAACCCCACATCTGACAGAGGGCTAATATCCAAAATCTACAAAGAACTCAAGAAATTAAATGCCAAGAAACCAAATAATCCAATCAAAAAATGGGAGACACAGCTAAATAGAGAATTCACAAAGGAGGAATCCCTAATGGCTGAGAGACCCTTGAAGAAATGCTCAACATCCTTAATCATCAGAGAAATGCAACTCAAGACGACTCTGAGATTCCATCTCACACCTGTCAGAATGGCTAAGATCAAAATCTCATATGACAGCACATGCTGGCGAGGGTGTGGAGAAAGGAGTACCCTACTCCATTGCTGGTGGGAATGCAGGCTTGTGCAACCACTATGGAGGTCAGTCTGGTGAAATCTTAGAAAACTTGGAATAGCTCTGCCACAGGACCCAGCCATACCACTTCTGGGTATACACCCAAATGCCTCTTCATGGAATCATAAGGAAGTTTCTTCATCTATGTTTATAGCAGCCTTATTTGTAATAGCTAGAAGCTGGAAACAACCCAGATGTCCCTCAACCGAAGAATGGGTTAAAAAACTGTGGTACATTTACACAATGGAATATTATTCAGCTATCAAGAACAATGAAATTATGTAATTTGCAGCCAAATGGATGGAACTAGAAAAGCTCATCCTGAGTGAACTAACCCAGACTCAGAAGGACGCATATGGCATCTATTCACTTATAGTAGGATTTTAGCTATATAGTAGAAAGTATTGATACTACAACTAACAAACCAAAGGGAACTTGGACATAGACTTCCTATTTAATTTTTATTTTTCATATATTAGTTATATTTTTTCTATTTTTTAGTCTTTTTTATCTATTGCATGCTTATTGGTTTGTTTGTTTGTTTAGTAGTTCTCTCTCCCGGGCAATGAGACACTTTTCACTGATGGTACTGTTTCGTAGACCCCCAATGAATGAGGAGGCTCTTGGCCCTCATACGACCTCTCAACTGAGATGAGGGACTGTTATATAAGGACACCCCACCCCAGAGAAATGGGATGGAAGGGTTAGGAGGTAAAGAAAAAAAATGAAATGTGATGTTTCGGGCTTTTACTACTAATTGTCACAAACTGTTTAAGATAATTAAGAAATGCAAACTAATGGTTATGCAAGATGGTCATTCTGTTAGGTACTATGACAGCATATTATAGTTACTTGCTAAGCTAATCAGAAATAAACTTGCTAAGAGACAAGCAACATCTGCTTACCCTAATATAAGAGATAGATAGGGCCTCTTCAAAAACCTCAAGAGATCTGCAGAATATGGCATTCAAAGATGTTTTCGTAACTTTAGATTTTTTTATATCAAGACATATCAACTCCTGACAGCATCCCCTATTCTCCTCCAAGTACAAGATGAGCATCCAAGTACAAGAATTTCCAGTGGGAGATAATTGAATTAGTCGCAAGGTAGGAAAAGCCCTTTGCTCCAACTGTAGACAGAATGCTGTCCAAAGAGGACAAAACCTGGAAGCAGGTAAGTCCACAGCCTAGCTCTGCCAAGACAGGGTAGGTAGTCCTTCATAACCCCTGCTCTGCAATCAATGTCTGTCAGAGAAACGGGGCCAAATGACTAAAGATCGATGCTGTAATGTATGGAGAGAAAATGGGAACTGTCCAGACAGCCAATGGTATGTCATTTCTTAGTATGGGAAGCTGCAGGCCCTGTACTTCCTATAAAATCAGATATATTTATCCGTCTCAGGTCTCTGAGGTGGTTGAAGAACAGATAGCTAGAGTCTCATAATTAAATTTTGAGTTGTTTAGGAGTCAAGAGAGTGTTATAGATCTAAGAAGATGCTTTTAAAATTGTGTTGCAAGTTAGTATGAATGTTGAGTTAGATATAGAATTTTAAACTGATGGAGATGGTTAGATAGTAGAATGTTAAAGTCAGGTGCCAAATACATGTGGACTGGACATTGGAAATGTACGCTAAGCCATATAACCCTCATAACTGTGGCCTAATTACCGCTGTTGTTTTGTATTGTATTTATTATTATAAGAGAAAGAGCCATTTGTTGGACTGAAAGGGGAAACTGTAGGGGGAAATAAGATATACCTTAAACTTAAAAAAAAAGGAAGACTATGCGGGGTTGAGGGTGGGAGAGTGGGACTGGAGGGGGAATAGGGAGGGGACTGCGATTGAGATGTAACTTGAAGAAATAAAAAATAAAGGAAAAAATTAAATAAAATAAAAAGAAAACAATTTTAAAGATTTTGAGAAATGTTTTGTACTTAATATACTACCTACTAAAAAAAACATATAACATTGTTCTGATAAGCATCATTTCATTTATAATATTTATATTAAGATTAAATTATATTTCATAAAACACAGAATGCCTCATCTACTAAGAGGGTTCCTCCTGAACTAAGAAGGTTCTAAAAATAGAATGAATAATGTTCTGTCATAACTTTGAATATCACCAAAGTTCATTGCCTAAAATTTGTCAATGTTTGTTTCTGAGCAAGATCTCACTTCATATACTAGGTTTCCTAGAATTCAGAGTCATCTTCTGACTCATACTTTCTATTTTTTATAGGTGGAGTTACAGACATAAGATACTATCCATTGCTAGATTTCACTATAATACACTTTAGAGGACATTAAATTTTATTTTGAGGAATATATATATATATATATTCATTTACATGTGTGTATCCTTGAGAGTTTCTTAAGTCTCTATAGAAATATATATATATATATATATATATGTGTGTGTGTGTGTGTGTGTGTGTGTGTGTGTGTGTGTGTTCTACTTTCTTTAACTATACCTTTATTCATTAGAAAATTCAGGAAATGAAATGTTGAGGGAGCCATTAAGTGTTTGAGGGATTCTTTTTTTAATAATTTATTTTTTATTTCTTCAAGTTATATCTCAATCACATTCCCCTCCCTACTCCCCCCTCCAGTCCCACCCTTCCCCCCTCCTCCCCCTCACCCCCCCCATCCTCTTCCCTTCTTTTTTTTTTTTTTTTTTTAGTTAAAGTATTTCTTTTTTCCCCTCAACAGCTCTCCCTTTGAGGGATTCTTAAATTCCCTAGAGAAACACAGTGAAACTTAGTAATTATCATATTAAAGTCTTTGACTTGGAAGTTTACTCCAGGGATGATCCTTTTTTAATCAAGACAAATATATAACAGAATGAATTATCTCACTGTGTCTTCTGATATGAATTTAATGTTCTCATTCATGTTTTCATTGCAAGAATGCTGTGCCTTTTATTTTCCTATATGTAATGTTAAGTCTCAACTTGGACCATGGTACTTGTCACTAATGTCATTTGCTGAATTTCTGCATCAATTAAAAAGTAAGAAATATTCGTGTTTTATTTTATTTACAGAACATTGCATATTGAATTATACAGAAGGCAACCAAGCTATGGGAGATCAAATGGTTCCTAAAAGAGGTGGAGTGTGTATTTATTCTTTCGTTAACAAGCTAACTTCCTTTATTTGATAATTACATGTATAATTTTTGTGATTAACTTACTGGTTTGTTGATTAAGAAAATATGTTCAAATTTTAATCTGATAAACTTGCCAACAAAAACAAAGAAAATAAGTTTTAATTTACTCATATATCCTTTGTATAGAATTTTGTCTTTTCTTCTACCTAAATATTATCATCGTTTTACAGCCTTCACTGCTAAGACAAATCATTCTTCTTCCTAAATAATTGCAATATAAATTATTTCTTGTTAAAAATGTCATTCAAATATCCCTATACTCTAGATATGATATAAATACCTCTGTTTCCTTTTTTTATTTACTGCTCCTACTAGCAGTGCATTTTCTGAGTTTTATACGCACTATAAATTCCACTGTTCCAAAATAAACAAATGATGAAGCCAGTTTGAGCAAGAAGCAGTTAAGTTCAATGGGTCCCTCCACTCTTGAAACAGCTGTTGAGAGCTTCTGGGTTGGTTTCCATCACATAGTTACAAAATATGTTGTGTGTGCCCTGCTTAAGGAACAGGTACCATGTGTCCTTTATGCTGCCATGGCTCTGTTTTTAAATAAGCAAGATAAGGACAATAACAAAGTGTGACAACATTTGAGTTCCTTTAAGGTAGTTTAGGTAGTCACTCTGCTTATCATTGTGGACAAATATATGTGAAATATGATTTGGAATGAGTCAGAATGGCATGTTCACTTCATCCTCAGATAGTACATGATTCTTAAAATACGAATCTAAACCATACCTGGTAAGATAATAAAAACTGTTTCTTATAACACAGTTCATATGCATTTATGATTCTTTGGATTTGCATTGGAAATATAAAAGAAAGTTAAAGATTTCAGTGGAAGCATTGTATGCACAGACAAACATGCATTTGTTATGTGATCAAAACTCTACTCTAAAAACGGGGTTGAATGGTAGCAAAGACAATTTGCAAAGAATTATGTATATAACTTAGTTTATTGGGGGCTGGAGAGATGGCTCAGTGGTTAAGAGCACTGGCTGCTCTTCCAGAGGTCATGAGTTCAATTCCCAGCAACCACATGGTGCCTCACAACCATCCATAATGAAGTTTGGTGCCCTCTTCTGGCCTGTAGATATACCTGCAGACAGAACACTGTATACATAATAAATAAATCTTTAAAAAAAAAATAACTTAGTTTATTTCACTTTAAGGGTTAAAGCAGAAGCTACTGGACACATGATCCCAAGTGTAAGAAAAGTGTTTCTATTGAATGCAAACAGCAGTTTTGAGTGGTTTCACAATGTTGGACATTTCACACCAAATATCCTTTAACAGCATTCCCTGAAAGTAGACCTCTCAAACTGTCTAAGAATTAATGTAGAAAGTTTGATCCTAGGTACTGGCATTTTTTTATGTTTATTTATTACTTCAGATTACATCTCCATTACAGTACCCTTTTTAAACCTCTCCCAGTCCTGCCCTCCCACCCTCTACCCCCTATCCCTTCCATCCCACTCCTCTGGAGTGGAGTGTCCCTACATATCACTCCCCTGCCCCAGTTCAGCAGTCAATTAAACACACACACACACACACACACACACACACACACACACACACACACA
>CAJQZJ010000309.1:3038405-3102527 GCA_907164525.1 Lophiomys imhausi | reverse complement strand
ACACACACACACACACACACACACACACACACACACACACACACACAGAGACACACACACGTATGCAAGCCCCCCCGCCCCCCGACACAGACACTCAAATACTCAAATACAGCATTTAGGTGGCTCAGTGGTACAAGCCTTAAATATCATGAACAAAACACTTTGTTCAATAGCCAGAAAAAAACTCATGAACTCACACTCACATACACTTGTGGAATAGATACTGATTTTGAAATCTAAAATATAATGTGGTGAAAGTAAAACATTGTGTGTGTGCGTGTGTGTGTGTGTGTGTGTGTGTATGTGTGTGTACGTGCGTGTGTACAAGGTCTTGGACATGTTAATCATATGCTATTCCAGGAAAGTATATTCCCATGACCTAATGCTTCTTGGGGGCACCATATTTTCTGAATTTGTGTCTTCATTGGTTTCACACTGGCTGCTTTTACATGACCAACACGTCTAAAGGAGTTCTTAAATGGAGATATAGATTATGTTTCCACCATCAGTTCTTATAATTTTATAAATAAGAATTTTCCTTTCTTTATGAGGATGAGATTTAGTTTAGCATTTTTTGTGTCTTAAATATTATACTTAAATGTAATATTCTACTAGTAATTTAACAATATTTTTACTGGTGGAACTTAATGTAAACATCAAATGAGCAGTGTATTATTTTTAAATATAGACTTTTAAATTTAATTTGTATGTATGTAAGCAGGAGAATCAGGGTAGAAAATTTTATAATTCTTCAGTTATTGATATTTCACTACTGTTGAAAATATATCTGAATCTCCTATCATTAGCAGGTATCAAGACACACAATCATATGGCAAATGTCAACTTCACATTTGTTACTGAGTTTATCCTTTTGGGACTGACAGATCGTCATGAACTCAAGGTGCTCCTCTTCATATTGTTTCTTTTGATATATGTCATTTCCTTGGTGGGGAACCTGGGAATGTGTATTCTGATCCACATATCTCCCAAACTCCACATACCCATGTACCACTTCCTTCGCTCTCTGTCATTTGTTGATGCCTGTTATTCTTCAGTGTTTGCACCCACATTGCTACTGAACTTCTTTGTTGAAAGACAGACCATCCCGTTCTCTGCATGCATCCTGCAATATTTTGTGTTTGCATCACTGCTTACCACAGAGGGCTTTCTGCTGGCTGCAATGGCTTTTGACCGTTATATGGCCATTGTAAACCCTCTAACTTACACAATGGAGATGACAAAATTGATATGTGTTCTGCTAGTGTTGGGTTCATGCTTAGGAGGCACTATCACCTCATTGACACATACAATTGGCTTAATGAAGCTGTCCTTTTGTGGGCCTAATGTCATCAGTCACTTCTTCTGTGACCTTCCTCCCCTGCTGAAGCTGTCCTGTTCTGACACCTCCATGAATGAACTGCTGCTCTTGGTCTTCTCTGGTGTCATTGCCATCACTACACTTCTGACTGTGGCGCTGTCTTACTTCTTCATTGTTACTGCTATCCTGAGGATCCGCTCAGCAGAAGGCAGACACAAAGCCTTCTCCACCTGTGCCTCCCACCTGACAGCTGTTACATTGTTTTATGGCTCTATCAGTTTCAGTTACATTCAGCCAAGCTCTCAGTACTCTTTAGAACAAGAGAAGGTGGTATCTGTGTTTTACACCCTGGTGATTCCCATGCTGAATCCACTGATTTACAGTTTAAGGAACAAAGAAGTAAAGGATGCTGTAAAAAAAGCTATAGAAATGAAACGTTCCCTGCATTAAACTAAGACTGTGGGTTTCTGAGAAAATGACATCAGTTACTGATTCATGTAATAATGCTTTTGATGATAAAATAAAGTTTCAACCTACTGGGACTGTGGGGTGTGTTCAGTTTAACTACTAGTTTCTCTAGTGATAAAAAACATAACCAAGAATAATGTGGCATGATTATTGATATTGTATTTGACACCGAAACTGCAATATAAAACCCAGAGTAAGCTATGTTTCTACATATTAATAGTTAACCATATCAAACTAAAATTAAAATATCCCATTTAATAACATTTTGGGTTATATCAAATATTTTGAATAAATAGAACAGCTATATTGAAGAATTTACTGGAAGAAACAGTAACTGTGCATGACTGTTGAGAATAATCACAATGGCTTTAAGTTAACAAAGAAAAGTTCAGTGCCAATAATGTGGAAATTTTCATTCTTCATTGTGTATTAAAAGAATTTAAAAAATTGAGTCCATACTAACTTATGTTCCTACAATTATAAAAAAATTTTATTACATTTCCTTTGGGATATACAAAGACTGTAAAAAATATACATTAGAAGAGTAGATAACAATAAAATTGTAAAATAACAACTCACAGAAGTATCAGTAATGGATTATTCTCACATATTAATGGGTTGAAGGTATCCAGCTGTAGAGAAACAGACACATGACAGTTTGTCATAGTCATTCATTTGTGCATTTGTAGATTTAGTCAAATTTAGTTAAGATAGTTTAAAAAATGAGCATCTCATTAAACAATGGTCACACACAAAAAATTCTTCCTATCATTATTTCTTTAACACTACACCTGCACATGTGTACTTACCATGATTAGATCAGAAATAATCAATGAAAATAAAAGCATATATGTGAGTTATATTTTCTGTTTTGTATAAGGAAGGGAATCATCTATGGATTTTCTTTTCTGTGGGGAGTCTGGGACCCAGCTATCCTCAGATACTCAATGGTGTGTACTATGATTAAATTCTAGAAGAATGAACCTCACATAAAGGAGCATGAAGTTAAAAAGCAATCATTCAAATTTAAAACTGGAAGTGGGAATTTCTTGAAAGGAACCAAATGGATTTGAAGATCTACAGAAATGACCTATGTTTTTAAAGTTGACACACTTTTTGAAGTGTATAGATTTTGGCAATATTTATAAAAGTATATGCATAAAACCATTAGAAATTAATTGAAAGGTGTGAATTACATTGTTTTTGAGACTGAATGTGATAACGAAGTCCAGTCTGTCCTTGAGCCCTGTTGCTTTTTTTTGGCATCTTTGGTGCTGAGATTATAGTTATGCAATATAGGTCTTGTATTTTTTGTTTTTGTTTTTTAATTACAATGTTTATTTATTACATGAAGTTACATCTCCATCATAGTGCCCTCTTTCCACTCTTCCTGGTTCCATCCTCCCACCATCTGCTCCCTCACCCACCCTCCCACTCCTCTGATGTGGAGTGTCCCTACAAATTAACTCCTCTCAGTTCAACAGTCATATGAGGGCTAAGAGCTTCCTCTTGCACTGGAGGCCTACATGGTAGCACCCCTACGGCAATTTGTCCCTTGATAGGTAACAAAGTATATTTTACTAATATTTTTGGTGTGTTTTGTAGGATAGTTATCCTGTACTATATGGCTAAAATCCAATTATATGTGAATAGATGCCATGTGCATTTTTCTGAGTCTGGGTTAGTTCACCCATTATGAGCTTTTTTAGTTCCATCCATTTGGCGGCGAATTGCATGATTTCCTTGTTTCTGATAGCTGAGTAGTATTCCATTGTGTAAATGTACCACAATTATTTTATTCATTCATCAGTTGAGGGACATTTGGGTTGTTTCCAGTTTCTAGCTATTACAAATAAGGCTGCTAAGAACATAGATGAGGATATGTCCTTGTGGTTTGGTGAGGAATCATTTGCCTGGATACCCAGAAGTGGTATGTCTCGGTCTTCAGGTAGATCTATTCCAAGTTTTGTAAGATATCGCCAGACTGATTACCATAGTGGTTGTACAAGTTTTCACTCCCACCAGTAATGGAAGAGTGTTCCGCTTTCTCCACAACCTAGCCAGCATTTTAAAAGAACTGGTTCTTAAACATAACAGATGTATGCACTAAGCTTTTATTTTCTATTCATTAATATAAGTCTTGAATACTATTTTAAAATGCTAAATTGAATACTATCAATACAGTTATCTTCATTTATGATTCATCTGAAATCCAGTGAGTCTTCTACATATCAATACTACTAAATGTAAATTTAATTTTACTATTGATAAAGAGAATAAATAGATCACTGTTTTTGAACCTATCTGAGTAACTAAAAACGGTCAAAGGTCCTCTCCCATTGTTAATATATTGATCTAAGCAAATGATTTGAAAACACAAAATTAGAAGGTCAGTTTTATGAATCTTGAATATAATTATTTTACTGCTAACTGAAAGCCTGAAATGAGGACAGTTCTGATGTCTTTGATCAATTTTTCTTTAACATACTTCCTCCTAAGAGAATAAATATGGTTTGATAAACATCATTCATTCATTACACACACTAGGAAAATTTTGAATTTCTTTTTTTTTTAAATATTTACTTATTACTTCAGGTTACATCTCCATGACAGTGTCCTCTTTCCACCCCTTCCAGCCTGCCCTCCACCCTCTACCACCTAACCCTTCCATCCCACTCCTCTGGAATAGAGTGTCCCTACATAACAGTCCCCAACCCCAGCGCAGCAGTCATATGAGGGCCAAGAGCCTCCTCATACACTGGGGGCCTACAAGGCAGAGCACCACTAGGGCAAAGTGTCTCATTGACATGAAAAATCTATGTTCATGTTCTCTTTGGTGCATTGGTTGTAGTATAGTTATCCTGTACTATATGTCTAAAATCTGACTATAAGTGAATAGATGTCGTGTGCATCCTTCTGAGTCTGGGTTAGCTCACTAAGGATGAGCTTCTCTAGTTCCATCCATTTGGCTGCAAACTGCATGATTTCATTGTTTCTGATAGCTGAGTAGTATTCCATTGTGTAAATGTACTAATCCATTCTTTGGTTGAGGAACATCTGGGTTGTTTCTAGTTTCTAGCTATTACAAAAAAAAAAAAAAAAGAAAGAAAGAAAAAGAAAGGTTGCTATGAACATAAATGAGGAAAGTCTTTGTGGTTTGGTGAGGAATCATTTGGATGTATACCCAGAAGTGGTATGGCTGAGTCCCGAGGCAGAGCTATTCCAAGCTTTCTAAGGTATCGCCAGACTGACCTCCATAGTGGTTGCACAAGTTTGCACTCCCACCAGCAATGGAGGAGGGCTCTCGATTCTCCATCCCCTTACCAGCATGTGCTGTCATATGAGCTTTTGATCTTAGCCATTCTGACAGGTGTGAGATGGAATCTCAGAGTTGTCTTGAGTTTTATTTCTCTGATGATTAAGGATGCTGAGCATTTCTTCAAGTGTCTCTCAGCCATTAGGGAATCCCCCTTTGTGAAATCTCTGTTTAACTCTGTTCCCCCTTTTTTTATTGGATTATTTGGTTTTTTGGCATTTAATTTCTTAAGTTCTTTGTAAATTTTGGATATTTGCCCTCTGTCAGCTGTGGGGTTGGTGAAGATTTTTTTCCAATCTGTAGACAGAATGCCTTGAATAATAATTTTCTGACAGTATAAAAGATCATCTTCTGCTCTAACTTAAAATATCAATAAATTTCCTTCTTCTGCAGCAGGATTCTTAGTTTAGTTAATGGGTGTTTTGTTTTCTTTTGTTAGTTAGTTTGTTTTCAATATGTTACTTTATAGGCCAGGTGACATTGACCTACTATATAGTAACCAAAAGTATTCCAGTACCACTAGAAATCTTCCTGCCTCAGCTTTCCTGTTGCCTACTTTTGGAATTACAGGCAATGATAAATCACCCATGACTAATTTCTACCTTAGAAAATAAAGACATACACTTAGGAGGAAATTAGTTGTAGCTTTAAAAAATGAGAATAATTCTTATTTAAATATTTATGTAAGAGGAGAGTTGGAAACATTACTGCATATTGTCCTCCAGACATCATTTAAGGTGAAGTCAATGAAATTAGATGAAGAAAATATAAGAAACTAAGTGTGTGACATAACTTTTACTTGGACATTCAATAGAGTTAGGGTAGGAATGGATTTTGGTTATGTCTAACTTTAACTCTTCATGATATAGGGTCCACACGTATTCCTGTTCATTTCTTTGTTTGTGACTTAAGATAAAGTCATGTGTTCTAAAAAGCATGTTAAAATACTAACGAAATATTTGTTTTAAATCTGTTGCAAATTTATTTTCTGAAGTAATGTGTTCTTCTTTCTTTCACTAAATCTTTATTCATTACAAAACTCGGAAATGGAATGCCTTTTGGGAGTCATTAAGTACTTAAGAGTTTCTTAAATCCCTGGAGAATCAAAGAGAAACTTTTAATATTGAGAGAATTACAGCCCTGAGTCAAACATTTACTCCAGGGATGGTTCCATTTGAAGCAAGCAAATATATGGCAGCATAACTTATCTCAACTTGTCTTCTGACATGATATTAATGATCTTACTCATGTTTTCATTGCATGGTCTCTGTGACTTTGATTCTCCTCTGTGTGAGGATATATTTCAGTTCCACCACTGCTACTTGAAACTTTTTTCATTTGCTGAATTTGCACATCACTTTAAAAGTAAGAACTCTTAGTGTTCTGTTTAATTTTTGTTTGAGATATTGATAAAGAAACCATGGTATAGATAGTCACCAGATCCTTAAAATGGGTAGAGATGTTGATTTTTTTCTTAACCTCTAAACTAGATTTGCTTATTTGGTAATTAGATATACAATTCTATAATTTATCTACTGTTTTAATGGTTAATATTATATGTTGTGATTTTAATCTGTGTCTTGCCAAATTACTGAAAAAGACAAGTTGTAAGTTATCTATGTATTACTTTGCTTTAAGATCATCAAATATTTTTTACATCTCTTCAATACACATAGACATACACACATACACTCAAACAAACAAAATTTTTAAAAAGCAATGTATTAAGCTAAGCTAAAGGAGTGTTCAGTTCACTCTGCACCATTAAGTAATAATTACTGTTTAAAAATAAATATTTATGCTTATGATGCAAATTCTTTTAATATAGATTTGATATAGTCATCTACTTTTTATTATGTAATACTATTATTAATTTGTGGTTCTTTTTCTGAGTTTTAATAACAGTATCCATGACAAGAACCTCAAATGAACACAGAATAATGTCAGTGTTCATAATTAATTGCACTTTAGACAGTGTTCTTAGTTTTCTAGTGATCCAAAGGACTAAGGACCAGGGAAATTCACTGAATCACTTATGAAATATGTCCTCTACTCCTAGAAGAATTGATGAGAGCAGCAGAGTTCACTTCCTGCTGTGATTATGATATTTTTGTATCCTCTACTCTTTTTGGTAGCTTTTGTTGCATCTAAATAACAAGATAAAGAAGATATCAATAAATTGAACTGACAGTATACTTTAAAATAACTGGAGACAAGTTTTTAAAAGTGGCCACTTTGTTGTGAATTCTGCAGAATAATTAATGGAGACATGCCCTCTACTTGGGGATCTATACGTTGGAATGTGATTCAGAATAAGTCATATTGGCATGTTTATTTAAATCTCCAAATTGTACATGGTACTCCAGCAAAAATCTATATAATGACAGCAAAAATATAAATGAAACAAAACAAAATGAGACTAAAAGTATATATTTTAATGAACAGCTAATGTATATTTTATATGTCTTTAAAATGTGATGTATATGTGAAGAAAAATTAAAAGTTTCAGGAAACACTATACTAATAATTAGAAATGTATTTGTTGTTATAAGAGAAAGACCAATTTGTTGGACTGAAAGGAGGAACTGTTAGGGGGGAAAAGATATACCTTAAACTAAAAAAAAAAAAAAATGGATGGAGGGGGTGTGAGGGGGAAGAGGGTAAGAGGGTGAGACTGGAGTGGGGAGTAGGGAGGGGATTGTGATTGAAATGTAACTTGAAGAAATAAAAAACAAAAGAAATAAAATAAAAATAAACAAATAAAGCTTTGCCTACTCTGAAAATTTGTTTATACCATAAAAACAAATACAGTTTACAAAGAATTGTATTAATATTTTATGTATCTGGTTTATTTCTAAACATGTATTTTGGCATGAGCAACGGAAGCTACTAGAAAATAACTGCATGAGTTTCAGAGTAAGGATGATTCCAGAGGTGTTGCTTGCTAGATGCCTGTCTTTCACACAGCTAAAAAGAAAACAAATAAGCACAAGGGACTTTGTAGAAGAGTTAATTATCATGTGCAAGGCTTTATGTTCAATATCCTAAAATACACACAAAACACAGACATACACACATGAACACATGCACACACTTGTTTAAAAACAACACAGAGATCAGCACACAAACACATGCACACATACAAACTGTGTAGAAATTAATTTAAAGATATAAAGTGACTATGGTTAGAGGCAATACGCCAGTGTGTGTGGTTTCATGACCATGGTAAGCACATGTTTTACCACTGAGGCTCAGCCTAAGATCTCTTAACTTTTTAGCATACAGTGTGTTAATGTATATTTTTGCATTACTGCTATTAATGTCTATTAACATGATAACAGGAGAGTAAAAAAATGGAGATTCAGATTAAATTTCCAGCATCAGTTCCTATGTTTAATAAATGAGGGTTTAACTGGCCTTTGAAGAACATTTATTTAGCTTTTTGTGTAGGTTAAGAGTTGCATTTTAATGTTTATTTAGTTAAGAATCCTGCATTTACTTTATCTAATACTGTACATTTTTAACAAAAAAACAATGAAATAGTGCATCAAAAATCTATGAACTTTTCATTTAAGTGCTTCTATGTCTATATAAGCAGGAATACCAGAGGGGAGAATTCTTTATTACAGACAATGTGGCTAGTTTGACATTCGTAAGATATTAATCTTCTACTGTTAATGCCAATTTATCTGAATCTCCTGTTATTAACAGATACCAAGACACATATTTACATGGCTGCTGTCAACCTCACATTTGTTACTGAGTTTATCCTTTTGGGACTGACGGATCGTGATGAACTCAAGGTGTTTCTCTTCATATTATTCCTGTTGATCTATGTGATCTCACTATTGGGGAATGTAGGAATGTTCTTTCTGATACACATAACACCTAAACTCCACACACCCATGTACCACTTCCTTAGCTGCTTATCATTTGTAGATGCTTGGTATTCTTCAGTATTTGCCCCCAAAATGTTATTGAACTTCTTTGTTGAAAGAGAGACCATCACATTCTCTGCATGCATCCTGCAATATTTTTTGTTTGTATCCCTGCTTACCACAGAGGGATTTTTGCTGGCTGCAATGGCTTATGACCGATATGTAGCCATTGTGAACCCATTACTATATACAGTGGCTATGACTAAAATGGTTTGTGTTGGGCTGGTGTTAGGTTCTTGTATAGGAGGTTTAATCAATTCAGTTACACATACTGTTGGCTTATTGAAGCTGTCCTTTTGTGGGCCTAATGTCATCAGTCACTTCTTCTGTGACCTTCCTCCCCTGTTGAAGCTGTCCTGTTCTGACACTTCCATGAATGAACTGCTGCTTTTGGTCTTCACAACCATCATTGCAATGATTACATTCTTGACAGTGATGATCTCCTACATCTTCATTGTTGCTGCTATCCTGAGGATCCACTCAGCAGCAGGCAGACAGAAAGCCTTTTCCACCTGTGCCTCACATCTTACAGCTGTGACTCTGTTCTATGGCTCCATCAGCTTTAGCTACATTCAACCAAGCTCTCAATACTCCTTAGAGCAAGAGAAGGTGGTGTCTATATTTTACACCCTAGTGATTCCCATGTTAAACCCGCTGATTTATAGCTTAAGGAACAAGGAAGTAAAGGATGCTGTGAAAAGGCTTGTGGAGATAAAATATTTCTCTTGTTGATTTAAGACAATATGACACAAAATACTGAATTAAGTAATAATGTTTATAAAAATTCAATAAAGGTAAAAATAACTGTTATTATAGTGTTCTTTCAAGTTTAATAATGTGTACTAAGAATAAATTCAATAATATTATACCATAAATCATAAATGTATAGATAATATTTTGTTATAACTTAAACCCCAGGCTCTGACCTAAGATATTTCTCTGAGATAATTAGTAATAGTTACATTTCCTCATATGAAATTCATGTAAATATGTGTATTTTTGATTTAGATATACATATGTAAAATATAAATATTCAGACAGATTAGTAAGGATACCATAAGAGAAAATATAAAAATAGTTAAGTTTTACCAACTGTAAAATGTATTTTGGTTTATTCTCTTTTTTGATAAAAATAATTTTCAAGCACAATAGTGTTGGTATTTGGTACATCTACAACATAGTCAGATATATGCTTAAAATTTTCTTTAGTTATTTATAGTCTAATACTTTAAAGTAAATGTGCTGTGAACCAGGAGGGGTGAAAAGAGGGTACTATGCTGGAGATGTAACTTAATAAACATTATAATAAAAATACCTTGAAGATTCTACCAACAACCAAGCTGCTACTTGCCATTAATACCTTCTGGCACAGACAAAATAATTTTTCTACAACGAAGTGTCACTGAGCTTCTCAGCTATTCTTCAGAACAGGGCACATGTTCAAGAGGGTTTAGACAAAATAAATGAACTCCATGATTATGTGTTCTTAAATCTGATACCTAATATTTTCTATATGAAAATTTGGGCAATTTCTCTCTAATGATTTTGGGTCAGTTGTTATATAAGTTATATGAAGTTAATTATTTATGGTAGCAGGGTTAAGAGGAATAGTAAGATGTAATTGATCTAATAGGGAAAAACTGAAAAGCAAGGACTTCTAAGGGAAGGGAAAATGAATTAAAGATAGGTGGAGGAGTGTAAGAAAATAACAATATTGATGACTGAAAAAAGGCAAATGGAATCATACTATTAACTATTTACAAAAAGCAGTAAAAAAAAAACCCTACAGCACATGTGATTCAGTGTATAAATATACATATATAGTTTTCATGAACTTTTTTTGTCTGGGCTGATGATACTCAATCCAAGACCCAAAAACCACCTGACAAAAACCCCAATATCAGAAGAGATATGAGAATGCCTTTTTTGAGTTGTTGGCCAGAGTTTATAAAAGATATTAACAACATGTATACCATTACTGTTGTCCTTCGTAATGTACCAGAAGTGAAACGTAACTCCTTATTGCTGAAGACACCATACACTTCAGAAGCAGGACCCACAGAGTCCTAAAATATAACTCACCCGATTGTCTCCTCCCTGAGGAATAGCTTCCTGGCATCAAAGTCACTATATGTTCATCCAAAGGATGGAATCACCAAACTATGATTCCTATTAACCACATCAACAACCAGCATGATATTGTAACACTATGGTTACCTATAGGTGCAATAATGGCACATATAACATGGCTATGGCCAACATTTCTGTAATTGGACTTAATAAATGTTCAATAAGAGGAATACCAATTCTGGTACTGGAAATCTAGTTAGCTATTCAGTGGTGGTAAAATCATGGTTGTTGGAAGAGAATATACTACCACTACTTTACTAATCCAATGTAATTACTAACAACTATTTATATAAAAGATAAATGCAATCTTTAGCCATCATCAAGGAAACTTCTTTTTGCAACAAAGTGAGATTGCTACAGAAAAACACAATA
Organism: Lophiomys imhausi; assembly: GCA_907164525.1. Lineage (NCBI taxonomy): Eukaryota > Metazoa > Chordata > Mammalia > Rodentia > Muridae > Lophiomys > Lophiomys imhausi. The sequence goes on along the minus strand of CAJQZJ010000309.1, from coordinate 3,090,985 downwards.
AATCAATATGCAGAGTTGTAGAGCCAAGTCCCAAGGAATACATCTATAAAATGCTCTCATATCTAAGGCTTGGGGAACATTGTATAAGTAGGGACAGGAAGATTGTAAGAACCAAAGTATCAGAAAGATTGCTGGAGATTATGTTGCCTAAGAATATCAGAAGCTGTACCATAAAATATCACTAACATGGCTTCTGGAACATTAGATGAACAAGGATAGTACCAATGGACATGCCAAACTAATTGTGGAAAAGTCCTTGAGTCCTGAAATCTAGAGAAAGAAATACAAGCAACTGAGAAAATTTGAGAGAGGAAGATGTGGTCTTTTCCTTGCAAGAGCACATCAACCAGTGTCCAGTGCCAAATAGTGAGCCCTGTAAACATGTATATAAATAACATTATATGGACTCAACAAGTTATATTTGGGAATACGTATGTATATACAAAAACATGTGCATGAAATAAAAACTAATGAAAAAAAGACCATGGATCTGAAGGAGACCAGGGAGAAGTATATGATAATTTTTTAATGGAGAAAAGGGAGAAATGCTATAATTTAAATATAAAATAAACAAAGATATGGAAATTAAATTATAGGTTGATTACTGACCCTTCCATGAGGGTCCAGAAACTAGCAAGTAAGCACTTAGTAAATAAAAACTGTGCCAAGGAAAATACTGCTTAACCTTTGTTCCCTGGGAAAAATAATCATTTAAAAAAAAATGATTTTATTATTTAATTTATATTGGTGTGTTTAAATAATTGCATATACTAAAATCATTATTCCAGTTTACTGCCACTTTTGTATGCAGTTGTATATTTTTTTGGTTTCCAATGACTTATATTAGTGACATAATTATGCATTTTATTCTTCAATTAATAACATTTAGAATGCCTTAGAAACCTACATTGAACTTTGTTTTATAGTTTGAATCCAGCATTCAATTATCTTCTCTACTCATTGTTTCATTGTGACAAAATGTTGATTAAGAATTATATACAAATGTCCTAATTGGCTATATTAGCAATATCACACAGTATCTATTTATGAAAATATGCAGAGGAACATAACTAAACCTATGCATTTCCAATTAAATCCCATTCAATTCTTTTGTCTTTTCACATGAATATACATATATATTTCAAATTGAATTATATATATATATACATCCATTAATTACTACCAATAACAATATACTTATAGAATGATTTGACTATAGAAGGATGGATAATATAATAATGTATGCCACATATTATATGTTAATGCACATATAAAATAGGTTAATTATATTTTAATATGAAAGTAGAAAATAAATTTTCCTGCTTGTAGTTTCATCATAGTGGTACATAGTGTTTGGAACAACAACAAGGTCTTTAACTTCCTCAGGGTTACCTGTAGGTTATGTAATAAATCCCAGTGATTACAGTGCTCTGGGGATTCCATCCTCCAAAGGCAAAAAGCCAAATATATACTCAACAGAAGGGAAATCTAGAGATGGACCACCTCTGTTTCTTCCTACCAGGTAGGTGTCCTGCTTTCATATCCCAATACATCCTGTATAAATGCCTTCATAGGGTTTCAAAGTGAGCAATGTCCCCCATCCCAAAATAGAAAGTGATGCAAAGTCACATGATTCTAGTCATTCTTGATCACGTACTTCAGGAAATAGATTCAGGCAAATGCCACAATCAATGATTGCTTCTGAGACTCACTGTAAGTTTATTCTACATTTCCTCAAATCGCTATGTTTCATGGTGTATATATTTATTGTTTGCAAGTTGAAAATATTTCTTTGAAGAAATATTTTCAAATCTAGAAGGATTCCTATAAACTGTTGAGGTTTGTCAATTTGAGTAAAGAATCAATAACTAAATTTTGGTTTCATTATCAGTGCTAAGTGGCAGAATGGAAATATTAACTTATTGAAATATAACTTATTTTTAAGCAAAAGAGAACAGATGACATATTACAAAGTTTCAATTAGTCAAATTAAAATATTAGTTATGAATTCACTGAAATTAAACAAGATCAGAAAATATTATAAATTCATTTTTCTTAAAGTAAAATAAAATTAGGGCAAATGCTGAACATTATTAAAATTATTTTTAACTCCAAAATGTGATTATGAAGTTACTTAGCACAAAAATATTTTGTCTTTATTTTCTGTGGTTCTTAGCCTTATATCAGCAGTGAATATGTAGGCACCCTATGTTAGGTGTTACAATTTTTCAGCATGCTTCCAGGTGATATTCAAAATTTCCCCTTGAAATAAGTTTGAAGACAGAGCTACTTGGTTTTAAAAAATCAGAGCACTCTTTTAGAAAACAAGTCATCTTTTTATTTGTAGTTTAAATAAATTACAGAAAGCTAATGCTAATTTGTAATATTTCACTTGTCATTTAATATGAAGAAAGAAATCTAAGCCCCTACTTTTTCATCCTTTACTCTGTTATAACATGTCAGGGAAATATCTTCCTCAGGTGATTTGGGTACCCTGATTGTAGAATATGATATTTATGAATGTTCAGCTCACATGAAGTTTTCTGTCAAATGTATATGAAATATTCTCTGAGTTTGTCTTACAGGAACGTCTTGTACCCTAGCATACTATATATTCCTTAACTTCCTTAATTATGAATTTCCTGTAAACATTATTGTCCCACACCTCTAAATATGTTAGACATCAACAAATCACATTAGCTATTTGATGTTATATCTTGAAACTAAATTATCATAATGTTCAACTTTTGTGAATTAAAAGCTAGAGCTGTAAGTCATCAAGTAGGTCATAAGAACATACATTCTTGTTTAAAGTTCAACCACGCCCATGTTTTAAGAGGTTAAAGGACAAAAGAAAAGCAAGCAAAGCACTGTGAAAAAAAATCTCATGTTGCCTAAACCATACTTAAGAGTAAAACACTGCAGGGAGTCAAAGCATTTATGGTAAGTGCTATTTACTGCCTAAAAGGCTAAATTTGTCAAGCAGTGGAGCAAGGTAATTTAAAGAAGTAAATCTCATTATTATAAGCCATTTACACTTCAGAGTGCATATTCCTTAAGTCTCATTTTCTTTTATTATTTGCTATAAAATAAATTCAACGTTTTCTATGTGTTTATATTTATAAAGACATACATGCATATATATTTAGCAAATTTATATTGTGTTTTACTGTTTAACTTACCTAAATATGATACAGAACATGCTAGATCATTTTTTGCATTTAATTTTTTTTTTACTTTTATAAATTAAAAGCAAAGGAATAAACTTCTAGACAATAGTAGTATCTTAGTTAATTTCTATTGTTATGAGGAGACACCTGACCAAGATTTTTTTTAATTCTTCTCTCATACTTTACATCCAGATCAGTTTTCACTCCCTCTACTTCTTGCAAAGTGGTAAATGTTGGAAGAACTTTTGTTTTCTTGATTGTTTTATTCTTTCGTAGTAGGTGTTCACCCCTGGAAGGTAAAGTTCTTCATTTTCATTCTGATTGTAGAACACTCTGTTACCCATGACTGTTGGAACATTGTGTGAAGGAGCTACTCATACATATCACCCCCCACATAACAGAACTTGCAAGCAGAAGGGGGTCTAGATAGGAAAACAACAGGATTCAAGGAGATGGGCCTCTGTATATTCAATTGTTGATTGCTAACTTGGCAAAGAGATAAGTGCTATCCTGATCTTGGTATTGCACATCACTAGTCTTATAGTTTGTAAATATTTATCCTTCCTCATTTGCCTATTAGCAATAATAAAGTTCTGACACACAATATCTGGGCAAGGATTTGAGGCACAACTTTTAGGCAGAGAGAGAGATGCTGGGAGAAGAAGGAAATGCAAGAGAATCAAGGAAAAGACACAAGGTCTTGGCAGGTCATGGCAAGATAGCTGGGATAAGTTGAGAGTAGCTGTGAGACTCCCCAAGCTAAATGTCCTAAGCCTTAAAATAATAAAAAGCCTCTGTGTAATTACTCATCCTGCTTGTGGGTTAGAGGAAGTCCCACTATACATGACCCTTTGACTAAACTCTCTACCAGGGGAAAAAATGACTTGATTCTTACTGTGTCTCTCAAAGAGCAGTGTATTTTTTTTTCAAAGTCTTCCTTCATATAACACATAATGCTAATTTTTAAAAATTAACTTTTATTTACTTATTTATTTATTCAAGTAACATCTGGATCACAGCCCCCTCCCTCCACTCCCCACACCCTCTTCCCCCTCTCCCTCCTCTCCTTCTTCTTTGGTGAGGGGGGAATCCCACACCTATGAACCTCCCTTAGTTCAACAGTCATATGATGACTAAGAGCTTCCTTTTGCACTGGTGTCTAACATGGCAGCCCAACTAGAGTAAGGTGTTCCACTAACAGGCACTGTAAGTCATGACAGACACTGCCCACCCCCACTTGCTAAGGAATTTATATAAAGGCCTAGTTACCTATTATCTACATGTGTATAGGGGGCCTAGGTCTGGGGTATATATGTCTTCTGATTCTTTTTTTTTTTCTTTTCCTCCAGGTTTTGGTATTCCTCTTCTCTCTCTTATACATGTTTCCCAGAGCTCCACCTAATTGTTGGCTCTGTTTCTCAACATCCATTTTGATTCTCTACTGGGAGGAGTTTATCACAGGGTAGTTGTGCTACAATCTTGTTCCTTTGGGTCTGTGGATTGTGGGATAGTTATCCTGTAACTAAATCTCTAAAATCCAGTTATAAGTGAATCCATGCCATGTTTATCTTTCTGGGTTTGGGTTAACTCATTCAAAATGAGTGTGTCTAGTTCAATCCATTTGGTTGCAAATTGCAGGATTTCCTTGTTTCTGAATGCTGAATAGTATTCCCTGTGTAGATGTACTATGTTTTTTGTTTGTTTGTTTGTTTGTTTTTTATCCATTCTTCAGTTGAAGGACATCTGCATCTGGATTGTTTACTGTTTCTAACTATTACTAATAAAGCTGCTATGAAAAGAGTTGAGCTGATGTCCTTGTGATTTGGTGAAGAATCTTTGGATATATGCCCAAGAATGATATGGCTGGATCTTGAAATAGAACTATTCCCAGTTATTTGAGATATGTTTTTAAAAGCTAATTTTTCACAATTGGCTAATTGAATTCAACTTGAGTTATTATAGTTGATGGAAACTTTGCAATTCTTAAAATATGATAATGGAGTAATTTCATGACTACAGACTCTATTCTCTGCACATTTTCCTCAACACTCTGGTTATTTGCAGATCTGCTCTATTAGAAGGTCACCAATGGCTGACAGAAATTTGAGTGTGAAAACTGAGTTTATCCTCCTGGGACTGACTGAAGACCCTGAACTGAATACCGTACTCTCAATGTTGTTTCTCTTAATCTATGTTATTACAGTAGTAGGCAATTTGTGGATCATCATAATAATTTCAGCTACTTCCCAGCTTCATACCCCCAAGTACTTTTTCCTTAGTCATCTGGCTTTCTTAGATTTCTGCTATTCATCAGTCTTTCTTCCCAAAATGCTGATAAACTACTTGGTAGGACAAAAAAGCATCTCGTATCATGGCTGCCTCCTACAGTATTCCTTTGTCAACATGTTCCTGACTGCAGAATGCTTCCTCTTAGCTGCAATGGCCTATGATCGGTATCTTGCCATCTGCAGTCCCCTTCACTACAGACTTCTCATGACCCCCACATTTTGCATCTACCTGGTGTCTGCCTCTTATCTGCTGGGATGTGCCAACTCACTTACTCACCTGAGGAGCCTTCTCAATTTGACTTTCTGTGGGTCCAACGTCATTGATCACTATTTCTGTGACATTCCATTGCTCTTTAAGATCTCCTGCTCTGATACCTATCACAGTGAGGTTTTATTCATTGTTCTTTCTGGGGCTACATCTATAACTACATTTCTGATAGTAGTTGGTTCTTATCTGGGGATTCTTACCACTGTCCTGAAAACACATTCTGTTAGGGGAAGTTTTAAGGCTTTATCCACATGTGCCTCCCACCTAACTGTAGTAACACTCTTCTATGGAACAGTGATATCTACTTACTTTGGAATCAGCTCAAACTTTACACAGGATACAGAAAAAAATCATATCTGTGTTTTATACGCTTTTGCTGCCAGTACTGAATCTTTTGATATACAGTGTGAGAAACAAAGAGGCCAAAGAAGCCATGAGAAGAATGATTAAGAGAAAAGTATTTGCTCAGTAAACATGAAGTTCCTAGCAGAGATGATTAGGACACATTTATTGATTCTGTTGACCAAGATGTGGTTAAATACATGCAGTGTTTCAAGTAAGAGAAAGTAAGATATTGGAAAGCAGTTCATATGCAACACATATTCATGGTAGGCTTTAAGTTTTCAACATTTTATATGCATTAATTAATTACTCATCATACATTTTATTATCTCATATACATGGCATTATATATAAATATTATATATGACATATTACCCTATTATATATAATGTCATAAAATTACACTTCCCCAATCCCATAAGACCTATTGTTTTCCTATCTAGACCCTTTCTTCTTGCAAGTTCTTTTGGGGGAGTAATATGAGTATCTCCAAGAACTGCATTAAGGTTACTGAAGGGACATAGGTGAATGCTTAGTTCTGTCAAAAGAAAATTCATGGAATAGAAATCAAAGCTTATTCATATTCATTGTAATCACACAAAAGATTCACTTTCTCAACAATTATAAACCCATATTTATATACCTAGTTTAATGGTGGAAGGGGAGACAGAATAGGAAAACTTTTATGAAAACAGATGTTTAGTGTGACATTAAAAGCAGATAGGAAATATTTGCAGTGTTTGCTTCATGCTACTATAAGTGAGCTTTTTCTCTTGTTTTCTAGTAACAATAAAACCCCACATGGAAAGGCATGGAAAGTATCCATGGTATTTTCTCTATTTCCTAATGCCACAAAAAATGGATTATTGTCATCTCTGTTTTCACAAGTTTCTGTCATAATATAGATAAGAACACTCTGACAGATTCTTTTTCCCCTTGCAGAATCTCAGAAGTATTTTCTTAAACCAATTTAATGTCACTGATATTTGCTTTTCACTTTTGCAATTATCAAATGATGATTCTGAAAAATCTAATGTCCTCTATAATACATTGGCTTCATTTTCCATCATTGACTATTTTAAAATAATATTGTCAGTTTTCTTCAAGAACAGAGGAGAAAAAGAGAGAGAAAATCACATAAATATTCATAATTAAGGAGAAGAACTGATTATAGAAGCAAATTGTATATACATCTTTTTTCTTTACAACTCCCCAAGGCTAAACAATTTTACAGATACTACAATTTATACCTGAGAGCAGACCACTTGTCAGATATGTCTAAAATCTGAGAGATAGCCACACCGTTTTATGTTTATTGATAAGCTTCTTCTAGTTCACATTAATAAATAGCTCTTAATTATTATATTTCCATTACCATATTTCAATTAAAACTGTAGAAATTGAAATATTTAGTCAATACTAGGAGTTGTTGATTTCCCTCATGGAAACATTATATCTTTAAGTTTAATAGAATTATTGCAACATCAATGCAAATATCATTGATTATTCCAGAGTATACTGAAACTCATGAAAAATTGGAACTTAAAAACTTCTTTAATATAATGTAGTCTTTTGAAATGCTATCGCATTTTAAAAACAAAATGATACTCAGAAACATGTGTTGCTTATATTCATATATTATTTTGTTTATCTTGTTTGAGAGTGCAATAAAATCTTTGTTCCCATTGTTGCTATGTCTAGAGTTGACAAGGGAGCACATACTACCCATTCTATCTGACATATCTGTAATGTTACTAATAGGATTGTAAGTTTGTAAAAGTTAAGTTCTTGTTTCCAGAAAAAATAAATAACTCAAGTATTAGTGTATGCAGATAAGTAAACATCAAAATATAAATATGGTTATACATTTTCAGTTTTCATATTCTGACAATCATTTATTGATTCTTACATAATAGGAAAAATTATTTTTGTTTCTACATATACCATGGTTTATCTCAGAATGATATGATGGAAAATATTTGCATCACATTTCACCAAAATGCATGTTTGTAAATAAGCAGTATAATACATTTTCAAAAACAGATCAAAAATGGTTCTCAGATTAGAGCAAGAGCCTTTTAAATGACAGCTCATTATTATACTTCTTGAGTTGACCAATTCATTCCCTTTTAAATATTGAGTAAGAGGACTTTTAAACTTTATAAAAGTTTGTACATGATTATATAGTTGTCCTGATTAGTTTTCTGCCAGCTTGAAATAAGCCAGAGTCATCAGCGAGGGGCCTTAAATGATAAAATGCCTCTAGAAGATTGGGGTACAGAAAAACTTGTAGCATATTTTTTATATATATGGTGGAGGAGATTCCAGACCATTATGGATGTGGCCATCCCTCAGCTGATGTCCCTGTGTACTATGAAAAAGCAGGATAATCAATCCATGGTGACCAAGCCAGTAGGCAGCACTACTCCATGACCTCTGCATCAACTCTGGTCTGCTGTCCTGACTTCCTTCAATAATGAACAATGACTTGGAAATTTAAGCCAAATAAAGCACATTCTTCACTACATTGCATTGGTCATGGTATATATCACCACAATAGTAGACCAACCTAAGATACTAGTATGCTTGTTTACACATGATTTTGTTTTTGTGAGTTTAGTTACTCATAGGGAAGAATTAGACAAATAATAGAGTAAAATATTGAGAATGATATATTCTGTTAGAGTAGGAAATTATATTAATTAAATTTTGTAACAGATATCCATGCAAGAAAAGATCAATACAGCTAGTCCTCCATGTATCTACTCCACATCAACCAACCAGAGGTTGAAATCATAAGAAAAAAAGAACTAAAAATAATAAAGAAACAAAAATACAGAATGATAACTATTGACATACAATTAGGCTCTATAAATTGTATGAAATATTAAGGATAGCATCATTAAGTTTGGAATCTTGAGGAGGGATTCTAAGATGGAGGAGCACAATGTGCAAAGTATCTGAAAAGCAAGGAGTTGTGCTCAGTCACTGTGAAGCTTGTGACACCTTGCTACTGATTGTGAAATGCAGATGGCATCTGTTTCCCAAGTGAATGCTGGGACTAGTCACATCCTAGAAGAGGTACCCAAGGCTTCAGGAGCAAGCAGTCTCTGGTCCCTTGGCACTACTTGCCATCTTGAAGAGAACTCTCAGGCCCAGGTGACAAGCAGATCCAGCCTCCAGTTCATGATTCTATCTGACTTCCTGAGAAGAGCAGCTGGGATACCAGAGGCACATGCATCTAGCCTTTGGTGCCCAGTGAATTCATGAATTATCCACTGACCTGAGAAAGGGCCCCAGGACCAGTTTCAACCAGCCACAGGGCCTCCAGCTCTACTCACCTTTCTAGTTCTAACCTCCACATGGACCTACCTGCCTTCTCTAGGAGACCAGGCATATGTCAAGATAGTCCAGGTTAAACAACACCCACCCCAATATCCTACCTGTGAGTACAATGGACAAACAGTCATCAGAGGTGAGTTGTAGGCTATTCTCTGAGATTGGGTATTTTGCGCACAGCCATTCTCATCATCACAAAGAGGTCCTCAGGGTTATCCAGCCTCTGACTCAGGGCCTTTCCAAAGGGCATCAGGAACAACTAGTCAACACCCAGGAAAACAAGATGGCAAGAGGTCAGTGTAAGAACAAAAACAACAAATCCCAGGGTCAAAAGGTACTACTGGAACTCAGACATCCTACTATTGTAAGACCTGGATGTCATATCATACCTAAAGTGCAAGAAAACAACTTTAAATCTGACATTGTGAAAATGATAGAGGCCTTAAAAGAAGAAAACAAATCCAGCAAGGAAATACAGAAATATACAAACAGGTGAAGGAAATGAATAAATCTCTTAAAGAAATTAAAGACAAACAGGAAAATACAATCTAATGGAAGAAGGAAATGAATGTTCAAGATCTGAAAATGGAAATTGAATCAATAAAGGAAAACAAACTGAGACAATTCTGGAGATGGAAAACCTAGGAAAGAGAACATGACATACCGACACAAGTATCACCAATAGAATACAAGAGATGGAAGACAGAATCTCAGAGGTAGAAGATATGTTAGAAGAAATTGTTGCATTGTTCAAAGAAAACTCCAAGTGTAAAAAGCATCAAACACAAAACACCCAGGAAATTTGGGACATTAAGAAAAGACCAAACCTAAGAATGATAAAAATAGATGAAGGAAAAGATTCCCAACTCAAACGACCAGAAAATATCTTCAACAAAATCTTAGAAGAAAACGTCTATAACCAAAGGTAAGATGTGCCTATAAACATACAAGAAGCTTACAAAACACCTAATTGATTGTATCAAAAGAGAAAATCCTCCCAGCACATATCAATCAGAACATTAAGTGTACGAAACAAAGAAAGTATTAAAAGCTGCAAGGGATGAGGGCCAAGTAACATAAAAAAAAAAAAAATCCTATTAGAACTACACCAGACTTCTCAGCAGAGACTTTAAAACCCAGAATGGCATGAAGAGGCAATGCAACCTCTAAGAGATCACAGATGCAAGCCTAGAATACTATACTCAGCAAAACTTTCAATCACCATAGAAGAAGGAAACAAGATGTATTATGAAAAAAAAAAACAACATCTTAGCATAAATCCAGGTCTGCAGAAGACACTAAAAGGAAAATTCCAACACAAAGAGGCTAACTACACCCAGGAAAACACAGAAAATAAATAATTCCTCTGCAGAAGAAACAAAAGAAGAAAAGCAAAGACACACTACAACCACCAACATCAGAAAAGGAACTAATAATCATTGGTCATTACTCTCTCTCAATATCAAAAGACTCAATTTCTCAATAAAAAGACACAGGGTAACAGAGTGAGTGCATAAAGAGGACCATCATTCTGCTGCATACATAAAACATACCTCAGTAAAAAAGAGAGAAATTAGCTCAGAGTAAAGAGCTAGAAAAACGTTTTCCAAGGAAACGGACCCAAGAAGCAAGCTGGGTAGCCATTCTAGTATCTAATAAAATAAACTTTCAACATACATTAATCAAAAGTGATGCGGAAGGACACTTAACACTCATCAAAGGAAAATTCCACTAAGATGGCATCTCAATTGTGAACATCTGTACACTAAATACAGGGGCACCCACATTTGTAAAAGAAACATTACTAAAGCTTAAATCATACATCAACCCCCACATGTTAATAATAGTATACTTCAACATGACACTATCACCAATGGACAGGTCACTGAGACAAAAAGTAAACAGAAAAATAATAAAACTATCAGAGGTCATGAATCAAATGGATATAACAGATATCTATGGAACTTTTCATCCAATCACACAAGAATACATGTACTTCTCAGCATCCCACAGGACCTTCTCCAAAATTGACCATAAAGTTGTTCACAAAGCAAGCTTCACCCAATACAAGAAACGTGAAATATCCTCTTGTATTTTATCAGAGCACAATGGCTTATAGCCAGACTTCAACAAAAACAGAAACAGCAGAAATCCTATAGTCATGGAAACTGAACAACTCTCTACTCCATAACCAATTGGTCATGGAAGAAATAAAAAGAAAAAATGAAAGACTTCCTACAATCCAATGAAAATAAAGGCACAACATATCCCAAACTTATGGGACACAATGAAAGCAATGCTAAGAAGAAAGTTCAAAACTCTAAGTACCTTAGGAGGCAAATTGGAGAGATCTCTTATCTCTTACTAACAAATTAACAGCACACCTGAAAGCTCTAGAAGAAAAACAAACAAACACACCTATGTGGAGTAGACTTCAAGAATTGGTTAAATCTTGCTGAAACCAATAAATTAGAAATAAAGAGAACAATACAGAGAATCTACCAAACCTAGAGTTGATTCATTGAGGAAATCAACAACATAGACAAATCCTTAGCCAATTTAACTAAAAGGCAGAGAGACAATATTGAAGTTAACAAAATCATAAATGAAAAGTAGGACATTACAACAGACACTGAGGAAATCCAAAGAATCATTAAATTTTATATCAAAAGTCTGAACTCCATGAAATTGGAATCTCTAAATAAAATGGACAAGTTTCTTAATAGGTATCAATTACAAAGTTAAGTCAACATCAGATTAACAATTTAAATAGTACAAAGGAAATAGAAGCAGTCATCAAAAGTCTCCCAACCAAAAAAGTCCAGGACCAGTTGGTTTCATTTTTTTTTTTACTTTATTTTTTATTTCTTCAAGTTACATCTCAATTGAAATCTCCTCCCTACCCCGCCTCCAGTCCCAACCTCCCACCCTCTTCCGCCTCAACCCGCCCATCCCCTTCCTTTTTTTTTTAAGTTTAAGATATATCTTTTCCCCCCAACAGCTCCCCCTTTCAGTCCAACAAATGTCTCTTACTCTTATAATAATAAATACAATACAAAACAACAGAGGTAATTAGGCCAAAATTATGAGAGTTATATGGCTTGGCATACAATCCCAATGTCCAGTCTATATGTATTTGGCACCTGACTTCAACATTCTACTGTCGATCTATCTCCATGAGTTTAAAGTTCTATATCTAACTCAACTTTCATCACAATTTAAAAAGCATCTTCTTAGAACACCCTCTTGATTCCCAAACAACTCAAAATTTAACTATGAGACTCTAGCTATCTATTCTTCAACCACCTCAGAGACCTGAGAGGGACAAATATATCTGATTATATAGGAAGTGCAGGGCTGCAGCTTCCCAAACTAAGAAATGACATACCAGTTGCTGCCTGGACAGCTCCAATTTTCTCTCCATACATTACAGCATCAATCTTCAGTCATTTGGCCCCATTTCTCTGACAGACATTGATTGTAGAGCAGGGGTTATGAAGGACTCGCCTACCCTGTCTTGGCAGAGCTAGGCTGTCGAATTACCTGCTTCCAAGTTTTGTCCTTTTTGGACAGCAGTCTGTCTACAGTTGAAGCAAGGGGTTTTTCCTACCCTGTCTTGGCAGAGTTAGGCTGTCGACTTCCCCGCTACCAAGTTTTGTCCTTTTTGGACAGCAGTCTGTCTGCAGTTGGTGCAAGGGGTTTTTTCATGCCAAGAGAAAGGCTTGCCACCAATTCAACCATCTTACAGTGGAGGTTCTTCGATGCTTATCCTCTACTTGGAGTAGAATAGGGTTGCCGTCAGGCGCTGATATGTCTTGATATAAAAAAAAATCTTGATTTAAGATAACATCTTTGAATGCCATATTCTGCAGATCTCAAGGGGTTTTTGAAGATGCCCTATCCATCTCTTGTATTTAGATAAGCAAATGTTGCTTGTCTCTTAGCAACTTGATTACTGGGTAGTTTAGAGAATATCTGTGATAGACTGTCATAGTAGCCAACAAAGAGACATGTTTGCATGACTAGGAGTTTGTTTTAACTATCCTAGACCGTTTTAGACGGTTGGTATCAAGAGGTCAGAGCTTCACATTTTATTTTTAAGTATCTCTAGGTATGATATCATTGGGAAGCATTACCTTTAAATTTGTATCAATATACAAAGATCTATTCAATTGTGGTTAAATATACTCTTAATTATGTATCAATATACCAAGATCAATGCCTATGTAGCCCAATATAATCTTAATATTACGTCCATATGCAAGGGTCAATACCATTGTGGCCAACTATAATCTTAATTTTGTATCAATATACAAAGATCAATACCGATGTAATCCAATACAATCTTATTTTTGCACAATAAACAATGGTCAATACCACTTTAGCCAAATAACCTACTAATTTTGTATCAATATACAAAGGTATAAGGGCATATTCAATAATCTGCCCCTTCTTCTTGGACCTTCCTGTGCTATGACTATATCTCATTTTTCTCAAGCCCATGCACTCCTACATAGGAGAGGAAGAAGGATACAGAAAAGGAAAAGTAGGAATTCCCTGGGGCTAACCTCCAAAACCCATTAAGACAGGACCATTTATCAGCTTGTAGACTCTTCCCCTACATAACAGAGTTTTCAGTTATCCTTCAAATAACCAAAAAGATGGGCGGAGAAACACCCTCCCCACCCTCTGGGCATGGGACGTCGCTCTCTTAAAGTGACTTCCTGCTTATTTGGGTCGTAGTAGACCTGTTTGGGGCCCCAACCCAAATGGGAAAAATGATTAAAAATGTTAGTACAATCCTTTTATGTTCAGTCCTTCTGTTCTCAGCTGTTTAGATGACCTAAGGGGTTTGTAGGCAGAAGCTGATCTTGCAGGCTTCACTGAGGTTCCGGCCGGGGCATTGTGTAGAGCTGAACGGTCCCAGCGACACTGGATTGCAGTGGTGGTTGCAGGCCCCCGATGGAGACAGCTATTGAGGAAGTCTGCCAGGCAGAATCAACTGGGTCACTCATCCTCCTTGGTGCCTGATTCTGCTCTCTGCTGAGGATGCCGCTGTCCGCCGTCCCCGGGCTCCCCTAATGGACACTTCGATTCTCCTGGAACGATAAGAACAGAGCCCTGCCCCAATCCCAACCCTAGGACAATTGCCCTCTTTTTTTTTTTTTCTGGGGGGATGGGGGGGGCTAGGTAGTACTTCTCCTGAAGCAAATTTGGCCTTCTGACAACATACAAAGCGTTATCTTTCAATCCGGGTTAAAGTAGAAATCATTCTGTCTCCTTGGAGCTAAACCAGCTCTAGTGTATATATTTTGAGATCCCAAAGGACAATCTGCCTGCATCGAGAAGGCCTTTTGTAAGTAGCCTCCAAACCTAGGTCCCTCCAAATCCCATGTGTGTGTCTCTGAACTCTAATTATTGGGAACAGGGACCTGTGTTTCTCATCTGAAGGGATCAAAGATGTGTTCCACCACTCCTGGATCGAAGTCTTTCTCTATTTAGAGTTTACCCTGCATCAGGCTGACCCTGAACTCCGGGATGTGCCTCTTTCTGTCTCCAGTGTGCTGGGAGCTGGGACCAAGGGTGTACTCTTCTTGAATGGTGGGACCAAGAGTATGCACCCTCACCACCCCGCTCCGTATGACTCCAGAGTACATAAGACCACCAACTCTAAGGTGCCCCCCCCCCCGTCTCCGCTGAAGTCAAAGGCATGGGCCAATACCACAATTCTCTTGTAGTTTACCTTAGCTCCACGTCTTCTCTACACCTGGAGGTCTGCAAATCCAGGCCGAATGGCTGTATCCTCTGTTCCATTCACAGTGTTTCAGCCCTGCCCCATGCCTTTTTTTTTTTTTCTTCTAGTTAATAAATTTATTTGTTTGTTGCTTCAGGTTACATCCTTATCATATTGTCCTCTTTTCCCGCTTCCCAGCCCCACCCTGCCATGCTCTACCCCCTGACCCTTCCGTCTTGTTCCTCTAGGGTGGAGTATCCCTGCCTAACAGTCTCTCACCACAGATCAGGAGTCATATGAGGGCAAAGCGCCTCTTCATTCACCAGGGGCCTAAGAGGCAGTACTGCCAGTGACTGGTGTCTCATTGCTACTGGGGGAATACTAAAAAAAAAGACCAACAAACACACAAATCCACAAAAACAAAGAATATCAACAAAAAAAAGAGAGGAAAAAGAGAAGGGAAAAGGAAAGAGAAAAAAAGAAAAAAAGAAGGAAAAAGAAAAAGATAAAAAAAAATTATGTCCTTGTTCCTTTTGATGTGTTGGTTGTAGTACAGATATCCTGTACGAAATAGTTAAAATCCTACTATAAGTGAATAGATGCCATGTGCATCCTTCTGAGACTGGGTTAGCTCACTCAGGATGAGCTCCTCTAGATCCATCCATTTGGTTGCAAATTGCATGATTTCATTGTTTCTGATAGCTGAGTAATATTCCATTGTATAGATGTACCACAATTTTTTAATCCATTCTTCAGTTGAGGGACATCTGGGTTGTTTCCAATTTCTAGCTATTACAAATAAGGCTGCTATGAACATAGATGAGGAGACTTCCCTATGTCTCCGTGAGAGGTCCTTTGGGTGTATACCCAGAAGTGGTATGGCTGGGTCTTGAGGCAAGGTTATTCCTAGATTTCTAAGATATCGCCAGACAGACCTCCATAGTCGTTGCACAAGCCTGCACTCCCACCAGCAATGGAGTAGGGTACCCCTTTCTCCACACCCTCGCCAGCATGCGCTATCATTTGAGCACTTTATTTTAGCCATTCTAACAGGTGTTAGGTGGAATCTCAGGGTCGTCTTGAGTTGCATTTCTCTGATGATTAAGGATGTTGAACATTTCTTCAGGTGTCTCTCAGCCCTTAGGGATTCCTCCTTTGTGAATTCTCTATTTAGCTCCATCTCCCATTTTTTGATTGGATTATTTGGTTTCTTGGCGTTTAGTTTCTTGAGTTCTTTGTAGATTTTAGATAATAGCCCTCTATCAGATGTGGGGTTGGTGAAGATTTTCTCCCAGTCTGTTGGTTGCCGTTTTGTTCTAATGACAGTATCCTTTGCTTTACAGAAACTTTTCAGTTTCATGAGGTCCCATTTATGGATTGTTGATCTCAGGTCCTGAGCTGTTGGTGTTCTGTTCAGGAAGTTGTCACCTGTGCCAATGAGTTCGAGGGTTTCTCCTACTTTTTCTTCTAGTATCTTTAGTGTGGCTGGCCTTATGTTAAGGTCTTTGATCCACTTGGAATTAAGTTTTGTACAAGGTGATAGGTATGGGTCTAATTTCATTCTTTTGCAAGTGGACATCCAGTTGGACCAGCACCATTTGTTGAAGATGCTGTCCTTCTTCCATTGTGCGTTTTTGGCTTCTTTGTCAAAGATTAGTTGGCCATAGGTGTGTGGATCCATGTTTGGGTCTTCAATTTGATTCCATTGATCCACTGGTCTGTTTCTATACCAGTACCATGCTGTTTTTATTACTGTTGCTCTGTAGTACAGCTTGAAGTCTGGGATGGTGATACCTCCAGATGTTTTTTCATTGGACAGGATTGATTTATCTATTCTGGGCTTTTTGTTGTTCCATATGAAGTTGAGACTAGCTTTTTCCAGGTCTATAAAGAATTGTGTTGGTATTTTGATAGGAATTGCATTAAATCTATATATTGCTTTTGGTAGGATAGCCATTTTTTATTATGTTGATCTTACCTATCCATGAGCATGGGAGATCTTTCCATCTTCTAAAGGCCTCTTCCATTTCTTTCTTCAGGAGCTTGAAGTTCTTGTTATATAGGTCCTTTACATGCTTGGTTAGAGTTACCCCCAGGTATTTTATGTTGTTTGTGGCTATTGTGAAGGGGGTTGTTTCTGTTATTTCTTTCTCGGTATATTTGTTTGTTGTATAAAGAAGGGCTTCTGATTTTTTTGAGTTAATTTTGTATCCAGCAACCTTGCTGAAGTTGTTTATCAGCTGTAAGAGTTCTTTGGTGGAGTTTTTGGGGTCGCTTATGTATACTAACATATCATCTGCGAATAGGGATAATTTGACTTCTTCATTTCCAATTTTTATCCCTTTGATCTCCTTTAGTTGTCTTATTGCTCTATCAAGGACTTCAAGTACTATATTGAAGAGATATGGTGAAAGTGGACATCCTTGTCTTGTCCCTGAGTTTAGAGGAAATGCTTCAAGCTTCTCTCCATTTAATTTGATGTTGGCTACTGGCTTGCTGTATATTGCCTTTATTATTTCTAGGTATGGTCCTTGTATGCCCGTTCTCTCCAGAACTTTTAGCATGAAGGGGTGTTGGATTTTGTCAAATGCTTTTTCTGCATCTAGCGAGATTATCATGTGGTTTTTTTCTTTCATCTTGTTTATGTGGTGAATTACATTGATAGACTTTCGTATATTGAACCATCCCTGCATTCCAGGGATGAAGCCTACTTGATCATGGGGTATGAAACTTTTGATGTGTTCTTGAATTCGGTTTGCTAGTATTTTATTAAGTATTTTTGCATCAATGTTCATGAGGGAGATTGGTCTGAAGTTCTCTTTCTTTGTTGGGTCTTTGTGTGGTTTAGGAATCAGAATGACAGTGGTCTCATAGAATGAGTTTGGCAGTGATCTTTCTGTTTCTATGTGGTGGAAGAGTTTGAAAAGTAATGGTGTTAGTTCCTCTTTGAAGGTCCGGTAGAATTCCGTGCTAAAGCCATCTGGCCCTGGGCTTTTTTTGGTTGGGAGATTATTAATGACTGTTTCTATTTCCTTAGGTGTTATCGGGCTGTTTAAGCTGTTAATCTGATTTTGATTTAGTTTTGGTAGGTGGAATTTATCGAGGAAATTGTCCATTTCACTTAGGTTTTCAAATTTAGTGGAATATAGATTTTTAAAGTAATGTCCGAATATTTTCTGGATCTCCTCAATGTCTGTTGTTATTTCTCCCTTTTCATTTCTGATTTTGTTGATTTGTGTTCTTTCCCTTTGCCTTTTAGTTAATTTGGCTAGGGGTCTGTCTATTTTGTTGATTTTCTCAAAGAACCAACTCTTGGTTTCATTGATTCTTTGTATAGTTCTTTTTGATTCTAAGTTGTTGATTTCAGCTCTAAGTTTGATGATTTCCTGTCTTCTGCTCTTCTTGGGAGTGTTTGTTTCTTTTTTTTCCAATTCACCCAGGTTAGCTGTTAGTTCACTAATATGAGCTGTCACAATTTTCTTTTTGAAAGCACTTAGTGCTATGAACTTTCCTCGTAGCACAGCTTTCAATGTATCCCATAGGTTTGGGTATGTTGTGTCTTCATTGTCGTTGGATTTTAAGAAGTCTTTGATTTCCTTCCTTATTTCTTCCCTGACCCAGTGGTCATCCAGTAAGGGGCTGTTCAATTTCCATGTGTGTGTAGGCTTTCTGTTGATTCTTTTACTGTTGAAGACCAGCTTTATTCCGTGGTGGTCTGATAAGATACAAGGTGTTATTTCAATTTTCTTGTATCTACTGAGACTATCTTTGTGACCAATTATGTGGTCGATTTTGGAGAAGGTTCCGTGGGGTGCTGAGAAAAAGGTGTATTCCTTTGTGTTTGGGTGAAACGTTCTGTAGATATCTGTTAGGTCCATTTGGTTCATGATCTCTGTTAGTCTCAATATTTCTCTGTTTGTCTTCTGTCTTGATGATCTGTCCTTTGTTGTGAGTGGGGTGTTGAAGTCTCCCACTACTAATGAGTTGTGATTGACGTGCGCTTTAAGTTTTAGAAGTGTTTCTTTTACGAAAGTAGGTGCCTTTGTATTTGGGGCATAGATGTTCAGTATTGAAATTTCCTCTTGATGAATATTCCCTTTAATGAGTATATAGTGCCCTTCTTTGTCTTTCTTCATTAACTTCAGTTGGAAGTCTGTTTTATTTGATATTAGGATGGCTACTCCAGCTTGCTTCCTGGGTCCATTTGCTTGGAAAACCTTTTCCCAGCCCTTTACTCTGAGGCAGTGTCTATCTTTTGTAGTTAGATGTGTCTCTTGTATACAGCATGAGGAAGGGTCTTGCTTGCGGATCCACTCTGTAAACCTATGTCTTTTTATTGGGGAGTTGAGTCCATTGATGTTGATGGATATTAGTGACCTGGGGTTGTTATTTCCCATTAGTTTGGTATAGGTGGTGGTCCTGTTTCTCTTTTGGTTTAGTTGCTGATGGGTTTTCTATTCCCTTTGTTTTCTTGGGTGGAGTTTTCTTCTCTGGGTTGGGATTTTCCTTCTAGGATTTTCTGTAGGGCTGGGTTTGTGGGTAGATATTGTTTAAATTTAATTTTGTCATGGAATATCTTGTTTTCTCCATCTATGTTGATAGAGAGTTTTGCTGGGTAAAGTAGTCTGGCTGGGCATCTATGATCTCTTAGGACTTGTAGTATATCTGACCAGGCCCTTCTAGCTTTTATCGTTTCTGGGGAGAAGTCAGGTGTAATTCTGATGGGTCTGCCATTGTATGTGACTTGACCTTTTTCTCTTACAGCTTTTAATATTCTTTCTTTGTTCTGTACATTTGGGGTTTCAATTATTATGTGGCGAGAGGAGTTTCTTTTCTGGTCTAATCTGTTTGGTGTTCTGTATGCCTCTTGGATTTTTATTGGCATCTCTTTTTTCAGGTTTGGGAAGTTTTCCTCTATGATTTTGTTGAAGATATTTCCTGGACCTTGGAGTCGGGAGTCCTCTCTTTCCTCTATACCTATAATTCTTAGGTTCCGTCTTTTCATTGAGTCCTTGATTTCTTGGATGTTGTGGGTGAGAGATTTTTTAGCCTACTCATTTTCTTTGGATGTTGTACTGATTTCTTCCACTGAATCTTCCATGCCTGAGATCCTGTCTTCCATCTCTTGCATCCTATTGTTGATACTCACATCCGTAGTTCCTGTTCTCTTCCCTTGGTTCTCCACTTCCTCTTTTAACTCTGACTGTGTTTTCTTTATTGTTTCTAATTCTATTTTCATGTCTTGTATGGTTTTGTTCGTTTTGTACATTTCCTTCTCCAGCTTGCTTGTTTTTGTATGAAAATCTTTCATGGCTTTTTCCTTTTCCTGTTCAAGCTCTGTCACCTTGGCTTGGAGCTCTTTAATGGTGTTGTTCCTTGTTTTGATTTGTAGAATTGTGGTTTCTTTGAATTCCTTCATAGATTTAAGTTCTTCTTGCAGGGACTCTATCACTTTCCAGACTGCAGAATTGTCAATGTTTTCATGTGTTTCTGTTGGTGTGTGGTCATCCAAATTGGATGAGCTAGGGTGGTTCTGCTTTGTTGGAGTCATAATTCCTTGATTTCTATTTTTTTTTTGACCTTTCGCCATTGGATGCATTTAGCTGTCTGTTTTCTGTGCTTGGAACCACAGTGGATGATTTGGTGCAGGGGACGAGTTACTTGGCTATCTGTCGTTGCTTACAGGGGGATTTCAAGGTCACTGTGGTTTTAATGGCCAGAGGCACTGTGATCTGGTTCAGCCTATTCCCAGGTTGTGAATAATGGACCAGGATTGTTTCACTGCTCACAATTCAGACTTCTCTATGTTGCACTTTGAGTTATCAGCCTGTAATGGTTCTGATGGTATGGGCCTGTTTGCCCAGGCACAGATTCTGTGGGCTTTGTTTGTCGTCCCGGAGGCTGACAGGGTCTGGCTCCACACCTGATATGTCTGGATTTTCCAGGATACAGCTATGGTCCCGAATTCTGGTTTCTCTCTAGTCTTCTCACCACAGGGCTGGACCCTGTGCCTAATTCCCTTCTTGTCTGCGCCACCACGGGTCCCGTGGGTACCCCAAGCCCCGGATCCTCCGGCTGCCTGAGTGCACCTCTCGTCCCAGCAGCTCCGCCGTGGGTGCACGGACCCCTGGCCCCACCCACGCCTGTCTCTCTCCCCAGATGACCTGCCGTGGACTGGCGGGGATTTGTCCCTGCCCGCCGTACTCTCTCCCCAGCTGCGTTATAGTGTGTGTGCGAGATTTGGCCCCTCCCGCCTGCCTTTGTGTTCCCTGCTTCCTGCGCTCTCTCGGAACCTCCAGCCCTCCTGCTTCACGAGCAGCTGCGGACCACCCGCTGAGCCCCCTGTTTGTTCCTTGCTAAGGCTTCCACTATCTCGCAACCTTTTCTAAGTGGGTATAAGTTCAACCTGATGTGTGGGGAGCCCAATAGGACAGCGATCTATGGCCAAATGGACCCTGATTCTGCCTGCTGTAAGTTGGGATCGATCTTACCAGGCGCCTCACCAAATGGGAGTTCCCGAATCCCGCGTTTAGTGGCCTCCGTGTCTGTGAGAGATGGGGAGAGCCTTGCCCTGGGACTTTTAACAGTCCCTTGGGAGCTGTGAGTGTTCTGGGGGGGGGGGTCTAGCCCCTCCGGTTTTTGCACAGTGCCCAATATCTCTGTGTTTTTTATGGCTCTTTTTTCCCCGCGTTCAGAATGTGTCAGTGTAGGTCGCCGCCATCTTCGCTCCCCTGGTTTCATTTTTTTTTAATAATTTATTTTTTATTTCTTCAAGTTACATCTCAATCACAATCCCCTCCCTACTTCCCCCTCCATTCCCATCCACCCTCCTCCCCCTCAACCCCCCATCCTCTTCCCTTCTTTTTTTTTAGTTTAAGGTATTTCTTTTTTCCCCCCAACAGCTCTCCCTTTCAGTCCAAAAAATGGTTCTTTTTCTTATAACTATAAATACAATACAAAACAACAGAAATAAATAGGCCACAATTATAAGAGTTATATGGCTTAGCATACATTCCCAATGCCCAGTCCATATGTATTTGGCACCTGACTTTAACATTCTACTATCTAACCATCTCCATGAGTTTAAAGTTCTATATCTAACTCAGCTTTCATACTAACTTGCCTCATAATTTTAAAAATATCTTCTTAGATCCAGAACACCTTCTTGATTCCTAAACAACTCAAAATTTAACTATGAGACTCTAGCTATCTATTCGTCAACCACCTCAGAGACCAGAGAGGGATAAATATATCTGATTATATAGGAAGTGCAGGGCCTGAAGCTTCCAAAACTAAGAAATGACATACCAGTGGCTGCCTGGACAGTTCCCATTTTCTCTCCATATATTACAGCATCAATCTTCAGCCATTTGGTCCCGTTTCTCTGACAGACATTGATTGTAGAGCAGCTATTATGAAGGACTTACCTACCCTGTCATGGCAGAGCTAGGCTGTCGACTTATCTGCTTCCAAGTTTTGTCCTTTTGGACAGAAGAATTCTACCACACTTGCAAAGAAGAGCTAACACTAATACTCTTTAAACTATTCCACAAAGTAGAAACAGAAAGAAAATTATCAAACTCATTCTATGAGGCCATAGTCACCCTGATACCTAAATTACAGAAAGAGCTAACAAAGAAAGAACATTTCAGATCCATTTCCCTTATGAACAAGGAGTAAAAATACTCAATAAAATATTCATAAGTCATATCCAGGAACACATCAAAAACATCATCCACCACAATCAAGTGGGCTTCATCCCAGGAATTTAGTGTGGTTCCATACATGAAAATCCATCAGCAGAATCCATCATATAAACAAACTGAAAGAAAAAAGTCACATGGTCACCTCATTAGATGCTGAAAACTCTTTTGACAAAATCCAAAACCCCTTCATTTTAAAGTCTGAGTGAGATCATCATTACAAGGCCCATATCTAAACACAATAAAGGCAATATACAGTAAACCAGTAACCAACATCAAATTAGCCAGAGGTAAACACAGCAGTTCAACTAAAATTAGGGATAAGACAAGGCCACCAATTCTCTGCACATGTCTTCAATTTAGTACTTAAAGTTCTAGATAGAGTAAAAAGACAACTAAAGGAGATCAAGGTAATATAAATTTGAAAGGAAGAAGTCAAAATATTGCTATTTGCAGATGATATGAAAGCATATATATGTGACCCCAAAACTTCTATGAAGGAATTCCCACAGTTGATAAACACCTTCAGCAAAGTGGCTGGATACAAAATTAAATAAAAAAATCAATATCTCTCCTTTACACAAATGATAAAAAGGGCTGAGAAAGAAATTAGGGAAACAACATCCTTCAAAATAGCCAAAAATAATGTAAAATATCTTGATGTAACTCTAACCAAGCAAGTGCAGGAGCTGTATGACAAGAACTTCAATTCTCTGAACAAAGAAATTGAAGAAGGTATCAGGAGATGGAAAGATCTCCTAAAGTCATGGATTGGTAGGATTAACAGCAAAAATGGTCATCATACCAAAAGAAATATATAGTCAATGCAATTCTTGTCAAAACACCAATACACAATTCTTTGGAGACCTTGAAAGAAAAATTCGCAGCTTCATATGGAAAAAAAAACCAGAATAGCTAAAAAAATCTTGTACAATAAAAAAAAATCTGGAGGTATCACCATTCCTGATTTCAAGCTGTAGTACAGAGAAATAGTAATAAAAATGACATAATATTGGCATACAAACAGACAGGTAGATCAATGGAATCAGATCAAAGTCCTGAAATAAACTCTCACACCTACAGACACTTGATATTTGACAAGGAAGTCAAAAACATACAATGGATGAAGGAGAGCATCTTCAACAAATTGTGAAAGGGATGTCTACATGTAAAATGAATATAGACCCATATTTATCACCCTGCACAAAACACAACTCCAAGTGGATAAAAGACTTAAACATTAAACCAGAAACACTAAATCTAATAGAAGAGAAAGTGGAGAAAGTCCTTGAACTCATTGGTACAGGAGACAACTTCCTGAATAGAATACTAACAGCTCAGCCACTAAGATTAGCAATTAATAAATGGAAACTCATGAAACTGAAAAGCTTCTGCAAGGAAAAAGACAATCACTTCGTAAACCAACTGGTAGTTTCTCAGAAAAATTAAGATCTACCTTGAGACTCAGCTATACCACTCCTTGGCATATACCCAAAAGATGCTGCATAAGACCATAGGGACATTGGCTTAACTATGCTCATAGCAGCTTTATTCATAATAGATAGACAATGGAACCACCCCAGATGTCCTTCAACAGAAGAATGGATAAAGAAACTGTGATACATTTACACAACCTGATTCTACCCAGCTCTTAAAAATAAGAAAATCATGCAAATTGCAGGCAAATGGATGAAACTAGAAAAGATCATCCTGAATGAAATAACCAGACTCAGAAAGATACATATGGCAAGTATTCACTACTAAGTGGTCATTAGCCATGTAGTACAGGATAACCATTCTACAATTCATAGACCAAAAGAATCTAAGCAACAAGGAGGCTCCAAGGGAGTTTGCTTGAAGCTCATTCAGAAAGGGAAAAAATAGATATTGTAGAGAGGGAACTGCATGGGAGATGGTGTGAGAAGGGAACAAGGGTAAGAATCAGGTGTGGTGAGAGCAGGGGTGAGAGTTGAAAGTGCCAGAAGAGAGAGGGGAAACCAAAATGAGGAGGCACCTCTGAAACAAGCGGTAAAGCTGCTAAACAATATGCTCCTGGGATTGTATAAGGGTGACTCTAACAGAGACTCCTCCCATCAGAGGACATGGAAAAAGAAGTGGCCACATCCTAGACTGGCAGGACTACTGGTGGAGGGAGGGGACACAAAAGCACCCACACAATCTTTCACCCATAATTTATCCTGCCTATAGGATATACAAGAGATAAACATGGGGCAATAATTAAGAGAAAGGCCTACCAATGACTGGCACAACTTGAGATCCACCCCATGGGAGAAAGCCAACTCTTGACACTATTTATGATACCCTGCTATGCTTGCAGACAGCAACCTAGCATAACCATCATCTGAGAGGCCCCATCCAGCAGTGGATCAAAACAGATACTGAGACCCATGGCCAAACATTATGTGGAGCTCGGGGAGTATTGTGGACAAATGGGAGGAAGAATAGGGGGATTCAGATGGAACAAGAACTCCAGAAGAAGACCAACAGAGTCAATTAACCTAGGACCTCAGGGGCTTGCAAAGACTGAAGAACTAACAAAAGAAGCATGTATGGACTGGACCTAGGTCCCCTACACCTATGGCATTGATAGGCAACTTGGTCTTTACATAGATCCCCTTGCAAATCATGTGGGGACTCTCTCTGACATGGACTCTGTTGCATGGGTGTATGTCACATTACCCTTGTCTAGCATCTGGCCTCACTGTAAGAGGATTTGCTGTTGGGCATCATGTGACAGGAAGAACAGAATGGCTCTAGAATTCATGGAGTATGTCCCACCAGTTAGCATAGTCAAGACTGGCATGCCTCCAAGAGGCAGATCCCCAAGGACTACATGTCCTGAGAGCTTCATGCTGTTGTGAAGTTTTGTTCCAGTTGATGTCCTCACATCACACATCCCTTATAATCTAGGAGTTGTGTGAAAAATCTCAGGAGACTTCTAGCCCCTCACTGGAAAGTATCATTGACACTTACGATGATAATGCTCGATCTTTTATAGGCACTGCTGCTAGAGAAGATTCAATGATTCACCATCACCCTTAGAAAGAACTTAGAGATGTAGATTGTTAGCAGCAACTACCACCCTTAGAAAGAATGCAGAGAGGTAGATTGTTAACAATAACCAACATCTTTAGAAAGAATTTGGAAAAATATATTGTTTGGTAAGGTAAGAATAAATGTTTTTTTCTAATGGCTCTGATTTAGGTAACCTTAAGAAACAATTCCTTAATTCAGAAAAGTACACTCTTAATAATTGAACTAGGGACTTTTGGAGGTTGGCAAGCAAAACAATAGCAGCCCGGCTGGCACTGGATGATGTGCCTCTCTCCCTTGTTAAAGCAGGGCTAATGGTTGGAGTGCTGATAAATCTCTTGTGCCCATTTTTGCCCTCAGCTTCCTGATATGATTTAATAAAATTCTTAATGAGTAGATGATGGGGTGGTTTTAAGCATTCTAAATGTTAATTGGTCCTTCTTGCTGTCTGTTAAATGTTGAGGCCTGGAGATTAGGCAAAGATGGAAGTAGGCAGAACTAAGGTGCACAGGTTTCAGAGACAGAGAGCATCTTGGGAGAGAAGCAAGGAGCAGGAAGAAGGAGGAACACAAGCCATGGGATCCATTAAAGAAGATCATTCCACATGTGGCCTGGAACATCGGCATAGCATGGAGAATAGCAGTCCAAAGAGATGTATGTATATAGGGTGTTATATTTGGGTAATAGAATTATGAGCTAGCTTAGATAGGCTAGGATTGCACAATTCAGGCCAAGGGTTGTTAAAATCCACCCAGTGTCTTTGTGTACTCATTTATAATGGCGGGTTAAGGATTAACACCGGAGACCAATTAATGATAATCTAAATATTGTTAAATATTTTAATTAGCCATTTTTCTACAAGTAGATATGTACATTAAAGATTTAAAGTCAAAATAACTGTTTTTTATACAAAAGTTTAGATTTGTGATTCCTTTAAGATCTTTATAAGACTGCCTTTAAAGATATTTGATTCTTTCTTTGTAACTGCAAACTGCAGCCTGCCAGTAAAAGGAACTGGCTGAAAAAAATTACCTTGTTTTACCACACTTTGTTAACCTGTAACTAGTTGCTACAAATATATGTGTGTTCTTTGGAACTTGTTTTTCACATTTGTTTTTCACCCTAATGCATAAATCTTTTGGTCACATGAGCTTATTGAGGAACATGTGTTTTTCCATGTCTACTCATTGTAATCATTCACTTAAAGAAAAATAGAATTTAACCATGTTGTGATTTTGTACTGCTGGACTATATAAGTTTATGGAGAAAAGAAATAAAATGTAAAATAGTGTGAGAAGCAAAACTCTCCTCTGTGCAACAAATACATATATAAGCATATATGTATATATGTAATTGTGTGTATGATGGGGAATTAAGTGAGAAGTAAAGCTCTCCTCTGTGAAACAAATATGTATATAACCATATATTTATATATGTAATTGTGTGTATAATGGGGAATGAAGTGTGAAGTAAAGCTCTCCTCTGTGCAACAAATATGTATACAAGCATATATTTATATATGTAATTGAGTGTATGATGGGGAATGAAGTGAGAAGTAAAGCTCTCCTCCATCAACCAGATATCAATCAAATATGTGTCTGTCTGTCTGTCTGATTTTTTGTCCATGTTTTCATGTGTATGAATGTGTATCTATGAAGGGAACTCACTTGAATGTGTGTGTGAATGTGTACATGTGTGCATGCCTGATTGTCTGATTGTGTGAACTGATACTGTAAAATGTATGCAAATGCAAATGCATTTCTCTCTCTCTCTTCCTCGTAAGGAGTTAATGAACTTCGAATAAAAACGCCTGAAGTTTTTCTTTGTGTAAGCATTTAAGTGAGGTTTTTCTTTTTACAACCTCCAGCCTGGCAGATTTAGAAGTACACTGAGAAAAGAGGCCACCAGCCTGGATGAAGAGGCCACCAGCCTGAGTGAAGAGGCCACCAGCCTGGCAGATTCAGAGTTAAAGTATATAACAAAGCTACCAGCCAAGTAGATTTAGAGTCATAATATATAACATTATCAGCCTGAAATATTAAGAGTTAAAATATATAGAGAAGTGTCAGCCACCATCAGTTACAGGTTTCATACTACCTCTGATGTTGTGGTCCATATCAAGATGTGTGTCAAGGAAACAAGCAAGCCCTGACAATGCTGTAAGTCCTGATGCAACTTGAAAAGCCCGGGCAGATTAATGGGGGCTTCCTTTTTCTGAGGAGTAGGGAAGAGGTAAGGAGGAAACAGGTGGGAGAGTGGGATGGGTAGAGAGGAGGGAAGAGGCTTCAATTAAGATACAAAATGAATAAAAAATAATTAAAACCCATTATTAAGTTTTGGAGAGCATATACTATACATGTTATACATAGATACTATACCACTTTATTTGAGGTCTCAAACATCATGTATTTTAGAATCAAGATATATATAAAGATCCGTCCCAGGTGAATAGCAGATGTTTCAGAGAAAATGCTTATATTTTCATTAGTCATTAAAAATTCCACATTCTATGCCATTTTTATGTTTTTTAAACAAGTGAAGAAGCAGTATTTAGTAGGAATATAGGAATACATTCACATTTTCACAGGATCCTTGGGTGGGTTACCATGTCTCCTTCCCCTACAATACCAAAATAGCTCTTCTCAGAGCCTGCGTAAATCTCTAACTATGTCAGGCAGTGATGGCACACACATTTATTGCCAGTACTCAGGGCAGAGGCAGACATATCTCTGTGTGTAAGAGTCCAGCCTGGCCCACACGATGAGTTCTAGGATAACCAGAGCTGTTACACAGACAAACACTTTAAAAACAAGCCCAAACCAAGCCAAACAAACAAACAACAAAAAACTCAACAATTTTCATACCTATTTCCTATTATTATGTATATAATATGAAATGATTTCATTAAAAACTGAGCCATGAACAAAGTCAGCCTATGTTCATCTCTGTCTCTGAACACTCATTGGATGAAGTCTTAGTGAGTCTCCTTCCTACATACTTTTCATGTGGGCTTCTTCTTCATTATTTAATTTCCCTGTTTTCTCTTGATGATCTCCTGATCTGAAAGCCAGATCACTGAGTCAGCTCTACCTATACCTATCTCCTTTTTTAAAAAAATAAATAAATTTATTGATTTGTTGCTTCAGGTTACATCTCCATTCTATCGTCCTCTTTCCCCACTTCCCAGCCCCGCCCTCCCACCCTCTACCCCCTAACCCTTCCATCCTGCTCCTCTGGAGTGGAGTGTCCCTACATAAGAGTCCCTTGCCCCAGTTCAGAAGTCGTATGATGGCCAAGAGCCTCCTCATACACTGGGGGCTTACAAGGCAGTACCACCAGTGAAAAGGGTCTCATTGCCAGGGAGGGAAACTAAAAAACAAATCAAACAAGCAAAAACAATAAAAAAATAAAAATAAAAAGTCTATGTCCATCTTCCCTTTGGTGCATTGGTTGTAGTATAGATACCTGTACTATATAGCTAAAATACTACTGTAAGTGAATAGATGCCATGAGCATCCTTCTGAGTCTCAGCTCACTCAGGATGAACTCCTCTAGTTCCGTACATTTGGCTGCAAACTGCATAATTTCATTGTTTCTGATAGCTGAGTAATATTCCATTGTGTAGATGTACCACAGTTTTTTAATCCATTCTTCAGTTGAGGGACATCTGGGTTGTTTCCAGTTTCTAGCTATTACAAATAAGGCTGCTATGAACACAGATGAGGAAACTTCCTTGTGATTCCCTGAGGAGTCATTTGGATGTATACCCAGAAGTGATATGGCTGGGTCCTGAGGCAAAGCTATTCCAAGTTTTCTAAGATATTGCCATACTGACCTCCATAGTGGTTACACAAGCCTGCATTCCCACCAGCAATGGAGGAGGGTACCAAGCAAGTAAAGGACCTGTATAAGAAGAACTTCAAGCCCTTGAAGAATGAAATGAAAGAGGCCTTTAGAATATGGAAAGATCTCCCATGCTCATGGATAGGTAGGATCAACATAATAAAAATGGCCATCCTACCAAAAGCAATATATAGATTCAATGCAATTCCTATCAAAATACCAACACAATTCTTTATAGACCTGGAAAGAGCTATTCTCAATTTCATATGGAACAACAAAAAAGTCAGAATAGCTAAATCAATCCTGTACAATAAAAAAACATCTGGAGGTATCACCATCCCAGATTTCAAGCTGTACTACAGAGCAATAGTAGTAAAAACAGCATGGTACTGGTATAGAAACAGACCAGTAGATCAATGGAATCTAATTGAAGACCCAGAAATGGACCCACACACCTATGGCCACCTAATTTTTGACAAAGAAGCTAAAACTGCACAATGGAAAAAGGACAGCATCTTCAACAAATGGTGCTGGTCCAACTTGATGTCCACTTGTAAAAGAATTAAATTAGACCCATACTTATCACCTTGATCCACTTAAGTCCAAGTGGATCAAAGACCTTAACATAAGGCCAGTAACACTAAATCTACTAGAAGAAAAAGTGGGAGAAACCCTCGAACTCATTAGCACAGGTGACAAGACAACTTCCTGAACAGAACACCAACAGCTCAGGACCTAAGACCAACAACAATAAATGGGACCTCATGAAACTGAAAAGCTTCTGTAAGGCAAAAGATACTGTCATTCGAACAAAATGGAAGCCTACAGACTGGGAGAAAATCTCTACCTATCTCTTTTCAGCTGCCAAGTCCTTCTCTTGACTCTAAAGTTTTACCTCACAGTCAAGTTCCAAGGCTCATGCTGTACCTTGCCTCTCTTTTACTAAAAATTCCTCCAGTTGTTTATGTTTGTTCTTAAATTTTCTCTCTGCTGCTGTTGTCACTCTTTTCTAACCAAGTATTGTGGATTCCAACATGTTTGATGACTTGATACTTTTCCTCTCCTCTATAGACATTGTTCTCAATGACACACTCCACAGATTTTTATTTCTCTATTAATATTCCTGTTAATGTTCCTGAAGATGACATTGCATGCCATCTAGCATTTCTTCAATCATATAAACTTCCACTTTATTTTCTTTATTTTTAACAATTTCATGCAAATATACAATTCATTGTAATCTTACTCATTACCGATTTACTTTATCTTACTCCCTTTCAACTACTATTAACTTTATGTTTAACAAGTCTTACATATGTTTTCAACTACTCCAAAATTTCTTCTCATCATTTTGTGCAGTTTTTTGAGGATATTGTCACTACTGCTGTGTGTTCACTATTGCAGCACCATGTCATATCCAGAAGAGGGCAATTTATAGAACTCTTCTGTCACAACCATATGCAGTGGAAGTGGCAAGAGTCATGAAGCCAGCCCAGATGCTTGACACAGTTCCAGCAAGCTGAGGGGATCACTAAAATTGCTGTCCTTCTATCTCTAAAATTTGAGTTTTGGTCTCTGCGTGTTGCATTATTGGGGACTTTTTGCATTATGATTCATTTTATGACTTTTCCTAAGTAAAAATATGTTTTAGTCTTTTTAGGAAATCCTAAAATTAACTTTATCTGGCCACTATTTGATAGTCTTCCTCATGCACTGGAGATCATTAGGCACAGATAAGCACATAGCTAGATGGGCCATTACTTGGGAATCTTCATGCTGTATCTATCTTTGAGCTAACTAGAACAGTATATTGGTGCAGGGCAAACAGAGACAATTGAAACCCTGAGCTGCCAAGAGAATAGGTTACAGATTCAAGGTCTCTTTAAAAATGTAGTTTAAAGACAGGGGGTCATACAGGATTCACTCTTGTAGGAATAAAATTCAGTAAATAAGATAGACTGATTAAAATAAACTTTTCCTACTTTATAGTGTAGATGATGAAATATATAATAAAAGGAGTTAAGTATTAGTATTTACTATTCATAAAAGGATCAGTTCCAATATTTTCTAATTGTTTGGAGGGCTCTATTTTTTCAATTTTTTTTTGCTTTGTTTTGTTATTGTTTTTCTTTTTCTTTTTCTTTTTTTTTTTTTTTTGGTTTTTTGAGAGAGGGTTTCTCTAACAGCCCTGGCTGTTCTGGACTCTCTATGTAGACCAGGCTGGCCTCAAACTCACAGAGCTCCACCTACTTCTGCTGGTATTAAAGGTGTGTGCCACCACGTCTTTATTTTTTAATTAAATTACTCTTAGTAACTCTTAAATTACAAACTCTACCGGACTAAAAGCAGGCTGTCATATATTACATGTGTTTGCTTTTCAGGAGACATTATTTAGATTCTTCAAATTGGAGTTATTGGGATAATAATAACAAATGATAATAAAATTTGTTCTGTTTGTATTTTCTAATTGTAACTAAAGGACGTGTAATGAAAATGAAACACATACTCTGTACCAATTTGATAATCATTAGGCTGTCTTTGCTCTGTGAAACTTGTGTTCATAAAGAAGCACCTGACTGCTAGGCCGTCAGAGCCATAGAAAAGGCCTAATTGCTAGTCAGTCACCTGTGAGATCACCCTGATCATCATGCCTGGCTCACTCCTTTCCTGCACCTAGTCCTTATCTCCTCCACGGGCTGCCCTGTGATCAAAGACCTCCAACTCCCCTCTAGAAGCCAGGGAAGAACCCGGGGAAGGCCCCAGACACTCCTTTCCATTTTCTTGCTCTTACAATCTTCCCATTCCAGTTTCTCTGATTTTCCTTCAGCCTTGGAGTATGAGAAAACTTTTGTTTCCACATGTATCCCCAGCTTTAAATACATATTCTTGCAAGGAAATGACTGTATCTTGTTCAATTCAATTGTTCTGTATATAAAAGAAAATATCTCTCATAAAAAGGGAATTTAAAGCCCTTTATTGAATAAATTAGTAACAGAATAGTTTTTCATCTTTTAAATTGTTTCTTTTATTTGTAATTGTAGTATAACTATATTATTTCCTCCTTCCTTTTCTTTTCTCAAACTCTCCTATATACTATACATTTCTTTCCTTCAAATTCATAGTTTTTATTTGATTGCTGTTATGTGTGTATGTTTCTAAATACATGAGTAGAGACGGCCAAATCATTCTAGGCTATTGTTATCACTCTTGAACCAAACAAAACTGACAAAAATATCAATGAAATGATCTCTAATGATTCTCTGCTCTACTATAGACCAGGGCCTAGCTAAGTCATTATCAAAGAAGCTTCCCTTGGGAACTGAGAGATGATATAAAACATTCCATAAATCATTTAGAGATAAAGACTAGAAGAGGAAAGTCATTGAATATTTGTTTTAGTCTCAACATTGTGCTAGATTCCTCATCATCAAATATAATTTTCAAAAAAAAGTTGAAGCAAATGTCTCTATTGTTACTGGGCAATCTAGACACTAAATCTCAGAGATGTGAGGACATATGTCAGCACAAAGTTAATACATACCTATGAACATTATCCCAGACTCATGTTTTATTAACATTTACATTACCCATAACATCCTACTTTTCATATAAATATGTTTAAATTAACAAAATTTTGTGAGTTTGTAAATATAAACAATATATTCTAAAAATAAAACACAAAATCTCACAATGGTGATATTATAGTGTTGGCCAATTTTGGCTTTTAAATGCCGCAGTCAGACCAATGATCAAAATCTCCTGCATTAATATTGTTTCCACTGGATATATTTCCTTGCAATTTAGGTAAATGCCTTAGAGTACAATTAAAACACAAACCTCAAGAGATCAAATGTGGCAACTGGCAAGCTCCTTTATTAGGTGAATTTAAGTTATGCAAAGGTCTATGTATAAAAGTCTATATAGCACAGATTGTTGTAGACAATACTTTGTGGTGCATTCTTCTTATAAATATAGAGCCAATGAATCATTTTGAACATGAATACAGGTTTGAATGAAAATAAGGACTTTTAATTGGCAGGAAAACATAAACTAATTGACTTAGTTAAATTAGCTTTCATTTATTTCATCACAGAAAGGCAAATAGACATAACATTCAGAACTATTATAAAAATTATTAAACATATTATCGAAGACACTAGCGGTTATCAATATCCTTATATGTTTAAGGGATCACAATAGAGGAAAACAATTTTGTGCTAAATAGCACCATCAACAGCATGGATCCAGAGCATTGTGTAGATGAGGCATGGAACTCAGAGCTTCCAAGGAGGTAAAAGTAATTGATATAAAGTAAATATATGAAATATATGGTAGCAGAAAGAGAAAAGGACTTTCTATGCAAGTCTGTGTAAGCATCATAATTTTTCCATGACTCATGGGCATGTATGTCTGCAGATCTAGCTATAAAAATTATGTCTATGCTTTTCACACTAGATTACTTTTTACTTTCATAAGTATAAATTTTTCAGTAGGTACTTTAAAAAGGTAGTTTACTGACAGACAAATGAATACTCTGTCATTGAACAACTTCATATTAAAAAAATAAATACATAGAAACACTCATGCATATGAGATATATTAAGTGATTATGTAGGTAAAATAGGATTCAAGTCCCTTTGGTATGATGTGTTAACTATAAAAACAAATTTACTTCAACTATGCATGCTACTTTCACTTTTCTTTATGTATTTGTCAGTGCACTAAAAAGTAATATCTCTCATTTTTATGAGATCACCTTATAACTCTTTGGTTTAAATATCTGTTCTCAGCCTTTTCAGCCTTTTCATCATTGCTTTGGAACACTCTTGAACAATGAACTCCTGATAGCCAGTGTGCTGTGAATTGGATATAGTCATGTTCTCTACATTCACAGGTGAAAGAATTGTAACTCTGTTATAATTTAAAGTCTGGAGAAGGTCTTAAGCAATCAATGGACAGAAAAGATAAGTGACAGAAAATCAAGAAACATAAATAATTGCTACATAAATAAAATTTGAGCTGGATGCTTATAGTTTTCTAAAATGAAAACTAACTGAAATATACTGAGTCTCAGACAATATTAGATGTTTACACCTTGTCCACAACTTACAAGTTAGATGTTAAAAATTTAAGATTGCAGTATAAAATTATAATTAAATACATGACTTATAGTTTGTTTTTTTAAGTTTTCATTTAAAGGCTTTATATTTTCTAAGACTACAGTATAATTGAGTCCAATAAAAAAATTGGTAGGGGTAAAATTTAGTTCGAATGATAGAGATGGGTAGAAGACAGTGTAACTTAGTAGGAGTGTCTTAAAGCTATTACACACACGATGTCTTCATGTCTTACAGCATTAAAAATTCTACATAATCTTTCACTGAATACCAATTACCATCTGTCATTTTCTTTAAAAGAAGTAAGAAGCTGGAGATGTTGCCCAGAGGTTAAGTGCACCTGCTGCTCTTTCAGTGCACTGGAGTTTGGTGAACATGACCCACATCAGACAGCTCCTCACAGCAGGCAACTTCAGCTCCCAGATTTCCAACATCCACTTCTGGCCTCTACAGGGACCTGAATTCAGGCACATATGCAAACACACACAAGTAAAAAATTAAATTAAGTTAAAAACAATAAAAACCACATCGTATTTCTACATGTACTACCTATTAATTTTTCTCTCAATGCTGGAGGCTAAGTGGACATTGTTGGGTCTTTTGCTTTGAGGACTTCTTTAACTTTTCTCATTGTTTACTCAAAGTTAACTCAATGGTTGAGTTATCAAAAATGGCAGAGGAGAATTTCACAGAAGTGACATT
This sequence comes from Lophiomys imhausi, assembly GCA_907164525.1. Lineage (NCBI taxonomy): Eukaryota > Metazoa > Chordata > Mammalia > Rodentia > Muridae > Lophiomys > Lophiomys imhausi. The sequence goes on along the minus strand of CAJQZJ010000309.1, from coordinate 3,055,425 downwards.
CTTCGTACTCAGTGGATTTTCAGATCACACAGAATTACAAGTCAGCCTGTTCTTAATATTCTTTTTCATCTATCTATTCACCGTGTTAGGAAACCTTGGGCTAGTTATGTTAATCAGAATCAACTCTCAGCTTCACACACCTATGTACTTTTTCCTTAGCAAGTTAGCATTCATTGATATATTTTATTCCTCCACAGTAACACCTAGGACACTAGTCAATTTCCAATCCACACAGAAATCAATATCCTTTGTGGGCTGCTTTGTTCAAATGTACTTCTTTGTTGGTTTTGTGTGCAGTGAGTGTTTCCTTCTGGGATCCATGGCCTATGATCGTTATGTAGCAATCTGCAATCCCTTGCTATATTCTGTGATTATGTCCCAGAAGGTGTGCAACTGGCTGGGAGTGATACCATACATGATTGGCTTCACAAATTCTCTGATATCCATCTGCGTGATAAGCAGTTTGCCTTTCTGTGATTCCTACATCGATCATTTCTTTTGTGACACCACAGCTCTTTTAGCCTTGTCCTGTGTAGATACGTTCAGTACAGAACTGGTGATCTTTGTTCTAGCCGGATTCACACTCCTCAGTTCTCTCCTCATCATCACTATCACTTACTTGACCATCATCTCAGCAATCCTGAGGATCCAGTCAGCAGCTGGCAGGTGGAAGGCTTTTTCTACCTGTGCCTCTCACCTCACAGGGGTCACTATCTTCTATGGCTCCTTGATTTTCACCTATTTGCAACCTGATAATACATCATCCCTCACAGAAGCGCAGGTAGCGTCTGTGTTCTACACAATTGTCATTCCTATGCTGAATCCACTGATCTACAGTCTGAGAAACAAAGATGTGAAAAATGCTCTTCTGAGAGTCATCCACAGAAACTATTGTCTGTGACAAACCATGCCCATTGCAATTATAAAAGACCTGGAAAATTTCAAGCGGTTACTTCAATAGTAAGGAAATAGAGCAACTTCAAAAGATATATCACACCTTATTGAGAACATAGTGTCTTAGAATTCATTAGGAGGTCACTTCAATTAACATTTTTAAATGTAATAAAAATATATAAGACAATTAAAATGTATCTGTATACATTTCAATGAACACATCAAGGCACTAAGGCATAAGCATTCTTTATTTTTGTAGATTCTTTTATATGTGAGTGTTACACCTATGTATGTATGCATGTACAACTCCACATGTGTGCCTGGTACAAATAGAGCCCAGAAGAGGACATCCCATCTCTTGTCACTGGAGTTACAGATGGATGTTGGCTAACATACGTAATCATAACAGCCATTGGGAACCAACATAGATGTTGCAGGAACAGAATGTTGAGGCATTTAACCACAATAGTTACAGGTTTTTTTTTTTCTACCATTTACCTGTAATACATGTTTTGTGTCCTAGATCTGTGTTTAGAGTCACAGACTTATGCACAGTTTACTTGAAAAAAATTTCTTATTTGTTATAGTCTAGAGTGATATAAATTCACTAAGCTTCAACCTATATTAATTTTGATATTTATTTGGTGTTGGGCTGGAGAGATGGCTAAGCAGTTAAAGACTAGGCTCACAGCCCAACTATTTATTTGGTGTTAGAAACGTCATAAATATAGAGTTCTATACCATTTCAAAGTGTTTTAAAATTGCATTTCTATGATATTCTGGAAACATTTTATTGATACATTGAGTTTGGCATAACTATATGTAAATATGTAGCTTCTGTTATTGTTTTTTCTTTGTGAAGGATTAAGATGAGGAAATGAGTGCCCAAAGGTTATGTGCTGTGTTGAGGACCTTACCCTATTACAGTCAGCTCATTTGGAGTTATCATGTCTTTACATTTTAAGTAAACATCTCTTGAAGAGAATTGGTTTTCATTGTCATGAAAGTAGCTGCTGGTATTCATATATGTATTCATGCATTATTCCACAAATAATTTCAAATATTGATGTTAATTAATATTAATAGAATTGTATATCTAAATATACCACTTCTTGTGATTGATATATCACCTGCCTTTACCTAGGAGTAAAAGCTATAGTACTTTTATTCTTCTTCATGAGAATAATAAACATGTTCTATTTTCCAAAATAATATTTAAACACTAATATTTACTATTTGAAGATATTTATCTTCTTTAGGCACTTTCTATCTATTTTTCTCTTACTTTTCTTTTACCTCTAAACCCTGTAGTGGTGATCTTTATCAAGTGTGTCTCTTTCTATTCTTCAGTCATTTCTTTTGCTTCACTATTCAAGATTTCTTGGCTTTTCCCATATCAGATGATTAAGGTCACAATCTTTATACTGTGTGCTCCACCAGTATGATGTTTTATGACTTCTACTTGTTGAACAGTGAGTAAAGACACTCAGTTTAAAATGTGTTGCACCAATGTTTAAAACAATTTTCCACTCAATGTGCTAGATGTAAATTAGTTTTGTAATGTTCCTCTTGGGCATAGGTATTCTCAGAGTTTGCATTCTTTTTCACTAACTTCAAAATATATTTCTACATAAAATATAAAGTAATAAAATTTTTTCTCTTTTAAAAAGATTTTGTCATTTTATCCAGAATACATCCATGTATAAATCTTTTTTCAATTTTTAAAATTTATTAATTTGTTCATTTTAACATCTCGTTCACAGCACCTTCCCTCCTCTCCTCCCAATTCTACGCTCCCACTCTCTGCCTCCATTCCCCCCTCTTCTTCTTCTCAAGGAAGGGACTTCCCTCAACAACCTGCCCCAGTACTTTCTGTGGCATCCAAACTAACTATAACCTCTTTCACTGAAGCCAGTCAATGCAGCCCTGCTAGGGGAAATTTATATAATTGTAGGCAACAGAGTAGGTGTCAGGGATAACAACTGTTCCAATTGCTAAGGGGCCCACATAAAGACAAAACTGTCCCTCAGTTGCAAGACAGTTGAGGTTCTGGGTTCAGTCCAAGCATGTTCTTGATGGTTCTCTGTGAGCCCCCATGGGCCTGGGTTAGTTGCCTGTGTTTGTCTTGCGTAATTTTTGTTCCCTTCTGATGCCTCTGTTCTTTACCCAGCACTTTCACAAGACTATCTGGCCTCTGACCAATGTTTCCTTGCTGTGGGTCTCAGCATCTCTTTGGTGGGTGGAGTCTCTCAGATTATATGCACTCCATTTATAAGTGTCTATTCACCGTTTAATACAAGATAACTATACTACAATCCACAGACCCAAAGAAACTCTGTAGAAAGGGGGATCAAGGGACGATGCTTGAATCTCACTCAGAAGAGGAAAAATATAGGCATTGGAAGTAGATGGTGAGAAGAAACTGGGTAGGAGAGTACATGGGGAGGGGAAGGAGGCTAGGAATCAGATGGGATAAAGCAGGGGTGGGAGGTGGTAGGGATGGCAACGAGTAGGGAAACTGATGGGGACAGGATCTCAGGAACAAACTGGAAACCCATGATGGGGTAGGCTCTTGCAAGGATATATGGGTAACTCTAGCTGTGAATCAAAGCAGCACGTGATGTGGAGACTGAAGTGACTAAATCCTAAAGCCAGGAAGGACTGCCATTGAAGGGAGGTAAACAACAACTCACCCACAAAAACTTAAACTCAAAATCTACCCTGTTTAAAAGGCTTTCAGGGATAAGGATCAAGCAGAGTTTATGGGAATGGTCAGCTAATGATTGACTGAACTTGAGTCCCAACCTATGGGAGAGAGCCAACCCCTGATACTATTAAAGCAATAACTTTTAAATTTAATTCAACTTAAGAAAATATTTCAAATATTGCAAAGAAAACAAATTTGTTAATGAAAAGAAAACAAATTAAGTGAAATGCTTCTGATCATATATGTTTTCATCCTGGTCCTTTACATTTCTATCCAAAAACTTTCCATATTACAAAATTTTCAATTTAATTTGAGGATATATTGAAATGGTAAAAGTATAAGACTATTTGTGTTATGTTGAATTGATTACTCCCTAGTACATAAATTTATATCTCACACTAAACATCATCTAAATGTGTAAATATTCTGTAGTATTAAAAATCTCCTAGAAGAAAAAGTGGGAAAAACCCTCGAACTAATTGGCACAGGTGACAACTTCCTGAACAGAACACCAACAGCTCAGGACCTGAGATCAACAATCAATAAATGGAACCTCATGAAACTGAAAAGCTTCTGTAAGGCAAACGACACTGTCATTCGAACAAAACGGCAGCCTACAGACTGGGAGAAAATCTTCTCCAACCCCATATCTGACAGAGGGCTAATTACAAAATCTACAAAAAAACTCAAGAAATTAAATGCCAAGAAACCAAATAATCCAATTAAAAAATGGGGAAAAGAGCTAAACAGAGAATTCACAAAGGAGAAATTCATAATGGCTGAGAGACACTTGAAGAAATGCTCAACATCCTTAACCATCAGAGAAATGCAACTCAAGAGGACTCTGAGATTCCATCTCACACCTGTCAGATGGCTAAGATCAAAAGCTCAAATGACAGAACATGCTGGCGAAAGGGTGGAGAAAGGGGAACCCTACTCAATTGCTGGTGGGAGTGCAGGCTTGTACAACCATTATGGAGGTCAGTCTGGTGATATCTTAGAAAACTTGGAATAGCTCTACCTCAGGACCCAGCCATACGACTTCTGGGTATACACCCAAATGCCTCTTCATGGAATTATAAGGAAGTTTCCTCATCTATGTTTATAGCAGCCTTATTTGTAATAGTTAGAAACTGGAAACAACCCAGATGTCCCTCAACCGAAGAATGGGTTAAAAAAACTGTGGTACATCTACAACAAGGGAATATTATTCAGCTATCAGGAACAATGAAATTATGCAATTTGCAGCCTAATAGATGGAACTAGAAAAGCTAATCCTGAGTGAGCCTACCCAGACTCAGAAGGATGAATATGGCATCTATTCACTTACAGTAGGATTTTAGCTATATAGTAGAGGATATAGATACTACAACTAACACACCAAAGGGAACTTGGAGATAGACTTTCTATTTTTTATTTTTATTTTTTTTACTTATATTTTACATTTTTTCTATTTTTTATTCTTTTTTATCTGTTTGTCTGCTTATTTGTTTGTTTGTTTTTTAGTTCTCTCTCCCGGGCAATGAGACACTTTTCACTGGTGGTACTGCCTCGTAGACCCCCAATGAATGAGGAGGCGTTTGGCCCTCATATAACCTCTCAACTGAGATGAGGGACTGTTATATAAGGACACCCCATGCCAGACAAATGGGATAGAAGGGTTAGGAGGTAAAGAAAAAAAATGAAATGTGATGTTTCGGCCTTTTACTACTAATTGTCATAAACTGTTAAGGATAATTAAGAAATGCAAACTAATAGTTATGCAAGCCGGTCATTTTGTTAGGTACTTTGACAGCCTATTATAGTTATTTTCTAAGCTAATCAGAAATAAAGCTGCTAAGAGACAAGCAAAATCTGCTTACACTAATGTAAGAGATAGATAGGGCCTCTTCAAAAACCTCAAGAGATCTGCAAAATATGGCATTCAAAGATGTTTTCATAACTTTAGATTTTTTTATATGGAGACATATCAACTCCTGACAGCACCCTCTATTCTACTCCAAGTAGAAGATGAGCATCGAAGAATCTCCAGTGGGAGATGATTGAATTAGTCGCAAGCCTATCTCTTGGTAGGAAAAGACCCTTGCTCCAACTGTAGACACAATTCTGTCCAAAAAGGACAAAACTTGGAAGCAGGTAAGTTGACAGCCTAGCTCTGCCAAGACAGGGTAGGCAAGTCCTTCATAACCCCTGCTCTACAATCAATATCTATCAGAGAAACAGGCCAAACGACTGAAGATTGATGCTGTAATGTATGGAGAGAAAATGGGAACTGTCCAGGCAGCCACTAATATGTCATTTCTTAGTTTTGGAAGCTGCAGGCCCTGTACTTCCTCTAAAAATCAGATATATTTATCTGTCTCAGGTTTCTGAGGAGGTTGAAGAACAGATAGCTAGAGTCTCATAATTAAATTTTGAGTTGTTTAGGAGTCAAGAGAGTGTTATAGATCTAAGAAGATGCTTTTAAAATTGTGTTGCAAGTTAGTATGAATGTTGAGTTAGATATAGAATTTTAAACCCATGGAGATGGTTAGATAGTAGAATGTTAAAGTCAGGTGCCAAATACATGTGGACTGGACATTATGAATGTATGCTAAGCCATATAACCCTCATAACTGTGGCCTAATTACCTCTGTTGTTTTGTATTGTATTTATTATTATAAGAGAAAGAGCCATTTGTTGGACTGAAAGGGGAAATTGTAGGGGGAAATAAGATATATATACCTTAAACTTAAAAAAAAAAAAAAGGAAGAGGATGCTGGGTTGAGCGTGGGAGGGTGGGACTGGCGTGGGGAATAGGGAGGGTACTGAGATTGAGATGTAACTTCAAGAAATAAAAAATAAAGAAAAAAATCATTAAACATTTACTAATTTCTTTTTTACAATTTTACATGAAAATTAAGGATATAATATTTACTATAGTAACTAAAATTGTACAATATACAAATTTACATTCAAGTAATTTTGTGTGCTGTGCCCACAATGAGAAGATAATTGAAAAAAATTTAAATTACATTCTCAAAATGTCAAGAATGATTTTGAATTTCATTCATCTACTTTTTAAATCTCTGCACTATAACTCTTTTCTGATTAACATGTCTACTTGTATGAGGAAAACATGCTTTCAAATGCTCACAATAAAGGATATTTTTCCTTTATAATAATATGAGGTTTAAAATAACTATTTCTCTGAGTATTACTTTTTAATGTAGAAAATGATCTGATATGATCACTATGCAATATAAAACTCTATAATAACAAGGTCAATTTAAAAGCAAATTCCTATCATTTTAATGTGACGTACCAGATAAAAAAACCCAGTGAGGATGTAGTTCATGGTAAAGATTCTGAGAGAACAAGCTGTGAATTATTTGCCCTGGAAATTTTGAGCTTGAAAGTGGGCCAAGCACACTCCCATGGAAATTGGTCCCTAAGGACATTCCCATGTCCTGTGATCTTCAATGTTGGTTATATGAGGTGTCTGCCTCATCAAGATGAGAGGCAACGCATGGTACTACTCTGAAGAGTTTTAAATATTTGACATACTTTAGAGATGTAATTTCTTATTAAAATTTTCATTTATTCTAGACTGGAAATTTTTTGTGGTGGAATCATTTTATTCAGAATTTAAAAATAAAATATGAATGAATACAAATCTAAAAATAACCACTCTAAGGAAAGAAAACATTGTGTTATAGAAATGCACAAATCATTTAAAAGCTTTCATACTTTTTACATTAGAAAAAATTAATATTAAATCATTTATAGACTATAATCCTGGAAGAAGCATCCTTATAAGCCTTTCCTCACAGTAAGTATCCTTTAATTTACTTAGATGGCTTTAGACTACTTTGTTCCTGTCTTATCTTGAACAGTGTTGGTGTTTGCAGAAACAGAAATGAAGCATTGAAAAACCCAAGGTCTACATTCGACTTTAATCTACTGAAGTATTTTTCTTATTAGGTTTACATTGGTCAACTATTGCAATATCTATAATTTTAATTTACCACAATAAATGACTTTAAGATTGAAATGCACTTACAATGTGTTAAATGAATTTGAGATTAAAAGGGAACTAAAAAATATGTTGTAGCTATTTCCTATTATTGTTGATTAATTATATAACCCAACTTTAATTTGTTTAAAATGCTGTAAATTCTGGGATCAAGACTATGGGAAGAATCACAGTGCTTTAATTATTCTTCCTTTAGACAACTCCCTTATTTCCTTTTATTTATTATTTTTATTATGTATGTAACAACTGCAATACCTGTAGCTTTACATACTCATGAATGTTAAAGATGTTCAGGGAGGAAAGGAAGGAATACAAACCTTTCTTCTTCTAATTCTGAACTTGGTCCTATTTGTACTCTAAAATGCTTAATTCAAACTCTTTGCTCTAGTTCCATGCCTGTGCTTATTATGATTTTAATTAAGGAGATAAAGAGACTGATCAGTGAGTAACAGTACTGGCTGCTCTTTTAGATCTGTGTTAAATTCAGAGCACCCACCTGGCTGCTCAAAATTGACTGTTACTACAGCTCCTGGAGATCTGATCCCACTTCTGTCTTCCATACACACTTCCTGCACATGGTGCACACACATACTTGCATGCAAAGCAATCATAAACATAAAGTAAATACAAAGACCTTAATTACTTTACCACATTGACAGAGAAATAATACAGCCTATGTTAAATGTCTACAGACTGGCATAGTTCCATGGGATTGATTTTCTTTTAAAAAACCTCACATTTGTCAGCCTTATAATGTGAAAATTCAGTTTCCCCTCATAGTCATGAAAAAGAAAAAATAATAATTATAATTATAATAATAGCATAATAACATCTATGAGCTAAAAATTCACTAGGTAAACAATTATGTATTGTAATGTTTTCAATTTTTTTCCAACTTTAAATTCTAATTTTAATTGAAAGGCACTGGAACAAGTATGATAAATGTTATCTTTTATGATATAATACCTGAAATGAATTCTAAATATTGGTGTTTTTTATTGAATATTCTACCCCCAATCTCAACACCTACTTTAAAACACTTATGCATACAAAGGACCTGCTATATCCAAGGAATTTTAAGTACCCAAGGCTTCCTTGCTTTCTTTCATTTCTTTGAGTGTTTTCTGTTTGTTAGTTTGTTTTGTTTTGTTTTTTGTTTTTATTTTGTTTTTATTTTTTTAAGCTAACCAGTCTTGAAAGACTTTGAGGTTAGACCTTTGCCAATGGGGAAGAGGTAAGATGCCACCTGTCCCAGACCAGGTGCACTTTCTGCCTTGTAGTACTTTGTTCTTCTAAGCACAGTCTCTTGATTAAGAGGAAAGTTCTACTGTGTTCAGACACATCATTTGGAGTAACATCTCTTTCTTTGTGACTCTAGATGTTTTTCTAACATTCCCAAATCCTAATATATATCTGCATCAATATCTGACAATTAGTCATTTATTATTTTTATAAATTATGAATTTCTTGGGACTACAAATCTAAATATATTTATAGATATTTGCAATTCTTGGTCCAAACACAACTGTTACTAAAATCACATTTGATTTCTTATCAGTTTGGAGGCATTCACTATGAATACCTGGAATCACACAAACGAACCTGACTTCATCCTCATGGGACTGACTGATTCTAAGGAGATACAGCTGGTCCTCTTTGTGCTGTTTCTCCTGATATATCTGGTTACTGTTCTGGGGAACACAGGCATGATGCTGATCATCCATCTAGATGTCCAGCTTCACACTCCGATGTATTTCTTCCTTACCCACTTGTCATTCCTTGACCTCAGCTACTCCACTGTTATCACACCTAAAACTATAGAGAACCTTCTGACTTCCGTAAAGAATATTTCCTTCATGGACTGCTTCACCCAACTGTACTTTTTTGTCCTGTTTGGTGGGGCTGAATGTTTTCTTCTCTCCTCCATGGCCTACGACCGCTACGTAGCTATATGCAACCCACTACACTACCCAGCTGTTATGTCCACAGGACGATGCCATGCCCTGCTCACTGGTTCCTACATGATGGGAGCTATAGATTCATCTGTCAATTTGTTTTGTCTTAGCAGGATGAATTTCTGCAGCTCTCGTGTCATTAATCACTTTTTCTGTGACACACCTGCAATTTTGGCCCTGTCCTGCAGTGACACATATGTCATTGAAATAATAATAATCATTGTCTCTGGTTCAACTCTAATGGTGTCCCTTCTCACCATATCAATGTCTTATGCATCAATTGTCTCTACCATCTTGAAAATCAGTTCTACTTCAGGAAAGCAAAAAGCTTTCTCCACTTGCGCCTCTCATCTCCTAGCAGTCACCATATTTTATAGCACTATGATATTCACTTATTTAAAGCCAAAGAAGTCCTACTCTCTGGGAAAGGATCAAGTGGCTTCTGTGTTCTACACCATTGTGATCCCCATGCTGAACCCATTCATTTATAGTCTCCGAAACAAAGAAGTGAAAAGTGCTGTGATCAGAGTTATAAAGAATAGGGAGGTTCCTAGGCAGTTAGGGTAGCAGTGGTGCTCAGCACCTGGACCTTTCTCTTTATGTTTTTCCAGTTAGATCTTTCCTTGGTCTCCATCAAAAACTTATTCTGTGTCTTATTTAAATTTACAAGGAGCTTTTCTTTGCAAAGTACTACTTGATCTTAGGTATTATTAAGGAAATATTTTAGAAACTTACATAATAATGTGAAATGATACAAAATATATTAATTTTTATTAGTTTAATTTTTCAAGTCACAGCTCCACCTAAGTCCCTTCCTTCCTATCCACAAGGTTCCACCCTCCCTCCTCTTCCCCATCTCTGTCCTCTCCTCCTCAGATGAGGGGAACCCCACTTATCAACCCCCCCAGTCACACAAGGGCTAACAGCTTCCTCTTGTACTGGGGCCTAATATGGCAGTCTAGCTAGGGTAATGCGTTCCATTAATAGGCAACAGGTTCCAGGACTCACTGATGGGTGGAGTTTTTCATAGGATAGCAATGTTAGGTTCCTGTCTGCTTGGGTCTGTGGGTTGTAGGATAGTTGTCCTTTACTATATGGTTAATATCCACTTATAAGTGAGTACATACAATGTGTATCTTTTTGGTCTTGATTAGCTCACTCAAGATGAGCTTTTCTACTTCCATCCATTTTGCTGCATGTTGCATGATTTCCTTGTTTCTGATATCTGAAATCCCTAAAGAAAGAAATTGAAGAAAATATCAGAAGATGGGAAGATCTCAAATGTTCATGGATATATAGTATCAACATAATAAAAATGGCCATCCTACTGAAAGAAATATACAGATTAAATGCAATTCCTATCTAAATACCAAAACAATTATTAACAGTCCTTGAAAGAACAATTATCAACTTCATATGGAATAATAAAAAACCCAGAATAGTTAAATCAATCCTGTAAAATAAAAGAACATCTGGAGGTATCACCATCCCTAATTTCAATCTGTGCTACAGAGCAATAGTAATAAAAACAGAATGGTACTGGCATAGAAACAGACCTGTCAAACAATGGAATCAAACTGAAGACCCAGAAATAAACACACACACACACACACACACACACACACACACACACCTAAAGTTACATTTTTTTTACAAAGAAGTCAAAAGTGTACAATTTAAAAAGGAAAATACCTTCAACAAATGCTGCTGGTCTAACTAGATGTCAACATGTAGAAGGATGTAAATAGTGATATTTATCACCCTGCACAAAACTTAATCCAAGTGGATCAAACTTCTCAGCATAAAACTGGACACTAAATCTAATAAAAGAGAAATTGGGGAAAAGCCTGGATCTTATTGGCACAGGTGACAACTTCCTGAACAGAACATCAATAGCCTAGGCTTTAAGACCATCAATAAATAAATGGGACCTCATGAAACTGAAAAGGTTCTGTAACCCAAAGCACACTGTCATTAGAAAAAAAAAAAAAAGCAGCCTAAAGATTGGAAAAAGATCTTCATGAACCCCACATCCCACAGAGGGTTAATATCCAAAATAAATAAAGAACTCAAGAAATTAAACACCAAGAAACCAAATAACCCAATCAAAAAATAGTGTATAGAACTAAACTGAGAATTCACACAGGAGGAATCCCTAATGGCTGGGAGACACTTGAACAAATGCAAAACATCCTTAATCATCAGAGAAATACGACTCAAGATGATTCTGAGATTCCATCTCACACCTGTCAGAATGGCTAAGATCAAAAACTCAAATCACAGCTCATGCTGGCAAGATTGTGGAGAAAGAAAGATTGCATTGCTGGTGGGAGTGCAAACTTGTACATCCACTATGGAAATCAGTCTGACAATATGGGATGTAACCTGAAGTAATAAATAAATGTTAAAAAATATGTATTTGGTCACCATCCATCTCATTAGTATATGAATTTGCTTTCCACCTCCATAAAAGGTAAAATTATATATATATATATATATCAAGTAATTATTTGAAAATAAATTTCTTTATAAATGTTATCACAAAAAAAAAGAAAACAAAACAAAAAAAATTGTAATAGCTCTACTTCAAGAGGCAGCCATACCACTCCTGGGCATATATTCAAAAGATTCCTCACCAAACTACAAGGGCATCTCCTCAACTATGTTCATAGCAGCTTTGTCTGTAAAAGCTAGAAACTTGAAATAACCAGATGACTGTCAATCACAGAATGTATTTAAAAAAAAAGTCTATGGAACATTTACACAATAGAAACATACTAAATCTGTGGTTTACATTTGTGTTTTTAAAACAGCTATTTGGAAAATTAGAAACAATGATCTTCATTCTTAGAATTATATTGTGTGATATTCTATATATCCTATAATTTTAGAGAATTATGAAGCAATAACTTTTGTGTAATGAGAACTAGGTAATTCATTCAGTTTTTAATCTCAAGAAGGAGTTTACAGAATGGTTAAATACTCTTATTTTCTTTAGTTCTTTGTAAACTTTGAATATTAGCCCTCTGTCAGATGTGGGTGGTATGAAGGTTTTTTTTCCCTAACAGGGTCTTTTGCCTTACAGAAGGTTTTCAGTTTCATAAGGTCCCATTTATTGATTGTTGGTATTAGAGTCAGCTGTTGGTGTTCTGTTCAGGAAGTTGTCACCTGTGCCAATGAGTTCGAGGGTTTTCTCCACTTTCTCTTCTAATAGATTTAGGGTGTCAGGCCTTATTTTAAGTTCTTTGATCCACTTGGACTTAAGTTTTGTGCAAGGTGATAAGTGTGGGTCTAATTTCATTCTTTTACATGTTGACATCCAATTAGATCAGCGCCATTTGTTGAAGAAGCTGTCCTTTTTCCATTGTACAGTTTTGGCTTCTTTGTCAAAAATTAAGTGACCATAGGTATGTGGGTTCATTTCTAGGTCTTCAATTCAGTTCCATTGATCCACTGGTCTGTTTATACACCAGTACCGTGCAGTTTTTATTACTATTACTCTGTAGTACACTTTGAAATCTGTGATGGTGATACCTCCAGTGTATTTTTATTGTACAGGATTGATTTAGCTATTCTTGGATCCAAATAATCCAATCACAAAATGGGGAACAGAGCTAAACAGAGAATTCACAAAGGAGGAATACCTAATGGCTGAGAGAAACTTGAAGAAATGCTCAGCATCCTTAATCAGAAGAGAAACGCAACCCAAGATGACTCTGAGGTTCTGTCTCACACCTTTCAGAATGGCTTAGATCAAAAACTCAAATGACAGCACATGCTGGCTATGTTGTGGAGAAATGGAAACACTCCTCCATTACTGGTGGGAGTGCAAGCTTGTACAACCACTATGGAAATCAGTCCGGTAGTATCTTAGAAAACTTGGAATAGCTCTGCCTCAGGACCCAGCCATACCACTTCTGGGTATACATCCGAAAGATTCCTCCCCAAACCACAAGGACGTTTCCTCATCTATATGTTCATAGCAGCCTTATTTGTAATAGCTAGAAACTGGAAACAACCCAGATGTCCCTCAACCAAGGAATGGATTAAAAAACTGTGGTACATCTACACAATGGAATACTACTCAGACACCAGAACCAATGAAATCATGCAATTTTGCAGTCAAATGGATGGAATTAGAGAAGCTCATTCTAAGTGAGCTAACCCAGACTCAGAAGGATGTACATGATATATATTCACATATAGTCAGATTTTAATCATATAGTACAGGATAACTATACTACAACCAATGCACCAAAGAGAACATGAACATAGACTTTTTATCCTGTCAGTGAAACACATTGCCCTAGTGGTGCTGCCTTGTAGGCCCCCAGTATATGAGGAGGCTCTTGGGCCTCATATGACGGCTGAACTGGGGTGGGGGACTGTTGTGTAGGGACATTCCACTCCAGAGGAGTGGGATGTAAGGGATTGGGAGTATAGGGTGGGAGGACAGGGCTGCGAGGGGTGGAAAGAGGACACTATGTTGGAGATTTAACCTGAAGTAATAAATAAACATTAAAAAAAATGTACTCTTGTTTTTGAACCAAGTATTGTAAATTTTGGACTCTAGATTTAGTATGTTTCAGCTTTTAATTATTAGGTTAATAAAGTTTAAGGCTATTTCCTCTGAGGTTGGAGCCTAAGCACTTAGGAACTCGTATTGCTATGGTAAATGACCTAAGTTCAGTTTCAAGCACCCACATCAGGTGACTTGCAATCTAACCTCCTGCAACTCCAGCTCTAGGGGAGCCAGTGCCCTCTTATGAGCTCCTGATCTCACATGCACTCAGCTACTAAACACACAAACACACATACACACACACACACACACACACACACACACACACTCACACACGTACACACACATACATATACACACACATGCATACACACAGAAATAAATTTTTTTATGGTTATTTAATACTCCAGGTTATATCACCATCACACTGTCCTCTTTCCAATCCTCCCAGTCCTGTCCTCCTACTCTCTACCCCTTATCCTTTCCATCCCACTCCTCCAGAGTGGACTGTCCCTACAATATCAGTCCCCCTCCCCAGTTCAGCAGTCATATGAGGGCAAAGAGCATCCTCATACACTGGAGGCCTACATGGCATCACCACTAGGGCAAAGTATCTTAATGACAGGTAAAAAAGTCTATGCTCCTGTTCCCTTTGGTGATTGGTTGTAGTATAGTTATCCACAACTATATGTCTAAAATATGATTATCAGTGATTAGATGCCATGTGCATCCATTTGAGTGGGCTAGCTCAGTCAGGATGACCTTCTCTAGTTTCATCCAATTGCTTGAAATGTGCATGATTTCATTGTTGCTGATGACTGAGTAGTATTCCATTGTGTAGATGTATCACAGTTTTATTTTTATCCAATCCTCAATTGCAGGACATCTGGGTTGTTTCCAGTTTCTAGGTATTACAAATAGTTTCTAGCTATGAACATAAATGAGGAAACATCCTTGTGGTTTGGTGAGGAATCATTTGGATGTATACCCAGTGGTAGTATGGCTGGGTCTTGAGGTAGAGCTATTCCAAGTTTTCTAAGGTATCACCGCCTCTGGAGGTATCACCATCCCAGATTTCAAACTGTACTACAGAGTAATAGTAATAAAAACAGCATGGTACTGGTATAGAAACAGACCAGTGGATCAATGGAACTGAACTGAAGACCCAGAAATAACCCACACACCTATGGTCACTTAATTTTTAACAATGAAGCCAAAACTGTACAATGGAAGGACAGCATTTCCAATGAATGGTGCTGGTCTAATTGGATATGGACATGTAAAAGAATGAAATTAGACCCATACTTATCACCTTGCACAAAACTTAAGTCCAAGTAGATCAAAGACCTTAACATAAGGCCTGACACACTAAATCTACTAGAAGAGAACGTGGGAAAAACCTCAAAAATCATCAGCACAGGTGACAACTTCCTGAACAGAACAACAACAGCTCAGGCTTAAGACCGACAATCAATAAATGGGATTTTATGAAACTGCAAAGGTTCTGTAAAGCAAAAGACAGTGTCATTCCAATATGATGGCAACCTACAGATTGGCAAAAAATCTTCACCCACCCCACATCTGACAGGAGGCTAATATCCAAAATTTACAGAGAACTCAAGGAACTAAATGCCAAGAAACCAAATAATCCAATAAAAGTTGGGGAACAGAGCTAAACAGAATTCACAAAGGAGGAATAGCTAATGCCTGAGAGACACTTGAAGAAATGCTCAGCATTCTTAATCATCAGAGAAATGCAATTCAAGGTGACTCTGAGATTCTGTCTCACACCTTTCAGAATGGCTAAGATCAAAAATTCAAATGACTGCACATGCTGGCTATGTTGTGGAGAAAGTGGAACACTCCTCCATTGCTGGTGGGATGCAAGCTTGTACAACCACTATGGAAATAAATTAAGCTTTAAAAAGACTATTTCCTGTGTTATGCAAGATAAAAAATGACTTTAATTCATCTTATTAGGTTACTGGTGAAAGAGTTTAACATAATAATCATGCATCATGTTGTTGTCAATACGGTCTTTATGATATTTTCAATGTGAGTTGCATTTGTTAGGAAATATTTTCTTTTGTTTTACAAAGGTACTTCCCAGGACCAGATGGCTTTAGCATGGAATTCTACCGGACCTTCAAAGAGGCGCTAACACCAATAATTTTCAAACTCTTTCACAAAATAGAATCTGAAAGAACACTGCCAACTCATTCTATGAGGCCACAGTCACCCTGATTCGTAAACCACTCAAAGACCCAACAAAGAAAGAGAACTTCAGACCACTCTCCCTCATGAACATAGATGCGAAAATACTTAACAAAATACTAGCAAACCGAATTCAAGAACACATCAAAAGTATCCTACACCATGATCAAGTAGGCTTCATCCCAGGAATGTAGGAATGGTTCAACATACGAAAGTCTATCAACGTCATTCACCACATAAACAAGATGAAAGAAAAAAAAAAAAACACAAGATAATCTCGCTAGATGCAGAAAAAGGATATGACAAAATCCAACACCCCTTCATGCTAAAAGTTCTGGAGAGAACGGGCATACAAGGACCGTACCTAGAAATAATAAAGACAATATACCGCAGGACAGTGGCCAACATCAAATTAAATGGAGAGAAACTTGAAGCATTTCCTCTAAACTCAGGGACAAGACAAGGATGTCCACTTTCACCATATCTCTTCAATATAATACTTGAAGTTCTTGCTAGAGCAGTAAGACAACTAAAGGAGATCAAGGCGATAAACATCGGAAAGAAGAAGTCAAATTATCCCTATTTGCAGATGATATGATAGTATACATAAGCGAACCCAAAAATTCCACCAGAGAACTCTTACAGCTGATAAACACCTTCAGCAAATGTCGCGTCCCTCTCGACCGGCAAGAACGACGCAACTTGCAAAAGCT